>OY744475.1:57013807-57613807 GCA_963556175.1 Tipula confusa | reverse complement strand
CTGGTAATTATGCGGCTTCTCCAGAACCCTGAACTCAGAAACGAAACCAGATCGTTACCCGATCTATTCGAGTTCCCATGCACCACATTCAAGTGGCGCAACGCGGCTCAAATATTTTAAACGTTAGTTCATTTGGGGTTTCGGGAATTAGTCTTCGTATTTCTCTACATCGACGACCTTTGATGGCCTCATTAAACATTTTTCAACGTTTAAGGGACGTGGCATTGGTAATCAATTTAACAAAAATTGATTCACGAAAAACAAAATATCCTTTCTCGGATTTCACATCACTCCAGATGGCATGTCAATCGATAAACAACGAGTGGAAGCAATTCAAAATTTTCCACGACCAGCAACAACCAACGGTATTTTCCGATTCTTAGGAATGATAAACACAATCAAATTTTTCTACCCAAGGCTGCACCCGACTAGGCTATTCTATATACGATTTTATTAAAGCTCGGCTATGTAGATTCGGAACAAATAAAGATATAACCACAGCAAAACTTCAGTAAAACGGTCATATGACCAGTGAAAAAAATGTCGAGGCAAGTGAAGAGCGAAATGGGAACTTCATTGTTGGGAATCAACAAAATATTCGACCAAAATTCACATCGACATCGTCGGACAACTACCACCATCAGAAGATAATTCATACTGCCTATAACAATAATTGACCGCTGGTCCACTCGTAATGTTATGAGCGTACCTGAAAAAATGGGCAAAATCCTTACCCGTAATACTACTTGATCTAGGAACCACACTCAGAGAAGTCTTTTAAAGTAAAGCAGGCGAACTTGTCTATGGAGAACCTATACGACTACCAGCGGGCTTTTATATAAACGGGCACGAATAATCCGTAGTCCAAACTTGTCACACAATTACGCGGCCAACTTACAGACCCGTTTCGACAAAAAAAAAAACAAAAAGCGAGTAACGTTCAAACTCACAGAACAATAACCAGAGTGTGAGCCGTGCCATCGTCAAACGGTTCAGTTCCGCAACACCTAATCGGTCAACTAATCATTAGGATCTAAAATATTCCCCGACTAAGCTTGTCTACGGGCAAACAATAAAGCTGCCAGGTAAATTTTTTGTAGGCAAATAATTTTTTACCACAGCAATGATGAGCGTTTAACGCTATAATTTTGTATGATGGTTTGACATAAGTTTTAAAGCCACGTCCATGTTGTTGTCAAATCAGTTTTTATCTATGGGTTGGCTTACATCAGTAGGCTCGTATGGATACAGATATGATTGACGAAATGAGTCGCATGCGTAAACGATGACCGATTGGTTTGAAATCCAAAACATTTTTCTTCATGAGGGGCATAAGAAGAGATACAACACCTGGGTTGCCTGGTAAACCATTTAAAGTGCGTATGAATAATTTTGGAATGCTAGATTACAAAATGGCTTCAAATGCGACATAAAATCGTACTAATGGATACACATTTTAAAACTGATCCCACCGATGCTATCGTGTTACAAATATTAATCGGAATGTGTGCACTAAAGTGGGAAATTTTAATTGGTATATAATATACCAACCGCCTTGATAAAGTTCAATCCGTGATTAACTCCAATTTATAAAAAGCAAGTAAAATAATTACCATACCAGGAATTCCATCAACCATGCAGCAAATAAACATATATAGGTATAAGATATTTATCTTATTCTGTTTGCATATAATGCACTATTGCAATGTCTTTCTAATTTGCAACAATGTTTTGTTTTCCATTATAACAAAACTAGAACTAATTCAGGCGCACAACCGTTGGAATTTCTTTCGGTGTATGCGCGTTTTCGCACACACACACACACTTATATACTGATGATATAGCAAAATTCAGCACAAGATAATTTCGTGCATAAAATCTTCAAACAAGATCTTAATTATGCATAACAATTTATGATGAATAACATAAGTCTACTTTAGGATGATTGACGTGTTATGTTTTTTTTTTGTTCCTCATATCAGTTTTATGTGCACAACAAGTCTGGTATATTATATTGTTGCATTGAGTGCATGTTTTTATGCTCGTACAAGTTTTGTTTTCAACGGAAAAAAATTACTTTATGCACATTGTGGGTGAATTATGCGGTGAATCGTTATTCATATATCATCAAAAATCAGAACCATCAACACGTCATCAAAAATTTGATTAATTTCATACACGATATGCGATAAATTATTCATAATTCGGTTACTGAAAATCATCGAATTTCTATAAATAGAAAACAAAACGTTCGAGATAAGATTACAACCTCAAAATAAGTAACCTTCGTGACATACTTGACCATTTTATGAATGAAGTATAGAACATTCGCACTGGATTAGCAGAAGATTTGTAAGATTGCAAGCAAAAAAACTCAACTACAATATGTCGATGCCAAATCGCTAACGGAAATAAATGCGATAATAATTTTGTTATCAGAAACATTTAACATGAGGGGGTAATTTAAATTAATGCGATATTATCAGTTATAAACTAATTGAAAACTATTAAGTCATAAATTAGGTACACACTGAAATTAGTATAGGAATGCAGTGATTGTTAAACTTTAGAGCGCAGTGAGCTAGTTTTACTTAGCATAAGATCCACAAACTGCTGTCATGTTTTGTGTTGAAGAGAATTAGTCCTTTTATGGAGGACCATCGCTGACGGTGACCTCTGCGCCTGCTAAATAGAAGCTCTCCTCTCAGTCGATCACGGCACCATCTCTTTAGAATCGGCTTGCAAAAGGGACCTAACCAGCGTACTTGTTGTCCTTTTATTTTATGAACGACATCCGTAATTTTCATTAAATTCGTGATCTCTTATTGTTAAATCTCACGTTACGTTCAAGTTATAAATTGTTACTCGAGATCATGTATGTCGCTAACGATGATGTGCAAGTAACTTAATTCTAACGCTTCAAATTACAACATCGTATAGTAGAAAAAACATAAAATTCATATTCAAACACGTGATTGAACATACTGCGTGGAAAACAAGTTCAGAAACCTAGGCCGTGGAATCGGTCATGTTGGTGACGTGTCTCTGAATGCCTGTTATCGTTGTTTTCTCTGTCTATAGAGATAAACCAGAATTATGATTATTGCAATTGCTATAATGGTGTATGTTAGCACGTAATGATGATTATGATGGCTGCAACTGGATGAGTCGAATGATTGTGGTAAATCAGTTTCCTTGCGTTTTTGCTGAGTTATTGCTCCATCAAGATTGATGATGTCATCGGTTAAACTAATGCAAGTTGGGTTGTTATTCTCGGCCCTTGTAGGTGTAGATGTTTGCTGCTGAAAATGTGATGGTTCCTTTATGGTTGTGAGATGAAACTCGTCAGAGTTTACGATGCATTTTAAATCTAGGGTTAGGATTCCAGAATTTGGCATTGACATTGTGGTTAATTAATTATTACATTAAATCGACCATTTTTGGTGTTGTAACGGAAAAATCCACTGGTTAATGCCGGCAACTGAGTCCAATACTTCGGTTGGTTTAATGCGTGGTTATCAAAATGTGGTTATCAGCCATCAATTCATCAAAATTTCAGGTGCATAGAAAACAATCAAGATATATTCTGTCAGAAACGCATCCAAAATAAAGAAGACTTTTAACATAAACTTTAAGGTTCAACCTTAAAAATCCAATAATATGTCGTTGCAGTTGTCAACCAGAGACTTTAAGATATTTGTTCTCAGAATGGCCCAAAATTTCTAGATTTAAGCTTATATTTACGATAATTCGAGAACTTAGTATGTAATATTATTAGACAAGATTAGTTGTATAAAAGCTCATCGCACCATTTTATTAAAATATTAACTGCATTGGAAAACTTTTACCAAATTTTGTCAGAAAGGCTCCGAGATATAGAAGACTTTGTATTCTTATTTTTAAAGTACTTTAACTTTATACAGTCGACTTTTAATTTAAAATGAAAAAGCTCAAATATGTATAAGTCTTTAAAGCATTAAGCTCTAGAACCTTAAATTCCCGATATACTAAGAAATTCTTAGATCACTATCACTTTATCGAAATACCAACTGCAGCCAACAACTTTAAGATAAATTCTGGACATAAAAGTTTCGAAATATAGAAGAGCTTAAAATTTGAATTCTAAAGCTTTTAACCGCAAAGCTTACAAGAATAAGTGGTTTAAATAGACTATCGAAAACTTTTGAATAAATTTTGTCAAAAAATCTAAAATATCTAGAAGCTTTGAAGGATAAGCTTCAACCTTAAGCTCTAGAACCTTAACTGACCAATATATCAAATACTTTGTGGATAAATTATAAGATAGGTCGAGGTATATACGAACCTTTAGCACCAATTAATCGAGATCCTAAATGTATCGGAAAACTTTGATCTCCTGTTTATTATAAAAGCTTTAAAATATAAAAGATTTTGAAGTATGAATTTCAAGCTCTAAAGCGTAAAATTACCAAAAAACGGAAGAATTATTTAGGTAGAGTTTTTAAATAGGTTGAAGTAGATAACGGGATTTTACACCAATTTATCAAAATATTAACTGCATCGGCAAACTTTGAGACTTGTTTGCTAAAAGCTTGAAAATATAAAAATATTTGAAAAAGGAATTTCAGTACTCTAAAACAAATTTTACAAAGCTCGAATTTTGATAGAATGGTTCTGAAATATATTCAATTTTACATTATGAACTTTGTGGAGCTTGGAGCATTGTAATCTCAAAGTTTGTAAAAATTCAAAGGTTAAAAGAGTTAACCATACATTAAGATACAGTTTATCAGAAAACGACTGAAAGAGTTACGAAAAATTCAAAATTAAGGTTTTTAGAAAAGCCTAGGCAAGTAAGAGCATGTCGCAAGACAATACCAAAAAAAACTCAAAATATAGAAATAATTGCAAAGCATTGTAGGACCTAAAATTTAAAAAAGCCAATATTTAAATTTATCGAACTACCAGCTGCATTGGCCAATTTTGAGATAACTTTCTTCATAAAAGCTCCTAAATAACTAAGTAAACTTTGTTCTTAAACTTACAAGAATCAGGGATTGAAGAAGTCTACCGTAAACTTTCTGATTAGTTTTGCCAGAAAGCTTTAAGAGCTTAAAATTCCATTCGTGAAATTCCATTCGTAAGATATAACTTCGCTTTGCCATACAAATCGAATAAAAATTTGACAACTTTCAAGTACACCATTTGACACTTTTTGCTGAACATTGAGTAAATCAGAGAAATACTTCTTCCAAGTGTCGATTATTGAATCAATGTTAACACATAGGTTGTTTCTTAACACAGATGTCTTCTGGGCAATTCTTACCACCGAAAATTTTATTTTCTCCCATAGAGCGTTCAGATCATCAGAAAGTTGATTGGTTTCTATAATGCTATTGCTAACAAGATTCTGACAGTGTGCTTGTCATTTTCGTTTATCAGACTTTCACAATTAAAACGTAAGGTTCATTTTCCTGTAATCTCTGACTTGTATACAAAAACTGCCATCTTAGGTTTGCAGTGACCAATTGATAGTAAATTCTGACTATCAGCTTATTACAGCAGAATTTTCAACGTACTGGACTGGGTGCGAATGATCAAATTATTTTAAGAGTTCGAATAGCACTCTATTCGTGTCTTTGGTAATACTGACATTGCATTTATTCTGGGTTTGTCTGTCATTCACTCAGGAATGGAGCAGTTCATGGAATATTTCTAATATCTTTTAGCCAATAAAATCAGTCCATCTATAGCATAATCACGACTGCAGAACAGCAATCGTCAAATATGCCTCTCACCGCAAATATATAAAAAACCTGTCACCAGAAAATTTTGCTGAATTAAAGGCGGTTAGAATCTGCCTTTTGGTCCTTTGCTCGTAAAATCAAAGGAAACTTCTTGAATTTGTTTGCCTTTTTTTTGTCCTTTCGTTTTTTTAGCTTCAATCCAAGAGTTGATTGTAAAACCATACAACACTTTTATGTTACTTAAAAACTTTCAAGTCTCCCAAAATTGTTGTAAACCCCTGTCAAGCCATCCAGCCCTGTGATGATGGATGGGATGACTTTCAGTGATCTATCCTTTCTTCATCAATGAAATTCTATCAGCAACTCGAGTACTGATATTCTCGCAGGAAGAATTGATCTGAAGGACCACATTTCAAGAGATCTCATTTAATTCTTGAATGGAGTGAAGCACACAGGACTGAATTCAAGCTCGGTAAATTTCAAACCGGAGTTGTTCCTGGCCGAACTGTTAGCTATTTACCATTTTATATACTCAAATGAGTTATACGTAGCTTACCTGTTAGCACTGGTAAGCTACGTATAACTCATTTGAGTCATAGCCAAATGGAGAATTCACTATATATAAATAACACTGGATCTTGGGCTGAATAAATAAACAAAGCAGTAATTGGTGTAGCCAGATGTCTTGGACTTTTACGACGGTGTAAGTTCTATTTTAATCCATCAGAAACACTTATTATATACAACACCCAGGATGGAGCATAATTATCATGGCTCTGTTTTTTTTTGATATCGGAGAAATCGGAGAGATAAATTTACTGTCAAATTTTCAGATATGCGTTTTTTTTTTAATATCCGAGAAAAAAATTATCTCTCTGTGTCGTTTTTTTTTACGCTCCGATAATTATCGGATACGATCTTTTTACTCTGAAAAAATGTACAGATTATTTTATATTTTTTAGTAAATTCTAAAATGGCGACTCCGATTAATGTTGAGCTATCAGGTGACAAATAAAACTTTAATTTAGGGAGTTTAATGCTGAAATTCATAAAATAATTTATTATTTCTGATACTAAAAAAAAACACAAAAAATATTTTTTTCGATCTGATAGATAAAAATCGGAGAAAAAAATTATCAGATATATCCGATAAATAATCTCTCTAATCTCTCCGATTTCTCCGATATCAAAAAAAAACACGGCCCATATCATGATTTTATTTCTAAGCGCCTGCTTTTTTATTTTGAGCAAACGATTTGGTGTCTCAACATGCCGAGCCCCTTAAATCCACTGGATTTAAATGTGTGATTGTTGGTTGGTGTCGTGTGGTGAATCTTTTAGGTTATCGATTGAGGATTCATTTGAGATGAGCAGTCGGCATAAATTGTGGATTAGACATGTCATTTCACCCGATTAAGTTCGTAGAGTTACCGCTGTACCGTGGTCATCAGAGCTAGGGTGCACTAGCACTACTTTTCCAAGAGGCTGATTGACTGATAAATTTCGGTCCTTTATGATAACGATGTCGTCCAGTGAAATAGGATCTTTTGTGTCTCTCAATTTTTTATTGTGTTGCAGAGTTGTTAAGTACTCGTTAGACCATCGATTCTAGAACTGTTCTCCAATCTGTTGAACCATCTAGTTAGATAAGATGTTGTTAGGTTAGATATATCTCTTTCTGAGATTTTTGTCGTGCAACGGCCAATTAATAAATGAGATGGTGTTAGCACATCGATTTTGGTTTAGTTAATTCCGCCATTAATAGCGGCCGGCACTTCAGGATACTTTTGACTTCGGTGAGCAGTGTAGTCATCTTATTTCATTGTGAGGATTTGCTTTCTAATTACTCTGATGAGATGGAATTTGGTTGTTTTGATGGCCGCTTTTCAAATCCCTCCAAAGTGAGGAGCGCTTGGCGGGTTAAAATGCCATGTTACATAAAGCCTAGAAGAATAGGCAGATGGAATTTTTTATTAATTTGTGAAATACTTCCCGAAGGCAATTGTTTGCTCCAATAAAATTTGAGCCATTATCGTTAAAAATTTCTTTCGGGATGCGTCGACAAGAGTTAAATCGTTTTAGGGCTCCGAGGAAGGCTTCATTGGGGTAAGGAAAGTAATGAACTTTTTTCGGCGAACTCTTGAATGGTAAACTTACAGTGAAGCGCCCTTCTTTCTTTGACCTTTGTATTCTGAGTATAATGTTGTAGTCAAGCTCTCTTCGGGCGTTAAGACTTCTTGTAGTGGATTAATTGATTCCAATTCCCAAAATTTCTTTAGCGTTTCATCGACGTCAATCATTTGTGTTGTCTCAGTCGTGAATGCTGTCAGAACCTGAACTTTGCTGTGGTTCGCTTGAGTGACCTTTCCTGAAACAAGCCATCCTATAGACTAGTCTTTTGTAGAATCAGCTGACTTGGATTAAATTTTACTTGGCCTTCTTCAAGAAGATCAAAGAAATAGTCATAAGATTGTACGGCATTGTTTTTTGATTGTGTGGCTTATCTCGAATGAAGGCATGTCGATGGTAATTTTGGGTAAAACCAAAGTTTCCAATTTGATGGTTGATGTTGGTTTAACAGACGAATTCAGTTGAATTATGAACGTCACTATACCCTTTATGATGCCACCTCCTGAATGACCTATGCCACTAATAGAGAATCGAGCATTACTCTTTTTAAGATTTAATTGTTGAACTTAAGCCTCTGTAACGAAGCTGTCCTGATAACCACAATCCAATAGTGCTCGATATTTGAAAGACTTGCCATTTGGATCGATGATATTAACCATGGACGTTGAGAAAATTGAGTATGAATGGCCTCTATGTGAGTAGTGAGAAGTTGTGGTTTCGGAAGCATTGGAGTTTTTTGTGGCCTTTCTTTCTTTTGCAGATGTGGCATCGATACCTCGAAAGGCATTTGGAAACTGGATGTTTCACACTAAGGCAATTGTAGCATCTTTGTCTATTCTCTGCGTTGGTTAGCATTGAGTTCGTTAAATGCTTTGCACTGGAATAAAGAATGATCTTGGTTTTGGCACATAGCACATTTTGATTGGGTTTCATTGAACGATTAAGAGGGGTTGCGACAATGTGGCCTTTGAGTATAGGTTTGACAACTATTTTCTTTGAGGTAGAAGCTAATGATTCAAGAGTGTCAATCCGTTTAGAGAGGAATTCCCAGAAATCATAAAAAAGCGGATTTTCTAAATCAGCAGCAGTTTGAGCCCATAGTATTTTTGAGTTGTCATCTAGCTTCTTCATTAGAACGAAAATGAACCATGGATCGCGATATTCCGCATTTTTGCCTAGCGCGCTTACCCCATGAATTACCTCATCAGAATTGTCCATTAAACCTTTCATGCTGGCTGTTGTAGCGGTGTGGATTTCAGACTGGTCCATGAATGTTTTGGGAACGAGTTTATTATGTGTTTTTTTCGGTTAAACCGTCCTTTCTAAATAAATTCTTATTTAGCAGCAGAACGGCTGCTTCTTCACGTAACAGTCCTTTCAAGTATTGAAACTTCTGTACTAGGCTTCGTACAAAATAAGTTTTAAAATGACTGCCATTCGGCGTAATCACCCGAAAAAGGGGGATCAGAATCTTGGGTTACTTCACATCGTTTTGTGTACTTATCTCTGTTGCATTGACTGTATTTTCTACTACAGCGTTTGTGTCTAAAGTATTTGACCGAATTTGACTAGTAAGACCAGTGATTTCTTGATAATAACTGTCTTCGTACAACTTTCCGAATCATTGACAGCAAATATTTTATTTTCAATTATTGTGAATTCTTCCATAAGTTTCTCTACTCGCAGCAATCGGGTTCGAAACTCTTTAACAAGGGTTTCGTCATTGGCTTCACGAACGAACTTTAAAAAATTTGCTGTCAATGATCCCTACTATATGAACTGGAGTGACATCTCATTTTTGATAGATAAAACTGAGTTTTTTATTTTAAAAAATTCTTTGGATTTAACGCTCGTGTATAAATATTTTACGAAACGTGCGACACATAACATATAAGTGGTCAAAAATACCACAAATTATTCTCTACGAAAATCAAGATCAAATTAATGCAATCAACAGGTAAATGCTAGACTAAATATTCACAGTAGTTAATTAGTTTTGATTTATTTACTATGTGAAAAATGTTTCACCAAAACTATCGGTCGACCATTCAATTTTTTAATTATTTCGAAAGAAATTTCGGAAAACCTAATTACCACCATTTTAAAAATTAATTAGTCAAACAATTTCAACAACACGTCATTGAATCATATACACTCATAAACAAAATGATTTTTCTGTTTTTTAATTTTGTTTTGGAAAATTATGTAAATTTTCCACAAAAAAAAAAAATAAAGTTTGTATTTGTCTAATTAAAATTTCTCGTTTATGTTTATAATTTTTTTTTTCTTACACAAAATCATTACATTAATTTTAATTAGAATATTATGCTAAAATCATAAAACAACAACAACTCGTTGCTTACAAATGATGATTACTGTGTCTTAAAGATCGTTTTTGGTGATAGCACCTGCGCGTATGTTGATATTTTATGAAGCAAGAAGATAGATAGTTCTATCGGTTGTATCTTCGTTGCTATATTTATGTAACTAATTAATTTTGTTGTTATATTTTTTATTTTTTTTTTTTTTTAATTTTAATATTTAATATACAACAGTTTTATGTTTTCTAAAATCATAAAAAATCATAAAAAAATAAAAATGGATAAAAAAAAAATTTTATTTGCATATTTATGTAAATCAAATGGAAAAAAATAGTTTTTTAATTAATTTAGTTAGTTATTATATTATTATTATTATTATTGTTACTGTGGAATAGTTTTTTTTCTCTCTATTTTATATGATTGTTTCCGGTTGTCTGACTATTTAAGGTGGTTGGTGTGTCTGAGTTGTTTAGTTAAAATGGTAATTAACTTGTTAAAAATATATTTAATTGAATTTTAATATGTGCGGGAATAAATACGCGAGAATTTTTTATTTTTTTTTTATTTATGCATAAATATGATCGTGGAATGATATATAGGTTTATGGTAATTTTTATTGTATAGTTTGTTTTTTTTTAAAGTTACATTTAAGTTTAAAGCTCTAATTAAGATATAAATTGAACGTTAAACAAACATCTTTTTAGCTTAATTGATTTGAACGGCCTAGTTGAAAGTTTGACAAATTAAGTTTGTTTACTTTTATACTTTTTAAAATTTATTTCTAAGCAATTCTGCTTTATCTGTAAGTTTTAATTATTATACTTGTTATTTTATACATTATTATATATTGTACATGCTAAATATTCTTAGTGACCTATCGGATGTTTTCCTTAAACTTATTGGGACTTTGCTCTTCCAAACATTTCATGGTGTTTCAACACCGAGCCTAATTGTATTGTGTTGTTCGAATCTGAAGTTTATAGGTAACATCAATAGGGTAGGCGTCTATGGTTATGAATATTCCAGCGTTGCAACTATCTGAATCTACCAAGTGTTTGATATACCTCCACGTGGTACCACCCGGACAACGATATATTAACGATATATTCGGCTGAACTATATTGAGGTATTATATCCATATTGAGGTATTCTATATCCATTGCTAGATAATAACGAAATGAATCAAAGTTTGCCTGACATTTTTCAAATGAGTAGGGAAATTGTAAGATCTCTAGCGGAATTAAGACAAAAAAATAAGGAACTAAAGGCTACTATAAAATGAATGCAACAGCACATACAAATTCTCGAGGGAGAAGTAAAAATTCTAAAAGAAAATGTAAAAATGGACTATTAAATTGATCCAGAAGTTCCGGAAAAAATCGTTTATACTAAGAATGAGGATTAATTAGCAAAATAAACTGAGTGGGTTCGAGGTAAGGGCCAAAAGAAAAAAAGAAAGTTAAGCAACACGCCTAGTCCACCTAAACCTAAGGAACCTAAACGGTTAAAACCAGTTAAGGAATAAAAATCAACTAAGAAAGTGTCTCCGCATATAGGCCCTAAACTATTTTGGTTTAATATTTAAACTTTAAAAAATCTAGATGAACAAACTCAGATATTTAAAAAATCTCAATTAAATGTTTAAAACTAATGGCCAAAAAGTTTTACTCCGAGTTATAAAAGTTTCAATTTTAAACCAAAAATATCTGTAAAATAGTTAATCAAATAAAAAAAATTTTAAAATCTTTTTGTTTTTATTTAAAATAGAAAGTCAGTAATTTCCTGATTTGATCAGTTTGGATTGGTTTTTGTTGAATTTGGTGTGTTCTCTAATTGGCTAAAAAAAAGAAATGTAAACATTTGTGGCGTCCTTTATAACACTGTACGTTTTAAATTCATATTAATTAAATTTACTTTGCACATAAAAGAATAGCTGGGTACAAAAATCAACTCTTTTATTTAAAATAATTTTCTAAAATTTTAACAATCAAAGGCGCTATAAACAAAATTTTTATTAGTAAAAAAATAATTTTGTCTTATAAAAAGAACCATTTTGAAAAAAGTTGTTCACGCCATTACACTCGAATAAAAAATAAATAATATAATTTATTGTTAAAAATAATAAAATAAAAATAATAACAAATTAATAAAAAATAAATAATTAATAAAATGTTTAAAATATTTAATATGTGGTGAAAAAAAGAATTACTAAATCACTTCACATAATTGGTGATCGCGGACCTCGTATCAACAACCCGAAATAACTCGAACACGGGATTTGTTGATCAATCGAGCCAACAGCAACATAAATCAACAATTAACAACAACATGAACAATAGCAGCAACAACATAAATCAATAATAAAAACAACAGGAACAAAAACAGCAGCAACGACAACATTAACAACAACTGCAACAACAGCAGCAGCAAACGACGATACCAGCTCACAACTTTCGAAAACACAAATTGTAAGTACTCAGCTATTTTTTTTTGTGCAAAAACTAGAAATCCGTTTTATTATTCGGTTTAAATTTTGCTTAATTTAGTTATGTCTTTCGTTTCAATTCTATTTTGCTTTACGGTTTTATTTTTGATTCTCTCTTACTTATTTCGTCGTGTCGTACAGTGTGTTAGAGACCCACTGCCTCCCCCTTTTTCAGCGGATGATGATGGGAAAAAAACGTCGATTCAATCGGGTAATTTGTTTGTTAACGAACGACAAATTACATTGACACCCGAACAACTAAAAACTATGATCAATGATGCTGTCACCAGAGCTGTACACCGAAAAAGATGTGTATATGCTATTAACGACGACACATTCGTTAGAAAAGTGATTAATTTATTCTTTAATACGAATAGAAAATAATCGATTTAAAACAATATTTTTAATTGCGAGTATTTTTAATTATTTCATTTTGTATACTATGAAGAATATTCGTAAATGTTATAAGTGAATCTTATTTAAAATAACTAATAACGCTTTAATGAAATGATTTGTTTTATCAACAGTTATTTGTAATAATAAGTAATATTTTTAAAAGCAATTTATGCAATATAGTTATTTTTATTTGAATTAACGGAAAAGAGTAAAACGCTAAAACCTCAATTTCCAATTTTATGAAAATTATGCTCATATAACCAAACATGCTTAGAGTTTAGGAAGTTTCTTTGCTCAATAGAATTCAAAGTAACAAAAATGCAACGCTAGTTCTGGTATTTCTTCTTTATTATATTTTTTTTAAATTAACTAATTGTTATTATGGATTAATTTAACACATTACTGAATGGATTAATTTAACACAGTACTTCGTACTGAACTAAATTATCAAAATGACGTGGATATTAATAATGTCGCTTTAACCGGAATTAAAGAAAATTCCATTTTTAATCAGCTAAAAGCTTTTAAAGTTTATGAAAACTATAGTTTAGATATAATGCATGATGTATTTGAAGGCGTGTGTCATTATAACATATGTCAGATTTTGTTAAATTTTATAGATACTAAAAAAATATTAACTTTGGACGTCTTAAATTATAGGAAACAAAATTTTAGTTATGGATCGCTTGAAATTGGAAATCTTTCACAACCTATAAAACTTGAGCACATAAAAAAAAAACGCTTAAATATGTCAGCAAGAGAAATGATGTGTTTTGTTTATTTTGTTCCTTTAATGATTGCTGATTTAGTCCCTGAAAATGATACAATGTGGAATTTTTTAATTCTATTTCTAGAAATTATAGATTGCTTGCTTCAATCACGATTTACTAACGAGGAATTATTACTGCTTAAAGAGAATATAGCAAAACATAATTTTTTATACACCAGTTTATTTCAAGATACACTAAAACCTAAGCACCATAATCTTCTCCACTACCCTTATATTATTAAAAACTCAGGCCCACCTCGTCAGTTTTGGTGCTTTAGGTTTGAAGCAAGTCTAAAACAAATTAAAATGTACGGACATGCTACTAGTTCAAGGAGAAATGTATCAATCACCATAGGAAAGAAAATGCAAATGAAATTTTGTAAATATATATTAACACCTATTAAACCGATAATCGACTTCAATGCAATAAACGAACTATTTAATCAAAATACGCTGATATCAAATTCTTTAAATACGTGTGAAACTAAAATTAGACAATTTCATACAATGGAATATAAAGGTACTTTGTACAAAACAGGTTTATTTCTAACCATGCGTGCAAACAACGTTTCAATTTTTAAAATAAACACACTTTGCTTTGATGTAACTATTAACAAACTGTACATTCTATGTGATAAAATAAATTTAAGTAGTTACAATAGGCATTATGCCGCTTATACAATTCCAGATATTGAAAATTGTCTGGCAAAAAATGTTATTTTCCCAATTGAATATTTCGACAGCCCACCTTTCGAAATAACAAAACTGAGCAACGGCTCTAATATGATTAGACTTAAAAGATATTTTTAATAAATTGATTGTTTTATATTATTTAATTTTTTAATGCAATTTATCACATTTTACCTTTTAAATCGGATAAAATGACAGCCTACTTATTAGTACTATACAGACTAGTTTAATAATTACTATATAACTTATTATAGTACATAGTTTCTAGATTAGTTTAATTTTACCGAAATACCGAATCATAATTATAAAATGTTCAATCAACTGGATAACATCGAATTGTTGCCCTATGCTAACGGTAGCCAAAATATACTGCGAGAGAGTATAGTTAATTTACATCAGAATGACTTAAATCCATGTCAACCACGCGAAAGTATGGAAAAGAAAGATAACGAAATTTTAAACATTTTGGAAGCTTGGGAAGTCCCTTATTTATACCCTACATTACTAAGTAAATACAATTTTCAAAATGCATAAATTATTTCCTTCTGATTTATATGATTGTTTTAAAACTTTTAAGAAAATAAAATTGAATTAGAAACATTAAAGTATATGCAGCGAGAGGACGTTCACGATCTGTTGCAGCATGAAAGTTTAGGAACTAAAATTCATTTTACTCATCATCTTCAGCAATGGCAGGTTATGCAGGTAGGACATATAATAAAGTAATGATGACATGTTTTAAATGTTTTATAATTTTAATAGGGGATACATATTCAAGCGTTAAATAATAAATCATCAAATTCTACAAATGTGCCATTAGTAGGATCGGAAAGCAATCCAATTCATTTCTTAAATACTCCAGAAAAGGTAATATTATTTAAATTTTTAACATAAGTATGATTCGTTAATTTTATGTTATTCAAAATTACCTGCGAACATCTTTCAGATATACTTGAAAGATATTTTAAGAGAATCCGAGCCTGGATATTCCCTTTTGGGGCTCTCGGATAATCGTAAACTACTAAGCGATGAAAATCGCTATACTTTAGTTGACATTATTGTATCATATTTTATAAATAGAAATTTGAGAATGGGAGTTAATGAATGCCAAACGATCGCGAATGATATAGAAGAATTCTTCGAAGGGGAAGTTTCGGTGAGTTACTTTTGCTATCAAAGCTTTACAGCTATATAACATTTTTGATTTTATTATACTTTCAGTCGGTGTACTTCCTTCGAAGACCAAACATGAAATCAAAAGGGCATTTATATGATAGATACAATAACAGGATTTCAAAATTGCGAAACGCTGATTTAATGCCAAAGACAAAACGAATTAGAAGTTCCACAACTGCAGAAAATAGTTTAGACGGTATTTATACTTAAAATTAATTAAGAAAATTTTCAAAGTGAAAATTCTGTTATTATTACAAAACCTTTTATTACATAAATGTGTGGTATTACTTATGATTTAATTTTAAAATAATTATAATTGGCTATAGATTCAAATCAGATTACGGAGGACAGCAGATCCTTGTGTATGGAGTTGAAATTTAATCGGGATGACAATAAGTTGGATGAAATTCTTTCCAAATGGTCAGCATCTACATCATATCGATTACATTGGATTAAACGTAACACTGATAAAAATATTGGCTCAATAATTGAAGAATGGCCCGCTTATGAGCAAGCATACGGCCCAAAACTAATTACAATTGATTTCGAGTCTCTATACCCAGATGCGAGCAATATTTTTATATCGTTTGAGAGGTTTTGCACCAATGTGTTACCCATTATGGAACAAAAAGTTATGGAGCAAATTTCTAAGCAGATTCTCAAAGAATTTAAAGCACAGCAGCATATTTCTTCCGGTAACATTTTATTGTGAATTGTTGAATTTAGTTTTGATTTTCGCTATTTCGTAATAACTTCATTTTTATCGTTTTGTCACAATATTACAAATATATTAAATTTTGTCACAATATTACAAATATATTTAATCATATTGTTTTATTGGTAAAACGCTAACAATGAAAAATTATTAATAATTTAGTATTATTGGATAAATAATAACTTATGTTTACTTTATATAGATGCAAAATTCAGTATTGTGCTGATGTTACTACATGCGCTTATCAAGCCGACAACTAAATCTTTTGACATTGTTACCAAAAAACTTCGGAAAACTACTATAAAGGATTCACAAAACTCTTTCATGGTTCTTTGCCAAAGCAGCCAAGATCTTGATGTTTTTTTAGAAGAAAAAAAACAAACAAAATTAATAGAAAAGAAACCCATGTAGCCTTGCATGTTTGTAATTGGTTTAAATTTTTATTCGAATAATACATTTTTTGTGATCTGCGATAACATTAAGTATAAATGTAGTAGTATATTATCAGCCCTGGATTGTACTTTTAAATTATTCCATGTCTTGAACTTAAAATACCCAGATGAATGTAAAGCTGTTTGGCAATTTATACAGGAATATTTATACAAAATACAGACTCCATACGATGACGGGTTTCCTTCTATTAACCTGCTCATATCTAAATTAAAAAAATTCGAAAACTAAAATTTTTAAAGGATATTTTTCTAAAAATTGATAATCCAAATATCTAAAATCATTTTGATAATAATTTGTGATATATATATATATATATATATATATATATATATATATATATATATATATATATATATATATATATATATATAATTATATATGTATATATATATATATATATATATATATATATATATATATATATATATATATATATATATATATATTTAAATATATATATATATATATATATATATATATATATATATATATATATATATATATATATAAATATATATATATATATATATATATATATATATATATATATATATATATATATATATATATATATATATATATAATATGAATTTATTTTTAATTTCTGATATTATTTTAAAAAACTATGTTTGTATGCTAAATGTAAAAAAAAATATTGTAATTTTTGCAATACATTGAATAATAATATAAAGGTAACATTTTATTTGAGAAAATTAAAATTATTAATTAAGAAAATTCTCTAAATAATAGATATTCAAATATCTAAAAAAATTTTGATAATAATTTGTTATACATATTTATATGTAATTATTTTTTATTTTTGTTATTATTTTAAAAACAATGTTTGATTACGAATAATTAAAAAAACTAAGGGCCAATGAAATTAATCGAAACAGTTTAAAAATAAATGTATTTTTTTTGCGAGACATTGAAATAAAATCTTTTAAAAGTATAACATATTGTTATTTTTATTTTTATATAATACATGGCGGATATATATATATATATATATATATATATATATATATATATATATATATATATATATATATATATATAAATTATATATATACATTTATATATATAAATTTATATATAAATTTATATATATATATATATATATATATATATATATATATATATATATATATATATATATATATATATATAAATATATATATATATATATATATATATATATATATATATATATATATACATATTTATATATATATATATATATATATATATATATATGTATATATATATATATATATATATATATATATATATATATATATATATATATTTATATATATATATATATATATATATATATATATATATATATATATATATATATATATATATATATATATATATATATATATATATATATATATATATATATATAAATGAGTTATTCTTCATATTGATGAATCATTCGTTATACTTCTTTTTCACTGCTAACAATAAATAACAATTTTAACAAACAATTTTTAGGATATTAAACCTACTTCTATTAATCTTCTTCATAGTAACTAAAATTATTCACAGTAAATAAAATAGTGTAAAGAAGATTTTTACATCACTGCTTCATATTCTAAATAATTATCGTTAACTGGAGTAAACTTCTTTCATTTTAACCGTACATCTATAACAAACCTTTATTAAAATTATTATTTATTGTTAGTGAAAGGAAATGAGTTTAATGAATCAATCCTCGATGTAACAAATAAGAATTGTTATTTAAAAACATATCAAAATAATTTTCTTTACTATAATTCAAAATAATTAAATTAAAAATTGTTGTCTTATGAAAAATTAATAATCCTAGAAACAAATTAATTATTTTATTTTTTAATGTTTGCAGAATTAGAGTTCATTGCTTTAAAGAAAAATACGTCGGCTATATATAGATAAATAATTATTCAATTCAAAACCATGATTCTTTAATACCATACATACATTTTTTTCGGTGTAACACTCATTGATCATAACCAGCAAGAAACTACACAAGGATTTTTTGAATCCGTCTACTTTGGCTGGGTTGCATTCAAACCTCCACAACCTCTGTATTCGTAGAATCCAGTAATAAGTGTACTGGAGACGTCTGCGCCTAACTCTCATTGTCAAAATTCAACAATTGTTCAACATAATTTTCGATCTCGATCTAAATCAAATTCAAATTTTCGACACCGTCGAAATTCTAGGTCACAAAATAATTCCAGCAAATCTAGAAGAAATTCACTAAACTATCAAAATCTTTCTGATCAAAATTCCGGTGATCCTTTGGCAGCTAATAATTTTACTTGTTTTTACAACCAACATTTTGGTACCAAAGCTTTTAAGTGTAAGCCCGGATATCAATTTCTTTGCAAAAATTCTTCAAATACCCCTATTCCAAAAAACAATTAAGTAATCCGCAATTGGCTGGATGCAATGATTTATCTCAATCCAGCCGTCTTTCAATTTTTGCAACCTATTCACAAATTGATTTTTTAATAGATACTGGTGCAGATACTGGTGATACTGATTTCCATTTTGTCTGCTTGTTTTGTTCTGAGTCAAAGAGTCGACCCATCATTCAAATTGTTTGCAGCACACTGCTCTACGGTAAACGCTTTTGGAACTAAAATTTTAAAATTAGACATTGGACTGCGACATGAATTCACCTGGTAGTTCATTGTTGCTGACGTGTTGTTGCCTATCATCGGCGCTGATATTTGGAAGAACACCGGTTTGCTCGTGGATATACAAAGAAAACGGTTCATAGATCCGTTAACGTCGTTGTATACACCCGGTAGACTTTCCTTCAATGATACACCAACTTTAAAAGCGATTGTTAGGTTAAAGACGGACCCAGGAGTATTCGACATAACACAAAATTTCCGACAGTCATTCACGGTAACATCAACATAAATAACTCTAAACATAACGTGACTCATAAACTCGAGACTAACGGACCTCCAATTGCATGCAAGACATGACGACTGACACCGGACAAACTAATTATTGCAAAAACAGAATTCGAACATATGATGAAACTCGGCATTTGTCGACCCAGCAATAGGCCTTGGTCCAGCCCTCTGCATCTTGTGCAAAAACAGAATGGAGGTTGGAGACTATGTGGAGATTTCCGATCACTTAAAAAAGTAACGATTCCAGAGATCCTTGTTCAGGCCTAGCACCAAATACCAATCGAACCGACGGACATTCCGAAGACAGCAATTTCGACACCTTTTGGACTTTTTGAATTTTGTAGAATGACTTTCGGTCCTAGGAATGCGGCACAGTCGTTCCAACATCTTATGCATTCAGTATTACGTGGACTTGACTTCTGTTTTGTATATTTGGACGACGTGTTCATTGCCTCTAAAAATTATGACGAACATCTCGAACACATCAAAATTATCTTCGCTAAATTAAAAGAACACGGTTTAGTGGTAAATGTATACAAATGCGTTTTTGCTAAATCAGAAATTCTCTTTTTAGGCCATTTGGTTACTGAACAAGGTATTCTACCATCGATAGAACGGGTTCAAATAATCAATAATTTCGAACGATCACTGACGGTAAATCAACTGATAAGTTTCTTAGGAATGATAAATTTTTATCGACGTTTCGTTCCTGGTGCTGCTGCCGATCAGGCATTACTAAACGAATACCGAAAAGGCTATGTTAAGAACAGTCGCGTTCGACAGCAGCAATTAAAGCGTTTGATTGCTGCTGCAATCAATCAACTGCAAAAATAAACTTACGGACGCCACCTTACTTATTCATCCATCATCATCAGCACCCCTAGCCATCATGGTTGACGCTTCCGATACAGCGATCGGAGCGGCGGCTCAGCAGTTAGTTTCGGATACTTGGCAACCACTTGGTTTCTTTTCTGTACGTCTCAATGATTCGCAAAAAAGACTGTATCTTTTCAGACATTTAGCACGTAGATCATAAGCCAGTATTTATAAATATGAAACAAATTCCATACGCTAATACAGCCAATTACTTAGGTATGACACTAGATGCTAAATTACGATGAAAACGCATATTAAGACGAAAAGTCAAATACTACGCTTAAAACTACATAAAATGGATTAGCTAATAGGCCGACACTCCCAAATGTCACTAGTAATAAATTATTGCTTTATAAGCAAATCCTAAAACCCGTGTAGACTTACGGAATACAGCTCTGAGGCTGCGTCAAACATAGCTACATCTATATAATGCAAAGATTCCAAAATAAAGTTTGGCGTACTATTGCAAACGCACCATGGTATATTAGAAATAGCGATCTCCAAAATGGCTTGACGACTGAGTCAGTTGTAGGAGAAGTACAAAATTGCGCAAGAAGTGACACCAAGAGAGACCACAAACGTATACTAATGGAGAGGAATATGAAACCACCATTAGCACATTTCTGAGGGCCTCAAAACTCGTACTTGCAACCATTACTTTTCATCATCTTCGTAATGAAATAACCAATGTTATTATAGCTCCGATGAGCTGGCACATGCCGATGATTTAAAAATATTGGGAACAATAAAGAACGATGATGATTTGTTACTTTAAAGTGATGACATACCGAGTAAGTATAGGTGGCGTGCACAAAATCGTCCAAAATATACCAGAATAGAACTACTTTCATTTTTCACTGCAATTCACATTAAGAAGTCAGCCAAATTTTCGAGAGTTAATTTTCAGTCCAGTGAATTATTAATTAAAAATCAAAGTAACATTTTCAAAATATTTTTTGTTATAGTTTTGTTTTTAGTTTTTTACTATTGAGTAGAATTTTATATTGTGTTAATGTCAACTTATTTTTAAGTAATGGGAATTATTTGAAATGTCACCCAAAAAGTCAAACATTTATAATGAGTTCGATTACCGTGTTGTCATTGGTCCATTGACTGGGTTGATCCAAAGGGTAAGTTGATATGCCATCGCACTGGCTAAGCCACAAAAACAACTTTTCAGTTATGTAGCTCGAGCTACTAGGGAGTCCCAACAGTTTCTAGAGCGTATTCGGAAATACAACAGCCTATAAATAACAGCGTTTGGAGCTACGAATATTGTGAGATATGATAATTTTATGACCACATTCAAAGTTCAATGGCAAGTGCATCAGATTGGTTCACTTCTTCCAGTACCCGAAGAAACTCCATAGTTTCTGCAAATATCATTTCATGTGGATAAAGAGAGTGACAAACGTTTCGCATTTAGTGTAGCAACAGATTGGACAATTATAACTGAATTACGAGCATTATTTCACAAGGCCAATTGTTTGATTTGATATTTCAAATTCATATTAGAGAATGTAAAAGAGGATGATTCATTATCAGGGCAGACAATGCATGAGCATGAAAGACGCTTTAATGCTCCAACGACCCCTTAAGAAGTAGCTTAATTGCGAATGATGACGCTTCACGTGATCAAAGAACCAACAATGTTTTAACCAATCAAAACTATCGATTGTTAAGTCTGTCAGATATACAGAGAAGCATGTTTCAAAAGTGCTGTGATCGAAAATGATCAACATTAGGACAACTCATTGACCGAAGTATTTGAAACACATTATGCTACCAAAAAAAACGAGAAAATAAGCAAACACATACTTCTCCGAGAACGCAAAAGAAACCGCGGTCTAGATGTTCAGTATTTGGAAAACATTTTTAATGAAGTATTGATATCACTTGAGAATATGTGTATGTCGATTTGCAATAAAATTCTCAATCAGCTTGGGCTATTTTCTCTGGAGCATGACAGAAACTTTGTTGTCGATAGAGACATGTTGCGAGAAAAACATTATAACAACGAGCGGTGCAATTTTATGTTTAGGCTCAGAAAAGGCTCTGATCAAACAATCTACGGCTCGCGTATGACACATTTATGGAGCATGCTCGAAGCGGAAATGGTGGTCTTCTTTTTCATGAAACCATGAGGCGCAGGAAAAACATTTCTACTCAATTTGATACTCGCTGTAATTCGAATGAAGCAAGATATTGTTCTGACTGTGGCATCATCGGAGATTTAAGTGACGCGTTTAATGAAAGAACGCAAGGCATTTGGGCCTCATGCTGCCATTGAATTTAAATCTAGCCGCAGATCCTCTTTAGATCACTGGAAAAATATTTGGAATGGCAATTTTATGAAAACATGCCAAATCATTATTTGGGATGAATGCACCAAAGGTAAGGAAGAAGTTGAGGCATTTGATCTCCATGAAATCTCCATGAGATTTTCAAAGCATGCAAAGTCAAATGGGGGGAGCTGTAAAATTGTTCGAAGGTATTTTCCATCAAACTCTGCTCGTCATTTCAAGATCAACACCAGCAGACGGGCTGAATGCATTTCTGAAGAATAAGGTTCTTTGAACATATGTGAAGAAAATTACACTTGATCAATATGCATGTGCATTGGCTATTCGAACGGGCTAATCACTCGCATAATTCAAAGAACAGAATTTTTCCATTCATTGGAGCTTATACTGGAATGCCACCGTACAAACTAACGTTGAATCTAAACACGCCAAATTTCGAATGTTTGCAAATTGACATGATTATAGTTGTTCTTAGAACAATTTGGTGGAATAATAATTGACCTGCAAGGTCAATATTATTCCACCAAATTGTTCTAATAATATATTATTGAATATTGTTTAAATAATAATGGCCAAGTAAATAATTTATGTAAAAGCTCACATCTTCATCCAAAAATTCAATATGTTAATTAAGATTTTTTACACGTTTTATTGAGGTCAGTTGTGACCGTGAAAATAAGCAAATGTCAGTTAGTAATGTCAAGTTTTCGTTACTAGATATGATGAAAGCTTTTAGCTGTCAAACACTCTAAAAACTATACTAAAACAAATATATTTTTCGATTTAACATTTTTACTTTTATCTTATGTTTTCAGGTTTTCCGAGCTGGATGTTTTGGCGGGTGTCCTGATTGGTTAAAATGCCTTGTCAAGGTTTGTACTTTTTTTATTTTATACTAATATTCGTGGTAATTCTATCACACTAATTTAACTAAACAAATCTGGTGTCGTTTCTTTAGGATAAGTCTATTTTACATACTTCATTTTAGTTTTTTATTTAAAGCAGCTTAAATTTATTAAATTTGGCCAAATCAACAAGGTGCCCGTACAGAGTTAGATCATACCTATCACTTACTTTATTTTTTTTTAACTACCATTCCCGAAAAATATTTCATTTGTGTGGATGTAGTACTGAGTCCTTTCGATCTTGCTCTATGAATATTTTTGAGTTTAACGTAAAAGGGCTGATTGAACACGCCACAGGTCCCCAAAATCCAAAGCAAATTCTGATTAAAAACTTAAAAGCTTAGACCTTTTTTCTTTTGATTTAATTCCTATGAATTCTAAATGTTTTATAGGATATTATACAAGGCTTCCTCAATCCCAAACATAGTATTAGTATTTCGTTTGGTGGGTTTTGCAACGTTGTTGAATGTTTTTCAAGAAGCTCTTATATTTATTGTTTAAATTTTCTGATGTTAGACGTCAAAAAATATAAAATTGACTTTTAACGATTTCATTAAAAGATGTACGGCATAGGGAGCATTCTCTAGCAGTTTCGACCAAATCTGGGGCCGATTTTTTAAAACGATAAAGAATTAATTGAAACTTCATTAAGTAGAGACGATGATAGGATGTTTTGATTTGTGAGTGATCTAAAATCTACCGCTCATGGTCTTACTCAACAAATCGGTTTGATCTTATTAAAAACTTTTAAAAAGTTTCCAACCTTATCGATTATTTAGCTCAGGAAGATTAAAATTGAGAAAACTTTTAAAAAAATCTCTCAAATATCAAGACAACGAACTACCTTTTGAAGATTATTGAACTACCTTTTGATTGCATATTTCTCTAAATGAACATAAATATGAGCTTTCAATAAATTAAGGTGTATGGGCTGTTTTCTGATTATTAAAATCTAACTTTAAATTATTTATTTGATAATTTAAACTTAAAGCTTCGAATAAATATGCTTTATGAACGAAAATAGTATATGCTTAATTTGTTCGGTTGCATGGCATAGTCAATTAACTATAGATAGATAACTATGATAACATCACATGTATTTATAGTATGCAGTAAACTGTAAGGCACAAGTAAACCAGCTATAAATTGTAGGTAGATCCAGTACTACCACACATTAGAGAATGGAAAAAGAGATATCACCATCTGTAGAGTTTTCTAATATTTTTTCTAAGCACCCTTACATAATACTTACTTTTTAATTTACAACATGCCTTTAAGAGAAATTTTGGAAAGTAACGCAAATACCTTTGAGCCTTAGGATCGATTCAATTATATAAGGGTAATATAGGAGTTTTTGGAAGTATCCTTTTTAGATAGGATTATAAATGGCTTATTAATACAATCGAACCTGGAGAAAAACTTTAATTTCATCATTTGTTTTGAAAAGACATCTTAAGCTTTTAAAATCACAACGAACAAAAATCATATAAAATGTCTTTTAGTTTTTTTCACAGTTTTGCTTTTTTTGGCTAAATTAATTTTACGAGTACACCATTGGAAGATTTTAAGTAAACTTTTTAATAAAGCTCTTGAATAGCAGGACCTCAAAATAACGATTTGTGACATGAATTTAGAGCAAATGAAATTATGAATTAGCTTTCGATTGCTTATTCTTATGAACTTAAATAGTAACGTTCAATCAAATAAACTTATTGTTAAAAACACGTTTTTAACTTAGATAATTAAATTTTGAATGTCAAAGCTTTTTACTAACAATTAGGTTTTATGAACAACAAAATAAGATTTACGCATTTCTACAAGATCTGTTCATTATAAAATGTTCATTAACTAGATCACTGAATGAGGTCATCATCAAAACGAAATAGCTTCTCATTATGTACTTTAAAATTTACCAAGCCATATTTAGCTTCAGACCATCTTTACCTGTTACATACAATTCATTTCGTTCGCAATTTATTTTTTAAATATCATCCATTGCCAACCATAACAAAACAAAACAAATTTGCAGAAAAAAATAAGTCCACAAACCAATTTTCCTCTATTTTCATTATCCAAATCAAATTGACAGTAGTCCAAAAAAAAATTCGAAAGTATAAATATCCAGCACGAAAAAAAGCTTCATGTCAAAAACAGACCATTATCAATGGAGAATTTAATAATAAAAATAGAAAAATTTGTAGGATTAATTTATCACAAATAAATTTTCCAATTTCTATTTTTAAACATATATAATATTATTACACACATACACAGACATACTGCAATTTAAAAAAAAAAATCTTATCAATCATAAATATTTACAATCGGAATATACGCCATCTCATTTCTTATCTTATCATCGTAATTTTAATTTTGTTCTCAATTGAATAATTTCACTATAAATTATATCAGACTTAAATAATTATAAATAAATAAGTCCGAAAATAATTAATTTCTTCGGAAATTTGATAAGGCTATCGTGGAGTATATTAGGTTAGACCTAAAAAAAAAATACTTTTTGTTACTAAAAATAATCATTTGTTTTACAATGTTGGCTACTCACCTGTGTTAGTCTATCTGAAATATTGATTTCCATTCGTCTCAATTCAATTTTCTTTTTAATATTTCAATTTGTTGTGCTATGTTCATAATTTTCATTGAACGATGTTCTCGTCTTTGATTAATGGTTGATAATAAGAGTAACTAGCATAGAAGCAATATATGGCTAGTAAAAAGCTCCTAACGGCATTCAAGAGCAGTCTGCTAAACCTGAAGAAAGAAAATTTAAAAATTTAAAATTAAAATCAATTAAAATAATCGGAAAACACTGAAAAGCTTTTAAAAATAATATTTCAAGGTCAGGTTGCAGGCTATTAAAGCTTTGGTATCATTTTATGGTAAAATGTTGATGTTTGATTATTTCTGAAATAACTTGTAGTAAACATACATATTAAAGTAAACTAAGAAATATCAACTAATATTAAGCTTTTGATATCTTAATAATGTATAAAGCTTATGAAAGAATATTATATCGTCTCTGAATTTGATTTGCAAATTCGAAATCTTTATTCACCACAAATATTATGAAATTAATAACAAATATTATGAAATTAATAATACACAAATATTATGAAATTAAACATGAAATTATACTTATGGCTCTGATATTAATATATGTTTTAGTTTTTAATCGAAAAGCTCAAAAATGTTTATAAGTTTTTTAAACCAAGTATTAGTCAAATAAACATTCAAATTAAAAATATTTAAATTTTTCGATTTTCGACTACTTTTTGGCCAATTAAACCATAAAGCTTTGTAAATATTTTAAAAAGACAAGTTCTTTGAAAGCTTTTAACTTTAATTAGTTTTGTCCCTCATCTTATATTAGTTTTGTCCCTCATCAATTTTTATTTTTCTGTGGTTTTGACCAGTATTTTTTTTATTAAAATTAAAAAAACGATGCAATCCACGGTTAAAAGTTCTAAATGTTTAAACAAAAGTTTTAATTTATATTATTCCGTGTAAAATTATGACGTTGTAATAATTAATTTGTTTTTATAAAAGCTTAAAAGTTAACGGTTATTAATAAGCTTTTAAGTATGTGATTTTAGTAATTCAAACAAACTTTATCTTAATTTATATAATATATTCTAAACCTTAACGTCAGAGCTTTTTATTTTAAAATATAAAATGGTGAATTATTACTGAAACTTCAAATACCAAGCATAATAAAAATTTCAATGATAATCAAAAGCTTAATTTAATGCTGAAACACTAATAAGTGTATGTGTTACTTGAAAGTTTATCGGAAATTCACAAAATTCACATAAATGTTTTTCTTATTACATTTCCTCTAATTTTACTGTAGCCTAAAGCTTATTAATAGCTTCGAAAGCTTTGAACAATTTATTTGGTTTCTGATTGTTTGATTTGTGATAATTTCATTTATTTGTTGTTTGGAACCATGATTTTTATTTAAGTATTGTTTAAATTTATAAAATTTGACATTATTATGATTTAAAAGCTTCTTTTTCAAACTTTTAACTGTAAAATCGAACTTTTTTGTATAGGTAACATTTAAATATTACAAGATCTATAAAATACTTAAGAATATTTCAGCTAAAAGTTAAAAAGTAGAACTTTTAGAAAAATAAAATGATACAAATCATAGTGACAATTTATTCAACTTTCATCGGTTAATAAACTATTTTTTAAACTAGCTTTCTAATAAACATCCTATGCTTTTAGGCGTTAAATTACTATAATCTTATCCTTATTAATGTAAGTAATCCGAAAACGATCTATTGAGCTTTTAACAATTTTAGCCACATGTTCAAAACTACAGCGTTACAAGAATATTAAAATAAGGTTTAAAAAGCTTAAATATTATGAACTTTAAAAATAAAGTTTTTAATGTTTTCTATTCGACATTTTCTATTTGTTGTTTGTTGTGGTGATTTTTATTCATTCACTAAAAAGCTTCAGTTTTAAATTTATGATGTTGATATTATTAAAGTATATTTTAGAGGAAATATGGAAAAAAATATTAAAATGTGTTTGTAAATTTATTGAGCTTTCACTGTTATCTATTAAATCTTTAAAAATAACTGTAATAAAGTCCATAAAAGTTATGGTACAATTATAAGTTTAATTTAAAGTAGAGCTTTTATTATGCTTAGTAAAACAATATCATTCAAGACATTTAAAACGTTTTTCTAGATGAGCTTTCTAATAACCAACGCATTTATTTAGATAAAACTACACTAATTTAAAATAAACTTCAAATGTTGTATCTATCGCTAGTAGATAATTATTAGTTCGACGTTTATAGTTTCAAGTCTTATGGAAAAGCTTATCAGAAAACTCAAAACTAGTTTAATCTTTTATCGGTTCAATACCAAGTTTTAAATATTTAAATATATTCTCCACGAGCTTATTGCAGTTAAAATTTAATTGGAAAGCTCGGAAATATTGTTTAATGCGAGGTATCAGTCCAATTAACATTTAAATGTCATTTAAATATTTAAGAAACTGAGCTTTAAATCCATATTATAAAAGATAATTAATCAAACAAAACAAATGCTTTATCTAAGTTATTGTATGATGTGTTCAAAACCATAAAACCGAAGCTTTTATTTTGACAAAGTTTCATAGTTTCAAATTAAAAGCTACGAATTTATTATCACTCTGGTTTTAAAAACAACAATGAAATAAATGTATGACACTGATAAAATGATTTTATTGAGCTTCCAAAAGCTTTCATCGCATGCTCTTGGATATTACTCTTTTGAAGCTTTACAAATGTATAGTTTAATTATAAAAGTTTCATTGATAAGTATTTTTAACTGTATTATTTGTTTATTCAAGTTTTAGTGGAAAACTAAAAGATAGGTGCTTTAAAAGCTTTTTGAAGTAATTTGGGTAAACATTTTGTTAATTTTGTTTTTTGTAGATTTTATCAGTATTTTTTTTATTAAAATAGCCTTTACGATGCAAACCACGTAAAAGCTTCGTTTTTTAAACGGAATGTTTGAGTTATAATAGCCAGAACTATAATTGGCCAGAACCAAAAACAAAAGTTTATAAAATCATGTTTTTGTTTTACCTTAAATGTCAACGTTTAGTCTTGAGCATTTATAGTCGTGCGACTAATTAAGTCGTGCGACTTTACTGACTTAAACAAAACTTTTACCTAATTAAACTAAAATATTTTTAATCTTAAGGATAAAACTTATAAAACCATGGTAATTAAAAATGTTGTATTTACCTAAAATATTGGATTATTAATACTAAGCTTTAAAGTTAATTAGTTAAGTGCTATTGGAAAAGTTATCAAAGACCTCATAAAAAAAATTCTAATACTCGTTTAAAAATTTTATTTTATCAAACAGCTAAGGTTGAATAACCAAAAGCTATGAAAGCTTCATAAACTTAGTACCGTTTCTGTGGGCAAATTTTGTATAATATATTTGCTTGGAGTTTTATTTGCCATAAGTAACAAATTTTTACTTAACAACTGGTTATTTTATTTATTCAAGTCCAAGTAAAATGTAAAGCTCACTGAAAATCTTGAAATATTTTCAATATACAAATTTTATTTTGCGATTACCATTAAGCGTGAAACTTGACTGTAAAGAAATTTAACATTAAACTAAAAGCTGGAAAATTCCAAGCTATGGATTGCTGTTCGATTTTCTTTATTTTAAAAATTATAGGATTTACTATGTCAAATTAAGCATAAAGCTTTAAAAATGGAATCAAACGAAATATCTAATCTTCTATTATTTTATTTAATACTTTACAATTAATTTAAGATTTTTAAAAGTAATATAATTTAAAAAGCACATGGACAGTCTACTTACATTAAATAATCAAAATAACCAAACTCAGTAATACCTCAAAAATCAATAATAACTGTGGTATATCCGGGCATAATTTAAAAGTTCAGAGTAGCTTTTTAAAATTATTAAATTATTAATTATTAAACGAGTGCAACCATGCTTAGCAATTGTTTAATGTATCGAAATGTAAGTCACATGCAAGCTTTCTAAATTAAAGATAGATAAGCAATGTGCTTTTTAGTAAAGTAAAAAAATATAACTAAAATGAACTCTAATAATGAACTAAAAGCTCAGTTTGAAGAGTATAATTTTAAACATAATTTAAATGAGCTTTTTCAATTAATTGATTAGTTAGAATGTACGGCCAAGAATGAACCAGGAACTCTCGGAATACCAGGCACCACCGTACACCCGTGTTACATAAAACAAAACCGAAGGAATGGTAGGAATGTTAGTTATGACAGACTCGACCCGGTTACTGACTCCTAAACGATCGATAATTAGTATTTTTTTTTTTTGTGTGTAGGAAAAGGAAATGTAAATTGACAGAATCGGTCCGGTTTCCCGGTGGCCAATGTTTAACTATTATTATTAGTACAAGGCAATCACAATTTTACTGAACTGCTCTGCATTTTGACGTCTCTTATCAGCAACTCCAGTGTACCACCATTCAACTGTAATATATAAAGGTTCTCTAAGAACAAAATCTATTGATTAACTAATTTCTCTAAGACGTAAGCTGTAACAGATGGCATTAGTTTTCACTTGTAAATTATAAATTTATTATTTCACCTTCATAAAATTTATTAAAACACAAAACATTAAAATTAATACAAATTAGATTTTTAAAAATATTGATTAAACATTAAAAATCAATTGAATTAACCGTTTAATAACAAATATGTCGCCCATATACTAAATTTCGAGCTTATACCACAGATAAGGATATACAGATATGGAAGTTTCATGACAATTAATTACATAAGTATATTCAGCTATTGAAATATCTTCAATCTCGACTTCGTCAGTTTAAAACGGGCCAATATAATATAATTAATTTATTGTTTATCTCTTCTATTTTACGTTTACGATAAATACGATGTAAATATTAAACAAAACGATACAATATAATTATATGAGCCAATACTAATTCCAATGTTTTGTTTTGTGAATGAAAAACCAATAGTAGAATTTTTCGTTTCATAAGAAGAATTGTTGGTCGTTTTAAAGAATACGAATAAAACAAAACAGTGCGTTTAGTATAATAAATATATTTATTAATAAGTATAATTATATTAATAAGTATGATAAATATGTTTTATATGTAATACACAATTACTTGATCATAATAAATACAGCAAAAAGCAACAACCGTTAGCAGAATGGTTCATTTATTGGTTCATATATATTTCATATATATTTCAATGTATCGTTTTGTTTAATATTTACATCGTATTTATCGTAAACGTAAAATAGAAATGATAAACAATATATTAATGTTGGCATTATGTTGGCCCATTTTAAACTGGCTAAGTTTAGTTTGAAGATATTTAAATAGCTGAATATTCTCATGTAATTAATGGTCATGAAACTTCCATATCTGTATATCTTTATCTGTGCTTATACATTAAAAAGGAGATTTCAGTTTTGAGTTAAATAAAGTTATTTAATAGATTCAAAGCATTCACAATATATTTTAACTAAACTAAGATTATGGATCACTCAAATATTTACTAAAATTTGTAAACAAGTTTAAGTTCCAATTAGGTTTTTTAGTAAACTTTTAAAATATATTTTAATTTTAAGAGTTGACACTAATAGTAGATTTAAAAGCTTCGGTTTAGTTTCATTATTAATCTTGATTTTACTGAGTTTTTCGTTTGATTGATTAACAGTTATAATTGAAATTATTAAAAAATTTAAAATTTTTACCCGAAGCTTTTCTGCAACCTTGTCATGAGGATAAAATCTGTAATTTAATAAGCTCAATTACTAAAATATATTGAATATATTGAGTGTTCTTGATACAAGGTCAACTTACAAATCTATCTTTACAAGTACAAAATTATCCTTTATCATTTTTATCAGGCAGAATTTCATTTAAAATGCTTATTGAAAGCAACAACTTGTCATAGTACATTTTTCCGAACTGTTTTTATGTTTGTTAATTAGATGTTGATAATTTCGATATTACGTCTCCTGTTAAATTTTTCCGATGCCCGTGATCGAACTTCATTTCAGTGCTTGCAGTATTAAATTTTATCCTCCTAATGCTTATGATGTATTGTTTTGCTTGTTTGAGTAATTTTAATGTGGTCCAAACGATCTGAAATGGTAAATAATATAAACATTTATAAACAGCTGTTAACTGTTAATTTTAACTATTTCTTATGTACCTGTAACTTTTACAGTTATATAAGAAAAAGTTAGAAGGATTATATAAGAAAATATAGTCAATAGTATTTAAAGTTTGTAGTATCCTTATGTTAATTATTCAGATTCTGAGAAGGTGTGCGAAGTAAAGCTCAGTTTCTATCTGAATCTCTGATAATTTTAAAAACATTGTTTGTGTAGATTGTCTTTCCTTCTCTGATTTGAAGTGATACCGTAATAATATTGCCCACGTTTGCCCACTTTAAGATACTTTAAGATAGAGCAAGCCGCAATACGCACTGATATGTTTATTCGCGAGCCAGGTGTTTATCGACTGAACAAAGTATTCCATATGCTGGTTTATTCGATTGAAATGGTATGGTTCTTGTCTTTGACAAATACGTTGAAGTTCTTGCGGAATCGTCGTATGATCTTATATGGCCCTTCGTAAGGGGGCAATAATTCCGTAAGTAAGGTCTTTTCTAACAAAAAGAAACTCACAGTTGTTCAGAGATTTCGGAACAAATATATGTAATCCTAGTTAGATTGTCGAGTGTTTGTTGGTATGAGATTTTGCATTTTTTTTAGATATGGCGACAACTGCGCCTGTGGTTGGAATGAGTGAGAGGATTACTAACGAAAAACTCACGTTGGTGGTTTTAGTTTCTCTGTAAACTATTTCAGATGGTGAGCACTTCAGAGCTTTTTTTTACTGTTGCTCGGATTCTCGGTAAACCGATTGGTATTTCCGAACTTCAATGAATTATGTTATCTCCCGCCATGAAGGCAGCCTTAAGCATGGTGAAAACGTTCAACCATGTTGCTGGCTTGCTGGTGGTAGGCCTTTGTACGTAACTGATTTGAGCCTATGAGTTTCGTTAACTCCGAGAAAAGCAATTTTAAAAAAACTTAGTCTCAAAATGTGATCCCAGGATGCTTCAGGGCAACAATGAGGTAAAATGATCGACGCAGGTTAAGAAATATGTGTATCCGTTAGATGAAGGCAGTGGTCCTATACAATGTCTTTATAGATATGCTCAAATCGACCTGATGCAATGTCGAATTGTCCATGAGGTGAACATGTCGCTGAACTTTCCATTTTTGGCAGTTTAAACAAGATTTCACCCACCATGCTATGTCCTAAATTATACTGGGCCAAAAGTACCGAGATGTGATTAATTTATGAGTGCCAAAGATGGTTCAACATATGGAGGTTCTAATTTATTCCAAGCCAGGAAATTAAAAAAAAAAACTCCAGTTTCATGTTGTGGAACTATAGTGTGACTAATGGAACCAGAAAGTAAATTGAAGTTCCAAGTCTTTTTTTTATGTGCTTTAGTAATTGTTTTAAAGTCGAAGTAAGTCGCGACTGCAGCAATTTCGGGGTTAGATGTACGAGATCGACTATCTGGGACCATATTGTCTTTGCCTAGGATATGTTGAATAAGCTGACTGTTTGGGAAGCAACAGAGGCTTGTGGTCGATGTAAATTGTGAAGTCAATATACTCTCGACGAAATCACGAAAATTTTGATTGCCAGATAAATTTGTAATTTCCGATCAAATGGGTATTTCTTTAAGGCATCCAATAATTGTTTATAGAAAAAAATCACAGAGGATCCCATCAATATCCAATCTACTATTGTAGAACAGCACCCAAGCCCTGTTTGCTGCGTCAGTATAGTGGTACTGAATTTTGCGTTATTCAGATGATATGGGAGACAATCTTCAGGACAAGAAAAGTTCTTGGCTGTTTTGGGCATCTTGAGTAATGCGGCTTCGTGTGATTGAATTGGTATGAAGATCTCAGCAATTTTCGGTATAAATCGGTTATAATAATTTACCATACCAATGAATCGCTGGATTCCTTTGATAGGTAGAAGCTATGAAATCTCTAATGAGATTTTTTCGTTCGCCCGATAACAGAATAACATTAGGGTCATCTCGTGGCTGAAGAAATCAACAGTGGTTACTTCAAATACAGATTTGGCGGTCTTGATGTGAATGTCAAACTCCACTAACCTTTGGAATAGTTGTTTCAATTTGTGGTGTTCCTCAGTTGGTGTAGCCACAATTATGTACGAAAATGAAGTCTAAGTCTCGAACGACTTCGTTCATAAATCGTTAAAACGTTTAAGCTGCATTACGAAGGCCAAATGGCATTCATATGAATTCGCGCAGATGGCATTCTCACGAAAAGGCCGAATGGGGTCGTAATTGCCGTTTTAGAAAAATCTTCGAATGCCACGGGAATAAAATGGTAGGCTCTGACAAGATCGATTTTTGAGAAAATATGACATCCATGCAAGTACATGGAGAATTTTGGATATGGGGTATTGGATATCGATCTTGTGACTATATTTATGCGACGATAATTCCCACATGTTCTGTGATCCTGATCTAGTCAGCGTGGTTTTGATACGGGTAATTAGCTTTTCTTGACAATGGAATGTACCACTTTGTGTTCCACCGATAAATATAGTAATTCGGGGCTGCTGTTAGTGAAAGATATTTTTCAAGAGAGTGCCATATCCATTAACGATCATGAAATGCATGCAGGAGTTGATGTATCAACTGTCACCATTGACAGCTGAGTGGCTGGGTAAATCAGCTTCTTGAGTTTGAGATCAACGAGGAGACCAAATTTACTGAGGAAATCAGTGTCAATAATGAAACGGTTCACATCTGCTAAAATTTTGCCGAATTGGCTATGATACCAGCATATTCATAATTTTCTATGTTCTTGTGATTTAACCTACCGAGTTATTACGAGATCGGGTTTTTAGAATGACTACGGTTTACGATGCCGAATCTAAGCTTCGATTCGGGCAAAATGCGCCTCTATGATGGCCATTGATGCTTCTTGATTTCTGCTCTGGGAGACACAATGTTGAGTACATCGTGACTAATTTGCCACTAATACAATGTGTGGTCCACTGGACACAACGTCGTTATCAATTTATCCGAGGTCTTTTCTAGATCATCAAGTTGGTTGGGCAACAAGACAATTTTAATATCCGTATATAACGGAGTGCTTCCAACGGCCACTTGTTTCCGATATCCTTTTAACTCAGAGAGTTTCTAATTTGCACTCGTCTGACGGCGTTAATCTGTTTAACAGATCCTGCTTTATTATCTCGGACTGGTTTTCGTTTGAAGGAAACTCTAGCCAGAATGGCTGCAACCTGATTCGCATTGCTGCCTCAATCAAGAATGATTGCACAAAATATCTGAATGCATCAATGATCACTATAAAATTGATCATTTGACACATCTGAAGTACTGGGGATCGTACTTGAATCGTGCTACTGATTTTTAATTTTTACTGCTTCCCAGATATATTTTGAGTCAATGACCGAAGATTTTCATCTAAAAAACACAAAGTAAACATGTAGTATTCAACATATAACTAATCTATTATATTAATAAAATTATGATAAATTTTTATAATTAATTATTGATACATGAAACCGTGACATCTATCAAACAATAGCTTAAACATGTATATATATAAAATGTCCAACACCTCTTTAGTCGAATGCTGCGTTTTTATTGGTTCTTTTTTAAACGAAATATGACGTAAAGTGATGATCCGAGTGTAAGGTATAGAATAGTGATCACCACGATTGCTTAATGACCTCCAACTGTCGTATTTAAATAAGATTTTAAAAATCGATTCTCTCATCCAAATTTTAAATTGAATTAAAATGCGCGTACGCGTTTAATCATTTCGTATTTAATTGAATAACCAAATATCATCAATTGCTTATAATTTTTAATTAAATTCTTAAACAAAAATTCATATCAATTTCATTTCATTTTATGGATTTTAATTTAATTAATTTTAATTGGTTTAATTATAGACGAATATCAATTTTTATTTGAAGGGTGGTTCATCAAATTAATGAATCATTGAATGTTTTCATTGTTTGTTATGAATACCACGTAGTGAAAAGTGGAAGTGATTAACTTATACGGTTGATACTGGTGGTTTTTCTAAGAAACACACTAGTGCTCTTGCAACTGTTTAAACTAATCATCAGACCATCTATTATGATCAGACCATTTAGTATTATTGTTTAAGATCTGATTGGATTATAGGAGAAACACTTACGATTACATATGCATACGATTACATATGCAAAGGGTGGCTCTTTACATACGATTACATATGCAAAGGGTGGCTCTCTGTTAAACTGAATTTCTGTTTTCTTTTTTTAACATTTAAAAGTTGAAATGACCTTGGAACTCATGATGTTGTCATAATTTAATGTGTATTCAGGTTTTACTTGTTCTTGGATTTGTTGTATGATGTAATGTGAATTGAGAGATAAACCTCCCAAACCAGCTATTGGTCTCAATACGGTTAAACATTCAAACATTGCAAGAGGTGTATAACGAATTTTTCTCCAGATATAAACTTCGACTTAAAGAATTGTTGACATTATCACTAAAAAAGGGAACAAGTTTTCAATCATTAAAGAGGAACACAGACGAGCACTTTAAAACCATCTCGAAAACAAAAAAAAAATGGAACGTTACTATTTTCTTCACATGACCAGCTAAATGAAGAAGTAAACACAAGATTGCGATAATTGTAATATAAATTACAAGTCGATAATGACTGGGTATCTTTAATGAAGTGTTTATATCTACACTACACAGGCAAAAGAGACCCAGAGGACAGAATATATAAAATACAATATTGAAAAGGGTAGCATTCTTAAATGTTTAATCGACACCGGAGGCAACAAAAACTTTGTAAAGCCAAAGTTAGCAGAAACCCCATTGCAACCAACATCCAATTTAAAATCAGATAAGCAAGGGAGATTTTTCTCCGGTTTTGCTGGACTTAATAACATTTGAACAGACGGTAACCAATTAAAACAATTAGGACCAATATCACCAAACATCAGAATTACACTTAAACAGTCTCTCACACTTAATCAGTTGGAGCATATTGAAGTTCGTGACAATCAACTGTTACGGGAAACTAAAATACAGGCCGTCGTTTTACGCTATTCAGATCTGTGAACAATATGGAAGCAATCACTACTGAAATAAGAGCCGAAATTAAGACAACGACTGAATAACTCTATACTTAGTCTTATTCGTATCCAGACAACATGAGACAAGAAGCAGTAGCTTTTTGCCAACTCCTAGCTGATGGAATACTAAGACCTTCTTTCTTGAAAAGAAAATGGATGTTCCGCAAACAAAAAAGTTTAGAATGGTGATTGACTTAAGAGATTAAACGCAGAAGTAATATCAGACGCATATCCGATTCCAGACATAAGCAACATAATCGCAAATAAAGATCAAAGAGACTGATATACTCAAGACTTCGTTCTCAATAATGAATAGGAAGTATGATATCTTAATGCTTCCGTTTGGATTAAAAAAGGTTCTGGCCATTTTTCCGAAAGTGATAGAAAGAATGACAGAAAACAGAATTTATTTGATACCATATCACGAAAACACAAAAAATCTTCGCTACTCAAAACATCAAGAAACCCGACAATTTCAAGGATTTAAAAACGTTTCTCGGGTTGGCATCCTATTATAGACCTTTTTACGAGACTTCGCCAAAATAGTGAAACCATTAACTTATCTAACAAGAGGAAAAAAAGCATTAACCAGAGCAAACCACAAAAAAAAGAAAGCAGAAAACACATCTGTCTAACGGAAATATCGAAAGAGAGCATAGAAATACTACCATAAATAACGGATTAAAAATTCCTAAGGATTAAAAATTCCTAAGGTTTATTAGGAAATTTTCTCTTGTAATACATCAATGAAACAATTAAAACGAATGACGTAACATTTCAAAATCCTGCCATCGATATTGCAAACAAACATTTCCAATAATCGATGAAAGGACTTTTTGGAGAATTAGCTGCTTTTTTAATCCGACACATAGCCGTTAGCATAATATGTATAAATACCCATTGACGATCTAGATGTCGCTGCTGGATCAAAATATTTTTATATGTATAATCGCCTAAATGTCATATATGTATACTAAATGTTGACGATATGCTATTATCTTGACATCTGGAACGTCAATGGGTAAACTGTTTTTTTCTTATAATACCTACTATGTCTTATGATGGTAGTAGCTCAAATGAATTAATTCGTAAACCTTCATGAACAAGGGAAAGAAGCAGAAACCCAATCAACCATGCACTTATTTAAATTATTATACAATTTGGGTGACATGTCAAAAGCACAATGGGCAGATTATTGTTTAGATATTGATAATCCAGAAATTTCTCAATTCCCAAAATTTTAAAGCCGTCGAAAAGACATCCTTAAATGTCAAAAGACGAAAATAGAATTCATTCTATCAAAAATCCGTTGCCATGAATGTGACAAGAAGCAGAATACCCTTTTATATTAGGAAGAAGAATATTAGGAAAACTTCTATCTTGCTGAGCTTTGTTGGACTCCGAATCTCAAATCATCTTTTTTAAGGGGAGCCAGTGCCAAACGACTTCAATTAAAGAAGCAAACCCCCAAGAATATCAATTACCACAGCGTAACATAGGCTGTGGAATATATAAAGAGGCAGAAAATGTACAGTTTTGATAAGCTAACCATCACCATCGTAAAAGACTTACTATATCAGCCATGTAAGAGTATTGCTTGAAATTCGTTGCTCTTCCTGAAATTCGATGGCCAAAATGTTGAGACCATATGTCCCAAAGCTAAACGCTATATTTTAGTGGAGTTGACTTCAGAAATTTCGTTGGAGTTCTTCATCGGTTTCAGGTGAAAAAAGTTGTTCGACATATTTCACTTGCTAAATATTTTACCCACTTTACTGTACATTAAAGTTTCAGGAAGATACATTCACACACACATGCATACACACCATATACATAAACAATAAAAATTATCTTTAGTTTTGTTTTGTATATTATACTCTTGCTGTATAATGGCGAAAACTCCATTGAAGGCAGACAACCAAATTTGTATGTGTTTTTATGTGTGTGTATGTCTACAAAAAAAACAAGAAAATGAGAAAATTGCATTGCAAAATGTAGATAACAATTTTCTTTTTGTCTAGTTTTTCTAACAATTTTCGTCTAAATTATAGAACGGTGTGTAACACGATTAGTACATTTATGCCTTAATTTATAAAGTACAACAGCGACCGATCCAATCAGTTAACAAAATGTACTATTTTTTGCCGTATCTGTATATATATATATATATATTTAGAAGCGACGACGATGACAACAACAACAACAACAACAACAACTTCCAAAAAAAAAAACATAATAACATTATTTGAGTAGCATAGTCCTGTAAGTTAACGATAAGAATGATATCCTTATAATTTTTATTTTTTTTTTGCCACCAGACCACCATCTCGGAAAAACAAAAAAAAACGAAAACGTATCTCGCTCCACTGGTGGCGGCCTCCCCAAGAATATCATTACAAACATATATATACGTAAATGTAGACGAGTACGATATACTTTGTGTTTAGATGAAGAATGAAAATTAACGGAAAATATAAGGATGGAAAAATAAAAGGAAATTAAATTTGATGAATGTGTTGATATTCAGACGGAATTAATTACGTTCTCTTCTTACACACTTAAGAATGCTAATATTTTTCTTTTATTTGCACACATGAGAGGAGGGGTGACGGTATTTTTATTTGCCATTTGTGTGTTGCAAAATTGAATCTTAATGATACTTTATATGTATATGCTGTATATATATGCACCAGTAAGATGATTCATTTTACAGTACTCATCTAACGATATATGTCTTCGAAGGTAAAAAAATATTCACATAATATCCTGCGAACATAAAAAAATAAACATTGCCGGACCAGGCAAACAACACAACATATTTTTTTTTATTTTTTTATGTTTTTGGTATGTATATGTGGAAGCGGTAATAAGAAAAATTATTATAAATAAAAATAAACAAAAACCAACCCCATTAAAAATGTATGAGGGATGTTTGAGCAATATATAAGGAGCGTGTATGTGTAGGCGGAGGGGACTATGTTAGGTGGTACAGATGGATTTTTTTATATGAACCGTGTTAGATATACGATTACTTGGAAATATAATATTTATTTATGCATTAAATTTTTTGGATAAATTTACCTTCATTCATCATCCCCAGTAAACAAAAATTTTCTCCGGTTATTACTGGGTTTTAATCAAAATGTTCGAATATTTATATGGAATGTGACTTAAAATGGTTGTAAGGTAAACAAAATTGTAGACACAAATTGTGTATGTAGTTGACTAGCTTAGTTGATGTCTTAGATGGCCATCCGTACATTCGTTTTAAGTTGTACCTTTAGATCTGGAGTCCACTGTTACTTGAGCCAAAGAACTAAACTGTATATAAGGTATAAGTGATTATTATTTTCTGGCTTTGTGTTGTGTAGGTGGCATGTGCAGTATTTGAAAGATACTATCGATATATTTCGAATGTTGTACTATGTTTCACTCTGTTTGTCTTTGGCCTTTGTATTGAACTTCGTGTGCAGCATTTCTATACATTTCTTGTCCGAGTTCGATTTTTTGGGATGCCCATTTTACAAAGTGTCTACTATATTTCGTTTGTTGATAATCCACTACATCGTTGTATCAAGACTTAATCAATCGCTGCGGACAAAAATGGATCCAACCACATCACCTAATGATACGACTTTGGATACATCAACCATCAGTCGGCCATATCGATACCGAATTTCACAGATGAATACACAAAATTGCAATCATTTTACGACCTATTAAACCAGAGGATAACATCATCGCAAAAAATTGCAATTTCTGAAGGTGCGGGACATTAAAAAGTGAAGGTGCAGGCATGTTGAAATATTTTAGCATACTAGATGTCAACTATATAGAGGCACTGGGAAAATTACGAAAACGGTGTGCCCGTAAAAACAAGCCATACTTGCCTTTAAAAAGAATTTTATGACCCAATCCTCAGTGGCAACCGAAAACAGTGTTAACGTAAAGCAACTTTTGGACACTTCGGACTAAATATTACGTGGGTTAAACCCAGTTACGTGGTGTCGTCCATTCTAAGTCCTAATGAGGATTCAATTCTGTTCGGTTTGTCGGAAAATATATCACCTAAAAACAAATCTACTATAGCCGTATCCCACCGAACGAAGAAAATCAAGCTAATTGCAATCAATCTCCAATCAACTCCAATCTCAAGGCTCGTTTTTCTGAAAAATGTACACAAAAATTAAAGTTAAAACGAAACATTGCTAAACTGCACGTTTTTCACCACAGAACCAAGCTTTTCTAAACTTTACAAAAATTTTATGATGGAAGCAGAACTGAACCAAGAGAACGACCAGCCAAATTATTATTTACCACAACATCATGGTGTCCTTAAAACAGAAGTAGCACAACAAAATTGATGGTGGCAAACAGTTACAGTAATTGCAAATTACTTAGCCACAAGGGCAGTTGTAGAAGCAGCAAACACCTATATTGAAAAATTTCATCAAGCAATTAAACGTAACAAGACAGACCTACCGACGATCTAATCGAATACTCTTTATCCGATACTATATATGAAACCGAATAAGTAAAACCCCAGATGAAATACATTCTGTCCAAATCCAAGTTTCACCTCTGAAAATGGTTATCTAACGAAACAACAATCAGTGATATCATTTAATTGAGAGACAGATTATGTTAGAAATCGAAGATTACATGAGCAATGGTACCAAGCCAGTAGATTATTCAACCCATTAAGATGGCTCACGCCCACAACAATATCGATAAAAATATTCATACAGTCATTGGTCGAAAATCTAAGCTGAGATGATCAACTACCCTTACATTTGCTAAACAACTGGATAAGCTATCTAGTTCATGCCGAAAACATCCGATAAATTTAAAGTGTGAACCCGCCATCAAACTGCTTCTGTGGAAATGAAAGTAGTACTGATTAAAAGACTATCACTTCCACTACTGGTAGTTTGTGGCGCGATGTTATTCAGCAAGTTATTATTAAGTATTATGCAAGCACTGAAAAGAGAACTCATTAGAATAAATACATGGACCGACTAAACAATAGTTCTGGACTGCATTAATTTAAACCCAAGTTAATGGGACACTTTTGATGGTAATAGGCCTTCCAAAGAGTGATTGAACCAGAAAAATTACACCACTTCGAATTGTGGTGGAATGGCCCGAGTTGGCTAATGAACAAAAAGGATTGGCCAAAAAATCAATATCGCCAATCAAATACCCTAGAAGAACTATATAATCAAGCACTGAACGTACAAATCTCAACCCCAATCGTATATCGATTAATAAATCTTAAGATAAACCGGATTAAAACAAAAATGTTAGCTTACCATATACCTCGGCGTAGCAGAAACTCAAAAAGCACATCATATCGTTATCAGCGTGCACGATCCAAGTACTTCCAAATGTCCATCTAATAAAGTTTTACCAAGCTCTGTTTTTACCTACTCCATCTTTTAAAATATTTGCATAAATATCTGTGCCTAGAATCATGTCGACAGATACAGGTGGTGATTGCTACCGCATGTCCCTTAATGGATCTCATTGTTTCTAAGGATTTAAATCTCCGTTCCAAAAGTTAATAATTCTGCAAGGTGTAATAATTGAATATTAAATGAAAACTTTTTGTTGAGACGATTGATATTTAGGAGCATTTGTATGGCTTTATCATGCAAAGCTTAAATTGCCTCAGTAGTCGGGCACTATTTACCGCTGACAATGATAGTAACAAATTCCTTTAGATGTCAGCCATTGTTGCTAATGGACCTCTACTCTTATCAATCTTAGAGGTGACCTGTTGCTGAAAAGAATATTGGTCGTGTTTGGCTTTCTTTTCTTGTTTTTAATAGTTCAGGGTTTCGTGTAACATTGTTGCCCCTTTCCCGTGTAGAGGTCGTTGAAATTTTCTCGTTGATCTCTGGTATTTTAATGTCGGCGAATTGGATAGCCCGCGTTATTTAATCTGAATTGCATATCACGTCGTAATTGGTAAGTCACGTGGTTCATCGATATTTATGTATTTGCCCAAAAAGCTTTATTTTATTTTCATCATAATTAAAAGCATGAAACAAAAACGACGAGTCGCATGTATTGTTATGAAATCCCAATAACCCCTTGTTGTGATCGAATTCACCAATGATTGCTTTTAATCCAAAATTCGTTCTGGTAAAAAAAGAGAGCGGTGTAATTTTTTTAACTTAAGCTTTTTAAGCTGATCTAGAAATATTTTAACCCTTATACTTTTAAAATATTATTATCCATATTTTTTAACTTTTAATCCTAAAATCATTGCCATTATTTGATTTTTGTTCTAGCATCTTTTTTCGAGTGATGCATGGGTCTCTAGTGACTTTTTAATTTTTTTATTATTTAAGTTATTTTATTTGGCCGGAACATTACTGCTCATATCAGCAATTTTTTTGACGAACATTTTACCATCTGCGCATTGTATAGCTCCATGTCACCCTGTACCACGATGATATGGAGGATGGATCGCCCCTTGAGTTCTGCACACCAAATCTTTGTAAGAAAAATTCCCTTTTGCCTCCTGCCCCTATTGGGATTCGAACAGGAACCTCCCGCTCCAAGCGGCACAGCGCTAACCACCGAGCCACTCGCTCGGTAACTCGTCTCTAGTGACTTCTTGTCAATTATTACTTTTTGTAGTAAATTGCTGATTTCAGGTAAATCTTCCATTACTTTTCATCTCACATTTGATTCTAAAAATAAACAAAATAATTTTGTTGGTAAAAATTAGATAAACATATTTATCCTAAAAGCTTCTGCCAAATTTTAGTTGATGGAGCTTTCTGAATATTTAACTAATAATCTTTCTGTTTAGCTGGTCTTTTTAAAATTAGTACTGGATTTAAATACCTAACACATTCACGAGGGTTTTTTTTTATTCGAAATCAACGATATATTTTTTTATTTTTTTTTACAACCTTTATTCTTGAATATTCCCTATCTAGGAAACTCACAAGATGTAATCAAATCTTACAACTAATTAAATACAATTAATAAAGACTTAATCTATGTTAGTTTTTAATATTAATATGCACTTAGTAATTTATTCTATAGCTAGATCCAAAGGATCTTTTTTTTAAGTCGCCAATGAGTGGGCCTTTTGAAGATTTCCCTGGCTAAAGCGTTGGAATGTTGTTCTAAATTCTACCGGTACTTTCTGATGTACTGCTTGACAGTATCTGCTATTGTTTCGATGTGTAGATCCCGAAGTATGTTATTGTATTACGTACATACCAGGGTGCATTTACCATTGTTCTTAGTGTTTTTGACTGCATTCGTTCCAATTATATTATAATAGAAGCACAAGCGGATCTCCATAGTTGAATGCCATATGTCCAAATAGGATTAAGTACTATTCCATACAGCAACATACTTGCATATGTTTTTTCCAAGTGAGCCTTCTATCTAAATGCCGAGATATTTAACGTTTTGATTTTGTGGAGCACGATATTATTTAATCTCACAGGTGAACTGGAAAGTGTGCGTTGGCTCTAATTCTCCATTTAGCTAGCTATTTTTCTATTTCAGCTAAGTGTTCCTTTATAAATTCTTTGAAGCTATATCTTGGGATTTTGATGCATATAGCTAAAATTGCTGTATCATCCGCAAATGTTGAAACTTAAACGTAATTTGATTTTGGTAGGTCTGCAGTATAGATCAAATATAATATTAGTCCTAACACACTGCCTCGCGGAATACCTGCGTGAATTTCATATAAATTGGTGGATGCGCTATTGAATTTTCCCAAAAATTGCAGTTAACTGTCAAACCTTGCCGGTAACTATGTTTTAATTTAGTATGTAAGGCCTTCATGCCATACTTTATCGAAAGCCTGTGCTATGTGCAAAAACGATGCAGAGTAGTACTTTTTTTGTTCATGATTTGTGATATTTTGCAGGTTTCAGGAAAGTAGTCCGTTTTCCGGAAGGTTTTTCCATGGTTTTCCCATTGGGTTTCCCATTTTTCCGGAAGGTTGTTAATTACTTTTCCGCTGATTAGATCATGCCCTGCTGCATTTTTGGATCTATGTTTGTCTTGATTATTTTTTGTACTTTGCACCACTGGTGTTAATTTAGCTGGATTTCCAAAGCTCCTGCATCATCAGATAATATTTCGGGGCTCCCGATTTGCTCGTTAGGTGTAAATACTCTACTAAGATGTCGTCTAAATATGTTTGCTTTATCTGTTTCACTCTTGTCTAGTTTCCATCTGGGAAGCAAATCGGCGGGCATGACTTGATGTAGTGTTGGTCAATTTAGGTTACGTGGGGCTTTCCACAGAGAGTAATCTGTTGCGTTCTTTTAACAAGGCTATTTTCAGATCTTTTATTGCTTTGTTTAATTTTGATTTAAGAGTAGGTGATTTTTGTAGTTGCTACTGCCTAAGTATTAACCACTTTATCATTAGGAGCTGCTGAATATTTTGCGATGGTTTATGTAAATTGAACTACTGGGTGTAGCATCCGCAATTTCATATTTTGTTTTACTCCAATGAGTCAGGAATCTCGATGACGATAATTTTAGAACTTGCATGTAAGTGTTATTTATGCCGGTGCACTATCAAAAGACAGATCGTAGCAGGTTTCAGCCATTAACAGAGATCTAACTATACCTTTTGTTACTCAAAAGTCCAGTAAGTCTGGAATGTTTCGCCTCTCAGCAGATATATGATCCAGTTTTTCAACTTGCCACAAATATTTCCAAAGTTGTTTGCCGTTCGAGAACGTTAACCGTGAACCCCATTGGATATTTTTTGAATTGTAATCATCTCCTGCAATAAACATATCTCCCAGGGCTACATGGAGGTGAAATAATAAATTTGTAATTTACAGGTGAAAACTAATGCCATCTATTACAGCCTACGGCTTAGTGAAATTAGTTCATTAATAGAATTTGTTCTTAGAAAACCTTCTTAGATTACAGTAGAATGGTGGCACACTAGAGTTACTGATAAGAACCGACAGAATCCAGCGCAGTCATTACTGACTTACCGTTCCTTTCCTTATGTCGTGTACGAATACCTTATTCAACTATAAATGTCTTTTTAGACGTTATAGCATAATGTACTTAGTTATAGAAAAGGAAGATGTAAAAAAGAAAGAGAAGAGTGAGAGTCATGAAGAGGAACGTATGTGCTTTTTTGAATGAAAAGAACGAACATAAAAGTGGCGAAAGGGAAAATAAAAAAGGAGTTAGGAAAATGGAAATAAAGAGGCGGATAAAAACCGAGATGTAGAAAATACAACATCGATAAACTCGAGTTTAAACATTAAAAATTTTTTCAGTGTTTTAGAACCATTCGTGCAAGGCGAAAGTTTCGAGAACTATTTGGATAGAATGGAGAACTAGTTTGAGCTGAACGTTGTGAAAGAGGTTCAGGATATAAGTTTAGGTAAGTTCCGGATATTGTTGTTAAACAATTTAATTGGCCCAGCCGCGAGCGTAAAGCTTACCAAAGCATGTAAATCACGTAAGCCAAAAGAATTTATTTACGAGGAGATAGTACACCGGAGGAATGTAATTTTGGTTCGTATAAGGACGGAGCGTTGCGAACCCAATTTATTTCCGGTCTTCATAATTGCAGGATAAAAGCGGTTTGAATGTAATGGATAGATAAAGCAAGGGTGAAAATGGCCACGTTAACCAAGTACAGTCGAAAGATGGTGATAACAGAAAGATGAGCAGTTACCAGAGACGATCAAAATCGAGAAACAGAGGCTTCAATAGAAATCGAAGTACATCGCGGGGAAGTCAGGTCAAATGTTTCAATTGGGGCATATGGCGAAACAGTGTTCATCATAGCGAGCTAGATCATGGGGAAATTTTAGAGATAGGTATAATAGAAATAAAAATCTGGATGATAGGTCATCAAAGGGTTATGGAAGTAACGTTAATAAATCGTCGGGGAGAAGTGGCGAACATTTTTTTGGTAATCATGTTGATTCAAGTTTAAACTTCGGCAACCTATCATTGAGAGGTATAGAAAATAGTTCAGAGATAAATAATATTACGGTTATGGAAAAAAATGAGATTAACGGCAAATTAAGAGTTTCCAATGTAAAAGATTCAAATCGCTTAATGAATAAGATAGACAGTAGATTCAAAGTTTCAAATGTGAAATAATTGAAGGTCAAAAAGTTAAATGGGAAATTGATACCGGTGCATGTGTCTCGTTGTGTAGTGTCGTGGATTATGAGAAATATTTTGCTCATTTGCCATTAAGTAGCATTGATTTGCCTTTATCGGTTCTAACTGGTAATGAGGTTGAACTAGTAGGGCAAATTAGAGTCAAAGTGAAACAAGAAGGGACAAGAAGGGTGGCATAGCCAGGCGATGAATTACCCATCTGTATCGATTGTTCGGTTACGGTAAATAAATATGTCCGTTCTCAACACTATCCTTTACCTATAATAGACGAAGTATTAGCAAGTTTGGCGGGTAATAACTATTTCGTATCGATTGATTTGAAGGGCGCATATAATCAGTTAAGGTTGTCCGAAAATTCACAGAAATTGGTAACTATAAATATGCATCGTGGTTTGTTTCAGTTCAAAAGACTTCCGTTTGGTCTCCAACCAGCTGCATCAATATTATAGTCGGTTATGGATCAGATTTTGATCGGAATACCGGGCGCTTTTTGTTATATCGACGACATCCTGGTAGATGGTAAAAATCTGGATGATTTATACGATCGCTTTCGTTTAGTGTGGGATCAGCTAAAGCAAAATAACGTTGAAGCTAATTGGGATAAATGTAATTTCTTTGTCGAAAATTTAAAGTATCTAGGACATGAGATTTCGTCAAAGGGTATCGGTCCTTCCAAGTCCAAGTTAAGGGCAATCGTAGAAGCACCAGTTCCTAAGAATGTTTCGGAACTAAAATCATTTATTGGTATGTTAAATTATTAAGTTTTTGTCGAGATGACAAATTATTGTGTAAAGGTAGTCAATGGAATTGGGACATGAATTGTCAAAATAATTTCAATGAATGCAAACAAGCATTAGTGAATAGCTTAATTTTGGAACAGTTTGATTCAAAGAAGCCAATTGTCATTGTATGTGACGCAAGTGATCGAGGTATAAATGGTATTCTGTGTCATGTGGTAGATGGCATCGATAAACCAGTGTTATTTTATTTCACGAACAATATCAAAGGCAGAAAAGAATTATCCTATTTTACATAGTGAAGCACTGCGGCTATAGTATTTTCATTAGAAAAGTTTTACAAGTATATATTTGGACATCATGTGGTCGTGTACAGTGATCATAAACCTTTGGAAAGTATTTTGCCAAAAAAGAGATGTAAGTCGAGTGTAGTTGTCACAAGATTGCAGAGATACATATATCGTTTATCTGTTTTCGATTTCAAAATAAATTTTATCTTAAAGGCAGTGAAAACGGTAATGCTGAATGTTTAAGCAGATTGCCAATGGAAGGTTATGGGTCAAAAGACGATATTAACGAGGAAAGTTTGTTTCAAATCCATCAGGTGGAAGTTAATGATTTAATTCCAATCGATACTGTAACCATTAGAAAGAGATGAAGGCATTATTTATGAATCTAATATTCCTAAAGATTTTAAAAATTATTATTTAAAAAACGAGTTTCCTTATTCGAAAAAGGGTATGTATTGTAACGAGAAAGGTTGGTTATTCCAAAATTTATGCAAGAGAGTGTGTTGAAATTGTTGCATAGAAATCATTGTGGTATGGTTTAAATGAAAACGTTGGCTAGGGAATACGAGTTTTGGGAAGGTATTGATCGTGATATTGAGTGGTATGTTAAGCTGTGTCATTCTTGCCAGGTTACGAGAAATGATAAACATGATAAGGTAAACGTGAGATGGCCAGATGTGTCATATATTTGAAAGAGTCCATATCGACCTCTTCGATTTCGAGAGTAAGGAGTTTCTCAACCACTAGGTTAATTTAAAGATTACAATATGAACACATTAATTCTGTAAATTTTACTTATTTAATATAAAGTTAAATTGAAATGTAACTTTGAATTGAAAAATTACCATTTTTGTAATTAGTTTTAAATTCTTTGGAATGTATAAAATTTTTTAGTTTTAACTTAAGAAGGTAGACCTTATTCAACTATGAAAGTCTTTTTTGACGTTATAGCATAATGTACGTAGTTATAGAAAAAGTGGATGTAATAAAGAAAGAGAAGAGTGAGAGTCATGAAGAGGAACGCGAGTGTTTTTTTGAATGAAAAGAACGAACATAAAACCCTGCAACACAAAAAATATTAATTATCGATCGCTTAGGTGTCAGTAACCGGGTCGAGTCTTTTATAATTAACATTCCTTCCACTCCTTTGGTTTTGTTATATCTAACACGGATGTATGGTGGTGCATTCCAGATATTCCTACTCCGTCCTTGGCCAGATATTCTAATCAATCAAAAAGCTTTTTCTTTTCGCAAATATAAATTTTCACGAACACTTTTCGACATCAAAATTCGCATTCTTCCAAATTCAAAATTATCTCGTTGAACGTGAACTCGATAGTGAGCGTTTAACGCAGACTCAACCTCCTCGATTTCATTAATAAACATAAACCGGACTGTCTTTTCGTGGACGAAACGAGATTAAATGACTAACACAGAATTTAAAAATTATAATATTATTCGACGCGACTGCATCTATGCGAAACAGGGAGAAAGAACAGCCATTCTCATTAAAAATTAAATTCAAAGCTATCGATCCGCAAATGGTGAGCAATCGGAAGGGGATTGAGATTGTCATCATAACATTAAATTTTTAATTTTCGGCCAAGTCTCAGTCGCATATTTCGGACGAACATTTTCTGAACGAGTGGAGCAAAATTTTCGATAAATTAAATTTAAGTAATCCAAAACATTATTATATTATCGCTGGGGATCTCAACGCTAGGCACACGAAAGAATACGCAAGAATACACTTTGGAATATAGGGCAAAATTAATTCATTCAGATAAACCTACCATGATTCGATCGGGAAACTTCTTAGATTTAGCCATAGTCGACGTACAAGTCAAAATTCATCAAAATTCAAATCAACAAATATCAACACTACACTATGACAGCGATCATCGAGCGATCGAATTTGTGGTTCGAGGATTAGAAGAGATCGAACGCTGTACCAATAAAATCGCCGATGATGACAACGAGGACGCAGAACATCAAATCAAATATAATTTTACAGGAATAGACTGGCAGACATGGCAAAAAAAATTGGACAAAGCCCATCGTACAGCAACAACTTTGGAACGACGACGACGACAACACAACGCAAAATTTAAACCCGTCGGACCGAAATCACACGGATGATGAATGCAATAATTACATATATCAATTAACTCAGCTCATTTTGGACAGCTTAAAATAAAATTCGCCGAAAAAACGCCGAGTCAACAATATCAAATCATATCATCGTAAAATTATACAGGCATAAATCTTTTGTGATTAAAAAAATTAAAACTATAAAAAGAAACTTGATCAATGTTAATCAAAATTCACATTCATGAAATTATCATCATCAGCTTCGCATCAACACTTTAAACGGAAAAATTTTGGAATGGATGGTCGAAATCAAAAAGACTTGTTGACTTATTTAACAAAATGTTAATATTGGATAGATATTATGAAAGGGATTAGACCGGGTCTTAAAATGTGGTCGGAAGTAAGGAAATCTAACAAAGCTAAACGTCAAAACTCTTTGGAAATTAACGTAAAAGACATTAACCGATATAATAACTAAGAGATTGATAGGAGCAAAACGCACAAAAATATTACCGGAGATAAATTCCAAATTTTTAACAAAATTACCAAACTAAATACTCTCGGCCAACATATCCAGGAACACACTTTTCAAAATTTAATTCATTCCACGTCCACCACCTCGGTTCTGCAGCATCAGGAGCAAGAACGTGAAGTTCAAAATTTAATATCGCCAATCATCAATCAACACAAACATGATAAAGCGACTCACATCACTAAAACTATAATCGGCCTCAAACAACCACGTGACGATCAAAATTACTTTATCACCATGGATCAACTTTCGAGCATTTTAAATTTGACTAATAATAAAAAAATCTTTCGGACCTAATCTTCCCAAATTGCATTTTCATACACTTACCAATCTCAATCATAACCGAAATCTGTACATTATTTAATAATTTGTTGAATAATAAAACATTTCCTGAATCGTTTAAAATTGCTAAGGTGTTTCCTATCCTGAAAAATGATAAGCTGATATAACACACAATCTAAAATTTAATCAACCGACTGGAGCAGTTTTAATTGATATCAAAGAAGCATTTGAATCGATTTGGCTCGATGGACTACTATCCAAATTAAATAAAATGAATTTCTCGACCGACCTTATTGAATTACTCTACGAACTTCTTTATAATCGAAAATTTACAATCACCACTGGTGGCGACATCAAAATATCTTCAAAAATCTTCAAAATTACAAACGGTGTACAACAAGACTCCATCACTGCTCCAATCCTATTTAATTTGTATACGGCCTACTTAATTTTACACGAAAAAATAAATTCAGATGACATGATTGTCTATTGTTCGGCATACCATGTGGGAAAAATTCAAAAAATTTTACAATCATCTTTAGATTTTATTCAAAATTACTTTCGACTTTGGCACATAGAAATAAATTCATCAAAATGTGAAGCTATCCTCTTTCGACGTCCATTAAAAAATGCGACGCACGATTTAAAGAGAAATTGGCGTAAACTTTCGGTCAAAATTTCAAAACAACCAATAAAATTATGCGAACAAATTAAATACCGGGGAGTTAATATAGACAACATGTGTTACATGGCACAGCATACGACGATTCAATTGGAAAAAGCGAGGCACGCGTTTATGGGGGCTCGGCAACTTTTTTACAATAAACGTTTGGACAAACGGGTAAAAATTATAGCGTGCAAAGCACTGATTCGACCTATACTGACGTACGGTTGCCACGAAAAATTTGACTCGGACCGTATTGACTGACATATGCTAAAATTGACTCGTAACCATATACGATGGCTTTGTCTGAATACTGAAAGTTCGTTGATTTACGAACTTTATACATGGACGAACAGCTTGCTAAAATTTACACGACAAACGAGACGGTACCAGGACCGAATTTATTCCTTTATCTCGACAAATTGTGATCGGAAGGCGATTTCCCTCATTTACCACGTGGCAATGCGGCCTAAGTGGTTCGACATGGCGAAATTTAGAAATCCGTCGGAACATCTTCGGTTTGACACCTCTTTCAAAAATCAACAACGACGAATTATCAAAATGATGTGAGGCATATTGGTGGCTGAATGTTATGGCCCACGACGATGATGACAACAATGGAGACAACGACTCCATTCAACAACAACAGCAGCAGCAGCAGATATAACATTTATTTTTTTATATACATATTTGATTTGACATTTATGTTAATTTTAAAACTGTATGTATGTTGGGTAAATGCTTTTGTATATATAGGTGTGCTTGTGTGTGTGAATGTCTTTTCTATTTATATATTTAGTTTTATAAGCTCAATACTTGAGTCAACATAGCCATAAATTTTTTATTTATTTTATTTTTTAATTTTTTTTTTTAAATTTTTTTTGCAAAGTTAAAATTTTTGTAATTTTCAAAGCTTGATAGATTGTTGTACAATATTTTTGGTGATCTTTGTTATTAAAAGTTTGAAAGTCACTTTCTCAGTTATTCAGAAATAAATTATTAAATTTATAGTTACATTTTTTTTAAATGCTTTAAGCTTTTATCGGGTTTAAAAATATTATGGAAACGGTTTTGAAAATATAACACTAAAAATGTAAGTGTTTTCCAGCTTTAATATTTAAAAGCTCCACAACAAAGGAGAACGTTTTTTGCTATCAGATTTTTTTTATTTTGTACTAATCAAAATAACTGAGATTTTGACAATCTGGACCAACCACATAAATATATAAAGCTTAACTAAAAACATCAAGCAAAGCGATACCATAAAAACTGATAAGCAATAATTAAACCATAAAAAATTAATAATAAAAGTCGATCGAGATACATTTAATTTTTTTTATCACACTTCCATTTTGAATTGAAACATAAAAAATAAAAACGATCACATCATTATCGATCAAACGCGCATATAAAACATAAAAATAAATAAATAATAATTACAATAAAATTACGTGTATAGGTTTAGTTGAGATCGAGCGAGAAGCCTCAGTTGTATTTGTAAATAAATAATATAAGAACAAAAAAAAATGGCGAATAAATGTCGATGATCGATTCGCGATCATAAATCAAATTGTATAATGTAATGACAAAAACATTGAAATAAAAAAAAAAATGTGACGATCGAATTATGTATGCAATCATCATCGTCATCATAATCATGATCGTCATCATTTAAATTCTTGATCGTAATTTTATTTTTCTGAATGTGTCTGTGTGTGTGTGCGACAGATCGATTGAGAGAATTTAATGTATTTTGCTTACTTATATTATTATTGCTTCGTATATTAATTATATGATGAGATCGCGACAATTCAGACAATTTTATAGAATTCAGTCAAATTCTCTGTTTCAATAATATATATATATATATATTTTTTATATAATTTATTTATGTATTTTTTATTTAAATATAATCACGTAGCACCATAATGGAAATATGTTGGTTTTATTATTCTATCGTCTTTAACTGGTTTACCATTTCATCTTAAGATTCCCAGTAAAAACAAAATTTGATCGATCGATCGATATACATATACACGCACTATAGAATAATAATTATGTATATAGGGAAATTCTAAAGCATAATCGTGCATACAAAGTTCAAATCATATAATACATAAATGTGAAATTGTGAAAATATAAATAAAAAAAAAAGAAAATTTACAACCCCCATTGCGATATGTTTGCCCCGGTGTTTAAATTTATTTTTTTTTTCGTATTCCCCTGGATAAAATTAGATTCGACCGTTGGAAGGCATAGCCAAAAAAATAAATAAAAAAATTGTAACAAAATTGATAAATGATTGTTCGAAAAGATTTATTTAAACCTCGATGAAAAAAAAAATTGATGTACCCCCTCAGGATTTTCTACATAGGTTTGTGGGTTGGTGTTTGTCCCTTTTAATAATTTCATCTTTGACATACCTAACATGAAAAAATTCATAATTCTACGTTTTTAAATTTAAGGGATACATTTTTTTTGTGTGTGTGTGTATTTTTAAATTTTTGATTGAGTTCATATTTTACTGGCTGCTTCTTTTGTGATGGAAAAATGGGAAAATTATGTGGTTTTTCCAATTTATTATTGAAGAGAACCCAAGTTGATTTTTTATTTATTTTTAATTTTTTTTTTTTGCTTTAGTTGAGCAGCTCAAATGGAATTTTTATTAAGTTTAAATTTTTATTTTATTTATTTATATTTATTTCTATGGGAAAATTTAGTCAATTTTCTTTTTCGTTCAATTTGATGCGGTGTATAGTGCTGGTATAACCTGACGAACGAATTTTTAGATGATGGAATGAAGGAGGAATTTTTTTTTTTATATATTTGGAAAATAGAATTTTGAAATGAAATGATTGATGAATGAGTTTTTGATTAACTTTTTGTTGTTGTTGTTGTTGTTTTGATTTGATTTGGTTGCAAGATTTACACCCTTAAGTCAGCTAAGCTTAACTCTTATAAGGCTTTGTTGATCGAGATTTAGCAAAATGTACTTAATGGTTTTACTTAATGTACTAAAAAAGCTTAATAATTTAAATTTTTTTTTTAATTTTTACAAAGTTAGAAGGTCTGATTGGTGGGCTACCCACAGTTCAGAATTAATATGACTTATCTATGAGTTTGAATTTTACCATTACTTAATTAATGATTAACAGGATGCGTTACGTCCTTGCTGTGGCCTGTGAAGGTCCATTTTTCCCGTAAACTCCGATTGCTAAAGATTTACAAGTAACAAAACGAGTAACTGACGTCATTATATAACCATTACGGGTGTCCGTTTTAAATCTAGCGGCTTGTATATAAATGTGCTCAAAGGCTTAAAAAGGATCTTAAAGGTGAGACCTAATCACTTGATCAATCTAATCTTGTCATCTCACGCACATTCATTACCCTTAAAAGAATTTGCAAAGAAACGAGGAGACCGGATTATGAAAGCATTGCAAATCAAATCAACCATCTCAAGATATTAAAGAAATACTCTCCAAGCATTGAAGACGTTCGATCTTTTAGGAGTGCCAATATGGATAGCAATATATAACTGTCAAATGTCATTTATCTTTAAAACGTAAGTCAGAAAGTCTGTGCGCTAGAATTTCGATGCATTTAAACGTACTGACTCACAGGAAAGCTAATGAATTGCTGTTACAGAATACCTAGAACTAGCAGGAATGCCCTAAAGATCAGAGCTTGCAAAGAGAGATCGTAAAAAGGCCTAAAAACGAATTTATGAGAAACTGTATAGAAAAGCTTTCCCATCGCCTGAAATATGGCTAAATGATTTCGTCCTAGAGATACACCGCCATTAGAGACATGAATGGTTAACAGATAACGAATAATATTTTCTCCCTATATTACAAAACCTTCTTTCAAAACCTTCTTAGTATAAATTTACTCCGATCAGTGATCCCGCCGTTAAGCATGAAAATGTCAAGTTGCGTATCTGCAAAGTCTCGGGAGTTAATGGAATTTTTGCAGGATCCAAACGGTTAAGCTCTACGATTAAGCTCTCGCAATCTATAATCAAGAAGGGCTACTTTAAGGTAGAACAACAGCATTCTTTGCGCCCACTATAAACAAATGATACCATCTAAACCAGGGGCCCAACCGTTTAAGCTCTGATCAAATGGTTACAACCACGGTGATTTTGGAGAATACAACTGTTGGGAATACAACAATAGCGCTTTATTGTTTCTAACAAGCATATAATAGCATCAACAACGGAATGCTTTGGCCTGCGCTGATATATTTTAGTATCCCAGAGAAACAAGTCTCCACAGATTAATAATAATAATAAACGGTTTTTACAGAACTATTGGTGACTAGATGACCAGAAGAGGACTGGTCGTTCGCTACCTCGAGTGACCATCTCACCAACAATGACCTCTGTGCCTACCAAATGGTGGCTCTTCTCTCAAATATCACTGAACCATCAGTTTAAGATCGGCTCGCAGAACGTGACCGAACCCATATACTCGCTGTCCTTTTATTTCATGAATTTTAAAAAAGTTTGCAATTAAATCACTTGTGCTATAAAGAGAATTAGCAACAAAATTCTGGTATTACAAGGACGAAGAAAACCCAACAACTTTTTTTATCATTTAAAAACTTTCGGTTTAATTTCGGGTTCGATGTTAAGCTCTCCTCAATGCGCAATAAATATTTATTATAAAGTCAGGCTTTTAAATTCGTCCTCATGAATCTTTTTTAATGTACGGAGGTTATTGCGATGTCTCTTAAGATTTAGCAAATCTCTATATTATACCATGGTTCATGAAAGCCCGGTTTGAATTTAGCTGACGAACCGCATCTTTTATTTCCTGTTTGGAGCAGCATATTGAATAGTAAAACGGCATCGTTTTAATTGATTCTTTACGCCAGCTTCCCAAAGACCTCCCATGGATGAACTGGCTGGCGGGAATAAATGCCATTGGGTTTCTTGCTCGGTGAGATATTTCCTTATTTGATGGTTACGAGACGATTCACCCATCATTAGATGGTGTTGGTTGAGATTTTAATTTAAACCACACTCTACATGACCTTTTTATCCTTTTGCTTAATACCTTTCCACCTACAATCCAATATTTCTGACACAATAGATGGAATAAAGATGATACAGTGGGATGCAGACATTGTTTATGCATGGTCGTGAGTATAGCTGAGCTAAGACGATGAGTTCATCGTATATGAGCTTATTGCTTTCTTGAATTCAGACATTTAAGCCCATTTCCACATATATTGTTCACCTGCATTTGATTCATCGCAAGTGAGTGGTGGAACATTTGCTTGATGGTCCTGTATTCAAATATACTGTCGAACAGCATCGTAAATAGTTCGTTTTCCACCTCTGCCTGATAAGCGTGACATATTAAATCATTTGATGATTCTGGATTATCAAATAACTGTTTTATATTTAGCTTTGACCACTTTGTTTGCTCGTAATATAGCCAATCTAGTAGTTTCCACAAAATTAAGTGATGCAGTAATTGTGTAGGCATGAAACCCTATGACGCACAATCACATGGATTTGAAGTCGTCTTCATATGATGCCATTTAGTTTGTGGTAGCTATTCATGTATTTGCGATGTCCAGTTGGCAATAAAGATTGGACATGATGAGAGATGTTTAGCTAACCAGTGGAGGACGGCTTCCAAATCTGTCCATGAATACGATAAAATTACGCCTATCTTTAAAATCTTCATAACTGATTTGGATAATTTAGCCAATAAATGAGCAGCTAACAGTTCCAATCTAATAGTTATACGACGAAAAGGAGCCACCTTTGTTTTAGCTGCTATTAGATATATTTGGGATTCTCCTGACGGGTCGCTTACGCGCCAGTAAATTGTAGATGCATACACCCTTTTTCTGGCGTCGCAAAATGATGATCGTTAAATTTAAAGTAAAGTGGCATTTCATTTTGCTCAACTTGTTTAATCTGCCGTTTGATATTATCTCATGTATCAATAATTTCCTTTGGCAATTCATCATTCCATTCTATTGAGAGTAGCCTATAGTTGTTGGAATAGGATCTTTACTGTGGTTGTCATAGAGACCAACCATCCGAGCGGATACAATAAAATCGAGAGGCATCCGAAAGAAATTGGGGCTTGGTTATTCTTCGGATTATCGTGAGTCATGTTGACCTTGAAGTCTACGGTTGCAACGTAGGAGCCACCGTCAATATTTTGTTTAGAGAGACCGAAGATCTGGATGAAGCTAAATCATCAAATACAATGCGTACTTTGGTTGAAACACTCGATTCTTTCACTATGGGGTGATGTGGCAGATACAAATTATGTGTTGATGGAATGTCTAATCCTGACAACTCTTACATATGACCTAAATTCATGTATTCCTCCATACATTTTATGTAATCTTTTTTAAGATTAGGATTAATATGCAGTCTTCTTTCCAATTCGGTAAATTTTGACATTTGTGTTCTTGTTGATTCATATGGCTGTCCTCGAGTACTTCTTCTAACTGCCATAATTTTTAAAGTGTATCTTCGTTGTTGAAATTGAGACTAACGGTAAATGATTGTTGTTTTTGCATAGGGATTCTACCTCCACCGATTATCCAGCCAAACTGTATGTTTTGAGCATTTAATTTATTCTGACCTTCTAATTGGATAGCAGACAATATTTTTAAGAAGTAACCGGCACCCATAACTATAAGCCGATTTCAAAGTTATTGTTGTCCGATGGATCCGCCAATATATGTGATTAAGCCTTTCCAAACGGTCAATAATTCTGGATTGGCATGGTGAAGATTAGACGGTAAATCATTCATTATATTAACATCCATTTCGAACTTTAATTCTGGATGAAAATGGGGGATATATCAATCTTTGTTAATCCTCACGTTGTGTTTTTGCAAGCTATTCCTTTAACTGGGTGTCTTGCATTTATTTTTGGTAAGTTGAGTCGGTGAAAACATGACACTTATCGTTGAGCTATTGGAACCAGAACCTAACAGCATGCGTCCAATACAGCTTTATCCATCCCTGTTATAAATGATTACGCGAGTGGTAGGTAATAAAGGGGTAGAAAGTAGTGATACATATGTATGTAGATTGGTGGCTTTATCACTCGTGTTTGAAATTGGTTTTCATTAAGAGCTAGGTTGATAGGTTGTTACTTTGCTATGTTCTCTTCGGCTTGATATGATGATTTGTAGTTGATCGCTTCTGATGGCGTTGAATGAATTTCATTGAGGGAATGTAGTCTAGTGTCATGCTTTTTCCGACATAACTGACATCTTCTTAATGATTGACATGCGTTAGAACTGTGTTCTTTAGCCAACAATTAAAGCAGCATCTTTAGGTGGTGACAAATTCTTTATGACGGGATATAATTTCGATGACTTGTATTGTTCACAATCTTGTAAACGATGGTTTTCGGAGCATCTTTTACATTTTTTTGTACGCGGCATTGTACTTGATTGCAAATAGGGTTACGTAAAACGGTCCTTCTTGACTGTGATGATTTGTTGTGATACAAGGACTCGATTTGTTTGTTGATGGTCGCTTATTACTGATGTCACAATTTTCGTGTGATGTACACCATTTGTCGAGATAATCGAGCAATTATTCAAATGTTGGATATTTGACGTCTACCTTTTTGGACGCCCACACTCTCCGTAAATCATCATCCAATTTATTTAGTTAAATGTAGTTGAGCCAAATATCGCGTTTCTGGCGTGTCTTTACAAATGATTGAATGACTTAATTTGGTTGATCATATCGCTTATAGATCTTTGCCCATGTGCTATTGTATTTTGCATCAGTTAATGTAACGTGGCGAACGATCCTTCATGAGACCTTTTAGGTAGCTAAGCTTTTGGCAATCTGATATTGGTGAGTTTTGACAAATGACTGCTACGAACAAGTCTTTGAAAGATTAAAACTCTTCCGCTCTTTGACAACAAATGGATGGAATGTCTAATGGAGGCTGCTTTACGTCTTCCTTTGGTACAAGCAAATAAAAATGTGATTAAAGCTTTCGAATTATTTTAAAATGATAAAAAAACCTTAGGAAAGAAACAAACGTTCAAATTAAAGTTTACAAATTAAAATGTTATGGCTTATACCATAAAAAGCTGAGCTTTTCACATAAAAGCATTATAAAAAACAAGTTTTGTTTCTTTTTTTTCTGTAACAAAGTTTTGTGCTTTTGAAAAAGCTTATACATTAAAAAACTAAGCTTAACATCTTAGAGATGTATCTCGTACTAGAAAATTTTAATTTGTACACTTTTAAATAAGTAATATCCTTAATTATTACAAATCACTTCTGCCTCAAGCTTTCACCAAAATGACTGTTTTTTAAGGAATTTAGTGCGAAAGAAATCAAAGCTTTTGTTTATTATTTTGTTACGTTCATTTACCGAGTAAAATGGCCCGTGAGCTTTTTTAAGCTTAAAGTTAAGCTTTATTAAAATTAAGTTTAAGTTTAAATATTTATTAGGTAACAAGTATAAAGTTTAAAACCTTAAGCTTTTCATTTTCAATATTTTATTATTGATTAAGAAACGATATTTAAACACGTTCAAAATATTAAAAGGCTCCTACAGTACTTTGAGCTTTTAATGCTAAAAGTTAGAATATACATTTAAAAATGAATTAAATTTTTACTTTGTACTAAATAAAGTTTCGAAATATTTTTATAGTGCTTTTAAAATAAAAATATGTATTTATTCGTTTTGAAGCTTTCATGGTTTATATAGTGCCATCAAATTTACCTCGTTTTCTTAGCGACTATACGTTCCTAATACCGCGAGCCCGATAACATAATCAGTGGTCTGTTAAATTTTTGTTAACATCAAAACCATCATTTATTTTAAAAATATAAGCTTAAAAGTTTTTTAATTTAAATATTATGTTTTTTTTTAGCATAAAAAATGGAGCTTTTCACATAAAAACATTGTAAAGTACAAGTTTTGTTCCTTTTTTCTTTCTGTAATAAATGTTTGGGCGTTTGAAATAAGCATAAAATATAAGAGTTACTCCGCTCCTACCTCAAGCTTGCACCATTATGAAAAACATATTTTTTTTTAAATGTTAAAATGACTTAACTTTATTGGCTAATAGCTTTCAGTTAAAATTATTAGATTTTTAAAATAAAGTAACAGTTTCAGTTAAGAAATTTAGTGAGCTAAAAGCTTATGGTTAATATTTTATGACATTTATTTATTGGATAAAATGGACCAACACTTAGCTCATGTGCTTTTTAGGCTTAAGTTTGAGCTTTTAAGGATAAGTGTAACCTTTCGTAAGCTTTTAAGCTTGAATATAAGCTTTTACGCTTAAGTGAATCTTTTTAAGCTTAAGTTAAGATTTCAAAGTTTAAACTTTCTTTAATTAAGTTTAAGTTAAAAGTTTTATTAGGTTTTAAGTATGAAGTCTAAAACCTTGAGCTTTCCAGTTTTTATGGCTTTTTTTTTTTTTTTTAATTTTATAATTAGAATTTATTGAATTATTTTTTCGGCAATGCCAATAATGCCATCAGTGAGGAGTTTCAGTATTAAAAGCAAGAATATAAACTGAAAAATAAATTAAACTTTTACTTTGTACTATTTAAAGTTTAGAGAGATTTTTAAAGTGCTTTTAAAATAAAAATATTTATTAATGCGTATTGAAGGTTTTTTAGCATAATTCCTTTTCGTTTTTTTTCCTTTTCATATATTTAGAGAAGCTCCGTTAAAATGACATTTAATTTTAAAAACACTGCTTCTCACTTTAAACTCTACAAAATAATTCGTCTCGACTATAGGCAAACATGTATCAATTACACGGAAATCTTCATTTTATATATCCAGACACGATTCTTTTGTATAGTTATCTTAAATATACCATTACAATGTGGAGCCACTTGTCGCGAAACAAAATTTCTTGTCAAAATGTAAATAAACGATTGACCCAAATTTATACATCTATCAATATTATTCTAATGTTGATTTTATTCGAATTCCGAATAAATATACAAAAGACACGGTCATATACATATAAACAATAAGATGAATAAATAGTATCCAGATTATTAAGAAACTTAAAACCATTTTTTTTACTCATTCTTATCACAATCGTTATCACCATCATCATTATCATCATCGTCAACATATATGAATAATAGAAAAAAGGAATGAAATTTCCTTGATAATCAAAGTAAAATAATTCTGATGAGGTCATTTCATGTCATTCGTATAGCCAAAGTATATGTTTACACTGTCGAGACATTCAAGTAAGTCTATATGCGGGGAGTTGGAAAATTTACATCAATATATTAACAATTAATTTTCCCGTCGTCTATAATAACCGGTTGATATACAAATATACATATAAATGCATAGGAAATAGAGATTTGTGTGAGTGTATGTGCTCGAATATCTTCATTCAAAATTCATAACACGCGCGTTTATAGATAGATAAGATAATTTTTACTCTTCAATATTCTTATCCGTTCTTCGCGTTTTTCTTCGCCAGGTTGTTGTTGTGACAAAAAAAAATAAACAAGAAAATGCCGGCAACGAGAAAGAATCTGTGTAATGTAACAAATCAGTAAAATGCAAAATAAAAAAAAAAATTATAATCTGTCTCTAAAGATCTCATAGACAAGATTTTATTTGTTTCTTATCTGTGTGGTTCGCATTCCATCACAGAAATTCTTCTTCAATATGGATTCGTGGAATTGAAACGTCGCTTGAATATTAGATATATGATGATTTTGGCTAACGGTATTTTTGTGTATGTGATCGTGACTTTGTTATGGATTACGATTTTGTCACCATATAAAAAGTATGCCAATATTTTTTTTTTAAGTTTTCCACCAAAATTTTCCGTCTCAGTCACATAACCATTATTCAATTTTTTTTGTAACCAAAACAGTCGACCATTTTTCATTTTCGAGTTTTGATGCTTGTCAAAAAAAAATAAAATAAAAAATTTAAAAATGAGACGAACCGAAATGGAAATTTTATTTTTTTTTGTGTACGAGTTTATCTGCCCGTTAAAAATGTGTCACAAACTTAACCACCCTATTATCATTTCTATATTTCTTCACATTTTCCTATATATTATTATGATGACTATTTTAGAAGGTTCGACTATGGGGTTCTGTGTGGGGAGTGTATGCTTTCCATGTTAAAAAAATAAAATTCTATTCTATATATCCTTTTTTGTTGCCGCTTTTTATTTTTTTTTTTTATTATTATTGTATTCAACTAACATACATAAAAATTGACTATAAAATTTGTGTGTTCGTCGAGAGTCCTGCGCGGAATTGAAAATGTACAAAATTCAAAAAAGCAACAACAAAAAAGACGGAATTCAATTTTTCAAATAAAATTTAAATCTTTATGTCCTTATTTTTATGATGATATGTGTATGTGTCTAATATACTACTGTGCCACGCCCTTATCTAAGACAATATATATATATACACACTTACATACATATAATGTACAAATAAATTTTTTAAAAATTTAAATTTTATAAAATTTTGTGCATACCGTATAGCCAATAGAAAATCACCCTAAATTTAAATAATATCCTGACACTGCACCCTTTTTTACATAAAAAATATGCTCCACGAATTGAGTACAAAAATTTTATCTACTTTGCATAGCACGGATTGGAGTAAGGATATTTGCTCGAATGACAACAGCAATAAATTTCAAAACATTAAAAAGGACGAACGCATGCGTTAAAATTTAAAAAAAAAAATGAAAAAAGGGATCGAATGTAAAATTAATTTTTTTTTATTGAATTTTCCATTTTCCCATATATGAACGTAGTTATGATGGATGATGTGTTGGAAAATTAAAAAAAAAACTAAAAATGGATTGGTATAAGGTGGAAAAATCTATGTTATGGGGAGGAAGCAAAAAAAAATTTAAATCGATTTGCTTGTGAAGATGCTTAAATTTTTTTTTTTGAAATAATGGATTTTGAGGGGGCTTGAATTAGAATAGTGAGCACGGACTAAAAAAAATTTCAAGAAGGCTGAAGGCGTCAGGATAGAACTTTACAGTAAATGTGGACTATTTTTATAATCGACGGATGTCGCACTTAATTTATTCCGAAGTTTTAATAAATACAATTACATATAAATAATTGACTACTTTTATTTTTGTTACAACTTATAATTATATTGTGGACTGTATTTACGTTATTGATATGCTATTAGACGATCACAAAATTGATGTATATATTTTATTTGTTTGGTATTTACCAGTAGAAGACTAAAATTGAAGTGATCTTAGTTATGACTTACATCGAATAAGACCATCCTTTCCCTTTTGCGTGTCAATTATCCTACCCATATATCATTGTAAAAGAATATTATCATCATGAAATAAGACTAAATCGCTGATTTTTATGACTCTAGGGGTCTTTAGCCTCTTGTGACGGTGTTGTAATTCTGTTAGGTAGTCCCTATTCCATCGTTTCCAAAATCCTTGCAATGTGGATTGTACTTGCTGGTATCTAGATAAGCGATTAAGTTTCAGTTCAAGAAGTAACGGTTCAGGTAATGCAGTCATAGAAGTACCTATCAGAACATGTCCTGGAGTAAGAGCAGTACAATCTGAAGGATTATTTGACTTTGCCGTAAGAGGGCGTGAACTTAGACAGGCTTCGATCTGCACCAGTATTGTCATCTGAATTAAGTAACTTGGTACCAATTGCCCCTTTCCTATGGATCTTCGCACTCTTAATTGTCGCTTCCTACAGTCCTCCGAAGAGAGGGGAACGCGATGGACTTATTAATCACTGAATGCTGTTCTGCGAACAAAATTCCATTGCTTTAGCCTGTCAAGCTTGCGACAAAAATAATTCTCTTAGCTCTTTAAGTTCTCGACGAGCACCGACAAAATTTTGAACTCTTGGTATTGCACGATTCGGACTAAATATTTCAGATCCATGTCTATTTTAATAGAATCTAACTCAGTTAGATCTCCGATGACGTTTTTCTAGATTTTTCAAGTTTGTCTTCCACTAAGTGATTAAATTTGTCTGTTAATGGAAATTTTTCTAAGTTAATTAGCTCTAAGTTTAGCTCTAAGTAGTATTCAATTTTACCTTATCAAACGCCATCTCAAAAATATCATCTTCATTGTTCCATTTGAGGCCCAAAATCAAAGAAATCTTTAACGATGAGTTATTATCTGCTAAGCTACTACAATTTGATGAATATTTTCGCAATTCAAACCCACCGCATTTCAGTTAACTGATTAAATCAGACTTAACTTCTTAATAATACGGTAGATGCTTCTGGATAATTCTTTATTTCATCTAATGAAAGCTGTTGTAACGTTCGAGTTGCCAAATGGTGCACTAGCGGTACCGTAAGTTACCGTCTGAAATTTATAACATGTCAAAGGCTCCTCTGGACTTTCACGCCACCAAATAAATTCGCTGAAGATCATTATGCTCATTTTTTATCAAAATTTGTCTATACATTTTAGCAATATCTGCTGAAAATGCTATTAGATGCTTCCTGAACCTAATTATTATTGAAAATAGGTCTTGTTGAACGACTGGCCCTACCATCATGCAGTTATTTAACGAAAGATTTGGAGATGTTCTAGAATAAGCATTAAAAACTACACGCAGTTTAGTCGTTGTACTCTCTTTCAATACATAATGATGAGGGAGGTAATATGGTATTGTGGTATCATTTATTTCTGACCTCATTCCTGTTGAGTCATTAGCGACCACCATATGAGGCAGTTGCAATGATATTCTTTCATAAAGTTATATGATGCAATGAAAAGTATATAATGCAACAACACATAGTATATGCATTAACACAAACACAAAATAGGGGTGCGCACCCATAGTGCGTCAACAGTGGATTTCTAAATATTTACGTGCAAGGTGCTAAATTATTTCACTGATCATCCAAAAGATAAGGAAATTTGATCACATGATATCGATCGGTAATAACGATGAATCGAATATAAATGCCCGTTAGACTTCAGTGCATAATGGCTCCCAGGCTGCATCATTCAACATTCAAAAACTCATGTTAGTATAAATCGGATGATAATTTTCGGTTTTATTAAATCATTAGGGCTATTTATAAATATGTAATTTTCAAATCCACAATTTCGAAAAAAATATTGTTCTGAGATTAAAAGCTTTTCAATCCAAATCTCGGACCTGTAGTCGGGAGACACTCTAATGCCTCGTAAAAAAATTATAAATGAACATTGTACCCTTAGGATTCCACCACAGCAAAGAAAGTAGTGAAATAATGGTTGAATCGCAGTTGCTAAAATATTGAAAGACTATCGTTTGAAACTCTTAAAGAGCACTCCAAGAAACTCGATGGTGAAAAAGTGGAGACCATTTTTCTCATAAGGCTATACATTTATTTATGTAGTAAAGGGCTACAAAAGGCAAAAATAGATCCAGGACACGTCGCGGCAATACCAAAAATTTTCTAATATTTATACTGCACAAACGTCATCGTCGGGTAAACCAGCAGTGATGGAAATAAAATTTGAACAAGTAACAACATTAAAGAAGGATGATAGTCTAACTAATGGTCGCAAACCAGTACCTAAGCACAAGCACCGCACCAGCCAATGAAAAACAAATATGGAAGCAATTCTAAATCCCCTTTTTCTCCAATGAAACAACAAGCTCAACAAGTGCAGCAACAAATTTTGAAGTAGCATCAAATGCAAGGTGTGCTGATGGGAAGAAAATATTCATCGCAGCTGACGTAACAGACAATACCGGGGAAAAAGAAGATTTAAAGAAATCCACCGCAGCTAATGTAATGAGAAAGAATCAGTGGAGAAAACGATGGAATTCGAAGCAATATAAGTCGTTAAAGTAAAGTTTTAGACCGCAATACAGCAGAAAGGATGGATTGCTCAGGAATTGCTTAATGCCTTGATAACTAACTCTGCAATATAAGGCACCATACCCACCACAGAAATGAGCTACGGTTGAATTTTGAGAGAGATGACTTCAAGGAGTAGAACGATAAATAACGAAGCTCGCGCGGGAAGCATATTTTAAAACTCCTGTCGATGAATTTAATGAATTAACCATGGATAATTTCATCAATGCCTTATAAGAGATGACCAGATAAAACCTAATTTAAAAACAAATGCGAAAGGTAAATATATGAACAAGCCACGTTAGCCATCGATTCTGCCAGATTGTAGAAATTTTTTTTTTAATTTCTAACCCTGCAATCTTTTCTGGGGCCGAAACTCTCCCAACTCATTCGCGGTTAATTTTTTAACGTCTTAGCTTACGCCATCACCAGCCAAATCGAGGACGCACGAATACAAGTTTGCTTTAAATCCATCTGCACATTGTATTGCTCCAACCAGCTTGTACTGGCATGGACGATGGTTCGGCCTATGAGTTCTGCACTCCAACAGGAGGTCATAATTGTGCTCATCGTCATCGCCGATCGTAATCAGGTGATGAAAAATTCCTTTTGCAACTCTCCCCCGTTCGTATTCGTACCCGGTACCTCCCGTCAATTGCTCGGTAATTGTAGAAACTTGACGTATAATATATTGTGCATATTAAGGCCATGATTGATGTCACTAATAGAAAACAAATTCAATGATTTCAGGGAACCTGTGGTAGAAGCGGAAGACCTACTTTCCCGTCAACAAATGTCAAATGTCAAGAACTTGATCAGTTTATCAATGATTATAAAGAACCAGGAACCGGTTTAAGGATGAAGAAGCTTGACAGTCTGGAAAATAACTGGAGAGACTTCGGCAGTGGGGAGCATTAAGGAGGAAGATGGTGAGAGAGAGTATTTATTTTGCCTCATGAACATTGTGGAGTATTAGCTGGGAAAAACGACAAAGTGCCTCAGGGTCACTATTCTAATTATTCAATTTGGTAAGGATTGCAACAATTCCCTTGGTAACGGCACGTTCGAGATGGAATCATGCGCTTTCACATTGTATATCATTGTTTCCGAATCGGTCATACGTTCTAATATAATAGATGTCTCATAATTTGAATCCAGTTGACTTTTGGTGAAATTTACCAACATGATGCAAGATGACTTTCTATGGGGAAGAACTTTGGTGGAATTTCTTCCAAAAAGTTCAATGAGAGTAATGAACATGAGGCCGGCAGTAAGTGTAATCAAGAAAAGGTTAGTGATTATGACTAAATGGGCAGTTATCCATTGCAACGAAATGATGACACATTGGATATGCTATTAAGAGGCAATATTTCCAGCATGTGTTGAACTTTAAAAGCTGGTATTGGAAGGTTATGTAGTCCTTTGGACTATGTATCGCCCCTGCTACATTTGAACGAATATGTTCTATACGAGGCCTTAATTGGAAAACGAGGCCTTAATTGGAAATTGTTTGATGCATCTGAGTGACATTATCATATCAGGACATACATTTAAAAAACTTGTAAGCAATCTTCAGGAAGTCCAAAGATCCATTAAAGCTGCTAGATTTAAGATGAATGCATCAAAATTACGCCTTTTCAAGAAAGTGGTAAACTGCCTGGGTCCCATAGTATTAAGTGAAGGAGTACAACCTGATTCAATGAATATAGCAAATGTAGAAGAGTAACTCACTCAAATGAATGGCCATGAAATTTAGTGTTTTCTAGGACTATGCTCGTACTACCAACGATGTCGCATGGATTCTACATTAACCAACTGAAAAATCTCAAAGCTTAACTGGACGAGTATTACCATACTACAGCTGGACATTTTGGAACCCTGAAAATAATTATTGCGTACCCTGAAGAGAACTACATGCAGTGGAGGCCGTGTGTTGTTGGTGTAAGCATTGCTTAAAATAAGAAGCAAAGAGTTAATCTGCACAAATTACACCGATTAGTGTTGAAGTAGACTCCATGATGGTTCAATCGCCCCATAAAGCTATAAGGTAGAAGATAGCAGCAAGTCATTAAAACTAAAGAATGAATTGCTCGTAAGACTTTGGGAATCAGTTGGAAACAACAACACCAATCCATACCACCATACCACTGCGGAGATACATTTAGATTAAAGATCAAACAAGTCATCTATATTAAAGGAGCTGTGGGGAATTGTCAACATAAAAAAACAAGAACTACACGATTGCACCCACAGTCAGACGGAACGGTGGTCAAATTCAATAGAACAATAAACAAAATTTACCAAAAAAAAATAAACAGCAGGATAACTCTGACACCATATAAAACTCACCAATAATGGGCGTTTTTGACAGAGAACTTTGATTGCTGTGCGATATCAAATTTTGATCACCCGAAGCAGAACCAGTCACTAACAGGATTACGTCATCAACTTAAGACGAAAGCTAATAAATGTTCACGCTTTAGTAAAGGACTTAATAAAGTGAATGCCAGCAATCGAATGAAGATAATGTAAAATTTGCGGTCAAATATAGTAATGGATTTGTGGATGGAAATCTGGTTTAGCTTTACAATCTTAAAAGAAGGAAAGCCCGATATCCGAATACGTTCGCTCTATATTCAATGGGACAGTAAATAGCACCATTATCAAATTAAGAGTTGTGTTTGACCTCTCCGCAAAATCAAGTTCTGGTAAATCTTTAATTGACAATTTGCTAACCGTTCAGCAGAACCTAGTCAATATTTTGCTTATAGATTCAAAAGAAACTCTATAGCGATAGTAGCTGATATGGAGAAAATATTCAATCAAGTAGGTAAATGAAGCGAATAGGGACTTTGAAAAATTATTTGAAGACAGAAGTCACCTACAAAACTGAACCAGCATTCCTTCTTGCCGTGGATCTATCCTACAAACTATTATTAATCATAGAAGTAATTGTCAACTAGCGGCATCTATTATTCTATAAGCAATGACCTATACATAGATGACTTACTGTCAGGATGTGATTTCATCTACCAGTGCAAAGACGTTGGTTTTAACCTATGTAAATGGAAGTCAAACTCCAAACAGGTATTTATTTATTTATTGAGATCAACATAATAAAAATTAAACTGATCAATTACAATAATTACAATTAAATATTTACATAATTACAATTACAATATTTAAATATATACAGCATATAACAATAGACTTTTTATCAAAAACCAAAACAACGGGAGCATACAAAAACTTTATAAAATAAAATTAATTTAATTAAAACTTTAAATAAAAATAATCACAGAATCTGTAGGCTGTTAATAATTCGCTTTTTAAATTCGCGTTTAATTATATTGAATTCAAAAACGTTATAAAAATTATTAAAATTATTTATAGCAATATCCAAAGGGTTATGCGTACCGTAATTAGTTCTATGAAATCGAGGCTGGAATAAAGAACGATTTCTAATATTCAAGTTTTTTGCCAAAAGTCGAGATTAGACAACAAATGAACTGAGTCTATGCCACTCTTTAATAAATCATAGATAAAACAAGCCGAACTAATTGATCGTCTGTGGCGCAGTGGTAGTAACTGAAAAATTTTACACCGATTCATGTAAGCAAAATGATCCTTATTTTTTAAAATACAGCGACATAAGCGACTTGTGAATCTGCGCTGAATTCTTTCTATACGGTTAATTCTAATATCATACTGAGGGTCCCATATAATTGACAAGTATTCAACATGTTAGTAAGATCACATGTTGAATACTTCACATGTTGAATATCACATGTTGAACAGTTTATGAGGCATAAACTGTTTTAAAAGTAGCCACATCTTTAAAGTCCTTGCAAGTTCTAAACATAAATCCCATCATTGCATTAGTTTTATTTATTATATTTTCAGTGTGTTGGATAAACGTTAGGCTATCATCGAGAACGATCCCCAGGTCCTTAAACTCAGTAACTCGATCAATAATAATTTTGTTGAATGTATATGCAAACCTAATTGGATTTTTCTTTCTGTGGAAGCTCATAACTCGACATTTTCCAACATTTAGCTCCAATTTATTAAGTTCACACCATACAAAAAACTTATCCAAATCGTCCTGGAGACGCGCGCAGTCAGTTGTGTTATCAATTTTAATAAATATCTTCATATCATCCGCATACAACAAAAATTTAGATGAAAGAATGCAGGTATCTACATCATTGATAAACAATAAAAATAGCAACGGACCTAGGTGACTGCCCTGAGGAACCCCAGATGTGGTTTCATATTCACCCGAGAGACATTCATTGAACTTAACACATTGTCTACGATCACAAAGGTAAGATTTCAACCACAGCAGCAGGTTTGAGTGAACACCGACCTTCCGCAATTTAGATAAAACAATCTCAAGTGAGATTCTATCAAATGCTTTTTTAAAGTCAGTGAACACCACATCAACTTGCGAACCATCTTCAATTGAATTTATCACAAAATGCAAAAGTTCAACGAGATTAGTTGCAGTTGATCTACCTGGAAAAAAACCATGCTGTTGTGGGATAATAACCTTACCAAACTCAATAAACAATAAATCACGAACCATACATTCAAAAACCTTTGGAATAGCGGATAATATTGAAATAGGCCTATAATTCTCAATTAAAGTTCGATTACCAGTTTTAAAAATCGGAATGACATACGAAGTTATCCAACTGTCTGGAAAATACCCAATAGACAGTGATCTATTATATATCAATGACAGAGGTAAAGTTAATGAATGAGCACATTCACGTAATAAAACCGCAGGCACTAAATCAGGGCCAGAATTATGATTTGGTTTTAGCTTAGAGATATATTCAAAAATAAATTCAGCATCTATAGTAATCGAACCCAAATTTCCAACAGTTGAGCAATTGGTCTGCTCGTCAATGAAGGGATTAGCTGATAATAAAAAATTCGATGAAAAAAAATTTGAGAACATAGCGCTAATATCCGCAGCACATTTAGACTCCTTGGCACCAAATTTTAATGTCCGTGGATATCCAACAGTTCCTCTTTTGGAATTAATGAAGGACCAGAAATATTTTGGATTAGTCTTGATATTACCCTCAACCCCAGTTATATACCGACGAAATTTACTACGATGCATTTTTCTAAATTCACGTCGCACTTTTAAGAATGATAGATAACCTAGCGAGTTAACATGATTCTTAAACTTTTTCCGTAACCGATCCATTTTATTCTTGGCTGAACGCAACTCCTTATCAAACCACCGATGTTTATTAAACCTGCGGCTAAACCTAACCGGTATAAACTTGTCAATACCAATTAAAACAATCTCATAGAATCGTTTAACGGCACTATCAAGATCGCAAAAGTCAAACAACTCAATCCAATTAATTGAATTAAAAAACGAATTTAAATCTTCAAAGTTACCCTTGGAATAGTCATAAAAAGACTGTTTAACAGTATTAACAAACTCAGTTTTATCCATATTTAAAGTTATTAAAATAGATTTGTGATGTTCATCATTCTTCACTAAATATTGACTTTCATCAAGATGATACTGAAGCTCAAAAAAGTTACTTGACACATAAATTAAATCGAGTAAGCGCGCCCGAGAGTTAAAAACATTATTAATTTGCGTTAAATCTAATGACGACATGGTATCAATAAAATGAGATTCGATAATAGAAAACGAGTTACTGGGTAACATACCATTTAAATGTTGTGACCAAGTCAGATGGGGTAAATTAAAGTCTCCAAAAACTAATACAATAGTATTAGCATCCAAACTTTCAACGGTTTTCGTGATTATATTACAATGTTCTATGTAACGGTTTAAATTAGACGTTGGAGTAATATAATGAACACCAACTGCAAAATGTTGAGAGACTACTTTAAATTTGACCCAAACGACTTCACAATCAGTAGTGTTAACGATATTAATTACTTTACTAGAAAATTTAGATTTTATTGCAACCAGGATTGAAGAATATACCATTGGAAAAGCAAGAAACGAAGCCATTAGAGTTCGAAGATGAGTCAATCATGCATTAAAATACTTAGATTGAACTGAAATCCAAAGGAAGTCAATTTTTAATTTAAGGTTCTTCTCGGCGAATACCAAGCCACCATGAAAAGCATATAGTAGTATCCGAAATTGCATGATTTTTTGATCCTTTAGTATGGGTTTTACTTACTTTAATCCAAATTAAAATATTATTTTAAAACCTCTGGCTTAAGAAAAATATTCTACCTGAAAAATATTCTAACAATCAAGCTGCTCTTCCAGCTTCCAACGTCGTCCAATAAAATTTGTGCCTTTATCACAAAATAGATTATGGCAAAGCAACCAACGAATCTATTTAAAGCGACGGTAAATATGTTAAATCCTAAGTCACTCAGTAACGATATATAAACGACCTTAGTAGGGAGACAAATAAAAATAGCGACGTAAGCTTTGGTATGACGATAAGCTCGATGTTTTCGAGTAAAGTGAAGCATTATTAGACCACAAACGTTGACTTCCGAATCGACAAACGGTCTGACAGGCTGTACCCATTGAGCTGGCAATTTACCTATCATCTTTTAAACTCTTCAGGTACAAATTTAGTCATGCTAACGAAACTATGGGCACCTTGCGCATTACGTATATATGTCAATGGACTGATGAATCTACGCAAACATACGACGAAGCCATTTGAATGAATTTACAAATTTTAGACCAAGTTTTCTTTTTATTTTATTTTTTACCAATATCAGGCTGGACAACCGCTTAATTGTAGGCACCTGAACCAGTCAGCTTACTTCCTAACTCTGAAACGAAGAAGCGATGTAGTTTTGATTAGTGCAATACGAGATTTAGCACGAAAATAATTGACATACCATTTCTTGACGGTTCGAGATACATCTCACGTATTCGTGAAGTTAAAATCCGTGAAGTTTAACTACACTCGACTTTTATGAAAAGACGAACCGGGTATTTAATCAACTTGACGAAGGGTAATTTGACAAAAAACAATTGACCACTCCTTTTTGTATGTTTGAGGTAACGGTACGTTTCAATTTTAAAATTCACAAACGTTGCATCAAATACAGTGTCACAATATCCGATAAAATTGTATGCTTTGTCACTTCGTGGTTGCTTGTCCTCGGTTACTAATCAAAATGGAAAGCATCTTCGCCAGGCTGCCACGAGAGGCCCAAACCATTTACGCAGTCATTGTTACCAATTTAAATACTTTTTTCAACTCTTTAAAGGAATTTGATCCATTAAACGAGCACCACTTATGGAGGTCAAACCGGCTTTCAATATTACCATAACTTTGTGTTGAAGCCGTAAGGCATCTTCAATGGTCAATGTTCCTCATTTAATTGCCCTTGTTATCTACAGTTAGCCCGAAACGATGAGATCAAACACGAAACAAAATTGAAAACATATCCTTTTGAACTGTAGGACCAACATTCATAATTAAATTTAACGAGCTTTCGTGTTTTTCTTACTGTCAAATACGACTCGTAGTAAGCGGTTGATGTGTTCTCGGTTTTAATAACTCAGTGATGTGGCAGAAAGTATTAACAATTGTGCAACTCGTATGTGACCCAGCAATTCTTATTCTCTCATAAATTCTGGATATTGCAGCCATACTTCGAAAGTTTTCGCCAATTTTCTTTTCAAAATAAGAAAATGGGATTTAGCGACCCAATCTACTGTCCTATGTACGTACTCCTTCAATGGAACCTTAACAATTAAATAACCTGAACCATCACGTTCGGAGATTTGGATAAAATGTTTCTCACACTCTTGTTCTTCCATGGTGAGTATCTTCTTGTCACTATATTAGCCTTCGGTCGACTGACATTTTTCAATTTTGCGGCACAGGGTCGCTGCTTTTTTTGGACTTGAAAATATATGATAGTGGAAAACCCCTATTTACAGGTATGGGCATTAATCTTAACCGCCGCGTAGGTCATCGTCTTGCTGATCCGATGTAATACTGACGAACACTTTGTGTTTAACTCGAGTTTTAATTTCATTTCCAGATCTCCTTTTCCAGACTTTTCTACAATATCTACCAAGGTCTTGCTTATAAATCTAAGCTGCGATGACGAATTAAGTCATAACGATACCACCACCTATTACGAGTATTTATCACGGCGCTGGCTAATAATACAAGAGATTGAGTTGGTAAAACATGAGGCGCTGTGAATAATTTGGTACTATTTTATGTTGGATAACTTGTGGACAACTTCGGCTTCACTGTTTTCGACGAAAATTTTTGCACTTAATGCGGAAGCGTAGGGGTACACTGGTTGAATTTTCTAATATGTCCAGCTTTACAAAACCGAGCTCGATGATTTGCTTGCAGACAATTAATGCAAGCTAGTATTGTGTCGGTACAAATTGAGTTTAAACGTATAGCTGAATTCGATGAAAAAGGCTGTTATGGAATCGATGGCAAATTCTCTGTTTTCTATCGATAAATATCGCTTTATAAGGCAATTGCTCTAAATCCGACCATTTAGTAAGACTTGAACGCTCAGTTTTCTCTTCCTATTTTGATAATGTCGTATTAAGTTTGACACAAACCAAAAAAACTAAGAATTAAGTATCAAGAATGCATATCATCATAACTACCCAGATTTCAATTCATGGAATCTATTAAATAATCTGAATTTTTTTAAATAGACTTAAGCTCCCAAAATTTTGGGAATATGCGCATAAAAAATGTCCCTTTTATTGTTACATCTATTTTCCAACATCTTCAGAGTCATTTAATAGTTAGATTAGGTTAGGTTTAGGTGGGAATCTTACAAGAACGTTGCATAGACACAAAAAGGTTCTTAGCCCTACCACAACGAATTTTCTTACCACCTCTCGCTACCGAAACCAATTCGAGCTCCTAACGAAGCTAAGAATATCCCTAACACTCACTCCACTGAGGTCTGTGAGATCACACAGGATACGAGCTCTTAGAAACTTAAGCTTGTACTGATCCAGGCTAGGACTCTTCATCCCTGCAACCACGACAATAATCATGAGAGAGAACACCAAGTCTATATTTGCATGCTTACCAATGAGACAGTGTCCAGTGATGACATCCACAATTTTACCAATACTACATTGCTTCATAAACATTAGTTGGTTAGACCTGACTAAGTCGAGTATAGGCCAAATCTGCCGATTTTATATGCTTCTTCCTTAAGAAGTAGCTTACACTTAGAAAGTGGTACCCCTATATCAGGCTTACTTGGTAATATGCGACAGGAGGTACCCAGTCTAGCGAGTCCATCGGCTTTAATATTCCCCGTTATGTTGAAATGACCTAGCATCCATACGTAAGATGGATGTTGAACTGTTCAGCTACCTCGCTAAGCGATGAGAGATAGTTCTGGGCTACTTTCGACGTGAGAAATCCTGATTGTATAACCTTAATTGCAGCCTGACTGTCCGTAAAACTGCCAATATCCATTACAAATATTACATTATACTCCATCCAATCTATGGCCCCCTTAATTGCAATGAGCTCTACCTGAAAAACCCTACAGTGATCAGGTAAGCAAAAAGAGAGTTTTAGATTTAATTCCTCACAGAAAACCTTACAACCAGCTTTACCAGCCATCCTCGAGCCATCCGTGAAAAAATTAATCGCCCAGTCCTCTCTGGAGGGAATATCAGTTATAAATTTAGCCTCGAGGTAGGATGTCTATTAATAACATTTAATAGTTAATGGCAGGATGCAACCTGGCTGTAAAATTGACTTGTTGTATCCGTGGTACCATCAAATGATTTGTGACGCATCAAATATTGTAATGATAATAATTTGAAATTGACTGCACAAAATATTTCAACGATCACGTCACGCGAATCCTTATCGATTTCTGGAGAATCAAGGCGCCCTAAATTCGATTAAACACTTTGAAATTGAAATTTTTATGGATATTTAATTGGCGATCTGCTCACTCTCATTTGTTGCAATTTAATTAACCGACGAAGTGTTTGGTTATATTGATGATCATTTAAACGGATCGATAACGAACATCAACAGGTTAAAATTAATTTACAATCCATCTATTCGCTGCAAATAAGCAAAATTCCATTTTTCACAAAATTTTCCCCACCCGCACATCATTTCGTCATCAACATAAATGATGATTATGTTGTATACATAATATACATAATAGGGGGTAAAAAAAAACTTTGTATACACATTTTAGGTTGATTTCCTTGATTTTACCTAAATGAAAATTCGTTTTTCCTAAATTGTATATTCGGAAAATGGAAAAATGATGTTTATTGGAATGACAACAAACCGAAAATCGAAATATAACTTCTACATATGTATCCATTGTTACCATGACTACATTTAAACAGACACACATCCACATGTATTATATGCAGATTATGTATCCTATAATCCTTCGACATCCCTTTACATATACTTTTAGTTGTACATACACACATACACACACGCATACATTCTGTAAATTGTCTGTCAAAATGTATAAACAAACGACATTCAAAAAACTTTGTTAATCCAATCAGAAATGTAACAAAAAAAAACTAAAAAGGAAAAATCCTTTTTGAATTTAAAATTTTATTTTAAATTCAATCAATTTTATATCCTTGTCAAGGGTGATTTTCTTTCTATGTGTATTTATTGCCTCATCCCATATATGACCGTTGCACGGTTTATTGTTGTTGTTACATTTACGACTACAATACTAGATCTACTATAAAGGACGAAAAAAAAAGTAAAATTCACCCCTAAATTTTCATTTGTGATTTCTAGAATCTTTCGTCTTCTACATATCCTGATTTTTTTTTTTTTTTTAAGATGGAAAATATATGTATATGTTGTCATGTTTATTTTTTATCCTTATAAATAAAGGACATATAGAGGAAAAAGTTTTTATTTTATATTCGTTATTCTTGTTGATGTTTATAGTATATGTACAGTATGATTCGGAAAACTCTTCACAAGCCGGACATTTTGTTTGAATTTCCTGAAAACAAGAATAAAAAGGATATAAAAATCAGGAAAACCTGGATGTTTTTACCTGGGTTGCGACCCCTTAAATTAAGGGTAATCGAAAATTAGACAAACCTGTTTTGTTATTTTCAACATATACACAGTGGTTGAGGAATTGTTTTGGAATTATATATTTTATTTTCAGGCAGTTTGTAGTGTGGCCTTTCCATAGTTTTAAAACCTATTATTCTCTTGTCGATCTAATTCAACCAAATTCGTAAATATGATAGAGCTGGAATATACAAGTGATCGATTAAATTTAGCACGTGAAAGAACAAAAGGTAAAGTAATTAAAAGAGAAAGTGCTTAAAAGTAGTTTTGATGATCAGTGACGTAATAAACTTAAAGTTAAAACAGTTATTACACTAATCTAAAATGGATTGAGGCACTATTCCATGCCAAGGTAGAGTAAAAAGTAACTACTAAGGTAAGTTTTCCAGAGTACACATATTCCATCTGCAGTCGAATAAGTTGCTGGCTAAGTGTTTTACAGATCATACTGTGTATATATGTGCGGCAGGAACGACAAGAAAGAAAAAGATTGACAGAATCAAAATGAATAAAAATAAGAATAGAACAGAACTAAAAAAGGATATATGAGAAAAATTCATAAGGATATGAGAAAGAAGGTTATGTCTATATATATGGTATATATACTTGAGACGATGTACAGTATAAAATATATAAATAGGAAAATTTATGTGTAAGGGATGCATTAGATGATGGATTACCTATGTTTTATATTGAAGGGTGGATCGAAAGAAAATTGTAACAATTTTTTATTTTTAGTTTTTCAAATATTTATATGCGATGAATTTTAAGGATTTACGCACACAGTTTATTTGTAACAGCAATTTAAAAAAGTGCCCAAGGGCCGTGAGGTCATGAAAATTATGTATGTACTTGCTATATAGGGATAAAATGTTGTAAATTTATCTACTCGTGTATAAATCGCAGGAAGATGAAAATTTTGTTTAAATCGAATTTTTTTTTTGACCTTATGACATATAGAATGATTTTGTAACAAAAGGAAATTATAACGAAAATGTCTTAAAAACATATAACAACACAATTTTAGAACATCACATCCAGAATTTCTCATGAGATTTAAAAACAACAAACAAAATAAAAATTGTAACATTTTTTTTTTTTGTGTTTACTTTTCGCGGTACAAGACGATATACATGGCAAGAAAAATATACATGGCAATGTCCACATAAACAACAAATACGAACAGTTTCAATAAATTGAAAAAAATGTCTTAGGATGATATGAGGATGAGGTTGAGGTATAGGTTATGTGCAACCCTGGCAACTCTGAGAACGCCCGAATACAGATCGCCTTCTAAATTTACCATTTGCTTAATGTCCGAGCTTATGTCCGAGCGATGATTTCTTCTCAAAAAAGGGTAAACATGATAAAAATGCATTGCAATCGGAATTATGAGTGAAAAAGGTTTGTAAGGTGAATTTCTCAGTACGATCCTAACTCATTGATCTAAATCTTAACTAACCACTTTAATCGTGTTAGATGTTTCTGTGATGTATTTGGTTAAAAGTTTTCGAGAAATTAACAAAAAGCTTTGTGCTTATCGAACAATTACTGATTTTATTGTTTTCATAATTTTGAAACATGATCTGAATGATTGTCTTGTTTGTCACTTAAACGACTGGAATATCTTAATTGGAGCTTTAATTTAGCACTGGACATTTATAATATAAAAAAGGTTCTGTTTTTAAAGGAAGGTGACTTAAAGGAAAGCAAAACCTAGCAAGAGATATCTCTTTTCAGTAAAAATATTTGCATAATGATATTTTTTAAAAGAATCTCACCTACCGTCAACGGAAAATTGAGAAACGATCATTGGACTAAAACCCCAAAGTAAAAAAAAGTCGAAACAACAGCAGTGGATTGGAAAATAATTTTGATAGCGGAAGCGAAAAAACTTAGTAAATCATGGGTGGGAATAAAAGCAATAGCCCTTAATATAGGGCTACCCAATAAGAAATTTCATTTTGAATAGCCTGCTATTTGGGCAGCTGTCAATTTTGCAGCTGTCCTCTTTTGACATTTGACAAGAAAAAACTTGTAGGTTTGTCGATTCCTCAACGATCTTTCATTAATGATTTTTTATGGCCGGAATTGGAAGATATTGATGTGGACGACGTTTATTTTCACCAAGATCTTGTGATTTAACACATTTAAACTTTTTACTTTAAGGCCACATGAAAGATTAGGTCTATGCCAATTCTCCACAATCGATTCAAGACCTTAAAGATGGAATTCGCGAAGTTATCGAGGACATAGAGCCACAAATGTGCGAATTGGTCATGGGAAATTTCATGAAAAGGATATGGTGCTGCAATGAATTTTTTTACAATGAAATAAAAATTCATTGATTTCTCTTAAAAAATAATCGGTTTTTTTTTAATATCAAAATGAAACCTCTAATTGGCAAACCCTATACAAAGCATTCTTGGTTTTTTAGTTTGAGTCAAACTTGATGCAACTTCTTTATCAAAATAGAAAGAAAACGCTGTGCGCTCAAATCTTCCTAAATGGTCGTAATTCGCAATTTGCCTTAACAATTGATATTTGTCGTTAGAAAACAGAGAATTTACCACCGATACAATAACAGCTGTTTCGTGGAACTCCACTACGTTGAATCATAATTCGCACCGACACAATTCTACCTTGCATTGATTGTCTGCAAACAAATCATCGAGCTCGATTTTGTAAAGCTGGACATGTTAGAAAATACAACCAGTGTACCCTTACGCTTCCGCATTAAGTGCAAAAATTTTGTCGAAAACAGTGAAGCCGAAGTGGTCCACAAGTTGTCCAACATAAAATAGTACCACATTATTCACAGCGCCTCATGTTTTACCAATTCAATCACTTGTAATATTAGCCAGCGCCGTGATAAATACTCGTAATAGGTGGTGGTATCGTTATGACTTAATTCGTCATCGCAGCTTAGATTTATAAGCAAGACCTTGGTAGATATTCTAGAAAAGTCTGGAAAAGGAGATCTGGAAACGAAAATAAAACTCGAGTTAAACACAAAATGTTGACCAGACTCGAATTTTTGGATTAGTTCATAAAAGACGGATTTGGAAGTATTAGTAGTTCCGAGTATTACAACGGATTAGCCAGATGATGACCTTCGTGGCGGTTAAGATTAATGCCAACAATTGTAATTAGGGGTTTTCAACTATCATATATCCTCAAAGTCTTAAAAAAGCAGCGACCCTATGTGCCGCAAAATTGAAAAATGTCACTCGACTGAAGGCTAATATAGCGACAAGAGGTACTCACCATGGAAGAACAAGAGTGTGAGAAACATTTTATCTAAATCTTCTCACGTGTTGGTTCAGGTTATTTAATTGTTAAGCTTCCATTGAAGGAGTACGTACATAGGACAGTAGATTGGGTCGCTAAATCCCATTTTCTTAACTTGAAAAGAAAATTGGCGAAAAATTTCGAAGTAAGGCAGCAAAATCCAGAATTTATGACAGAATAAGGATTGCTGGGTCACAATGCAGAAATTAGAGGAGTTGCATAATTGTTAATACTTTTTGCCACATCACTGTGGTATTAAGACCGAGAACACATCCACCGCAAGCTACGGGTCGTATTTGACGGTAAGAAAAACAAGAAATGGTATGTTAATTATTTTCTTGTTAAATCTCGTGTAGCAGCAATCAAATAAAAATATCGCTGCTTCGTTTCGGAGCTAGGAATCAAGTAAGCTGGCTGAATCAGGTGGCTTCAATCAAGCGGTTGTCCCTGATATTGGTCAAAAATAAAATAAAAAGGAAATTTGGTCTCAAATTTGTAAATTCATTCAAAAGGATTCGTTATATATTTGCGAACGTTTATCAGTCCTTTGACATATATATGACGCGCAAGGTACCCAGATTCGTCAGCATGACTACGTTTATACCTGAAGAACTTAAGAGAGGATGGGTAATTTTCCGGCTCAGTGAGTAAAGCCTGCCAGACCTTTTCTCAATTCGAGAGTCAACGTCTGTGACCTAATAACGGGTTACTTCACTCGCAGAAATCGAGGTTATCGCCCTTTCAAAGCTAACGTCGCCATTTTGTTGGACGTGGTCGGAAGATAGATGAGATTAGTAAAATTTTTTTTTGAAACAAGGACCCATATCGATTGTATATCATTCGTTTTGTGCACATACCGCCATGCTCACCCCACTTCGGTAGATTGTTTTGGATGATTACAGTTTTACTTAAGAAAATTAAAACATCGTTTTATTTCAAGTGAAAGCAGTCCTAAACTTGAGACGTTTAACCTCAATATCAACTATTCCGATGAATTAGGAGTTCTGGTATAATGGTCTAAAGTTTTGGAACTTATTGGCTCGTACTGCCATTATCATTCGTAATTTTAATCGGAGATTCCTTTTGAGTTATAAATCTTCTTAGAGTAGCAATATATGCCTCGGTGATCATGTCACTAACAAGTTGAATGTTCACTGCCATTACTGCAAAGCACATGAAAAGTACGATATATTCCTTGATTATTTTGTTGGCAAAATAACCAAAACCTGTATCTTGTTGGCAGTAAACAGTTTCAAACCTTTCTGCAGGCCTGTATGGCATTATTCCTGACGATATTCAAAAAACCACTGACTTAACTGTTCCCTGGCTTGAGGTAATTTTCAATAGTAGCCTCAAACTATGTCACATTCCAAAGAAATGGACTGAAGTAAATGTAATTGTTATACCAAAGACGGGAAAACGCCCTCCTTGCAATCCCAAAGACCTTAGATCTATTAGCTTATCTTTTTATTTCTTGAAAATTTTAGAAAAACAGATAGAGGCTTACCTTAAAAGCTCAATCCAGCCTGCAAAGCTGTCAGCGTCTTAGCATGTATGTAGTAAGAGCAAATCGGTGGAAACTGCTCTCTATTCCCTATTATGTCTTATAGAGAAGCCCTCGAATATAAGGAATTCTCTTTGGTGACCTTTTGTGATATTAAGGGTGGCTATTATAATGTCAAACGAGAGACGATCACGCAAGCACTTTCAAATTTGGGGGTGAATGTAACACTTAGAAGCTGAATTGATGGAATGCTCAAAGGCAGGGTCATAATGGCGAATTTAGGTGTATCATCCATCCGTAGATTTGTAAGTAGGGGTACACCGTAAGGTGGTGTATTATCCCCCCCATCTTTGGATTTTGGTCATAAATGATCTGTTACTCAATCTGGAAGGGACTGGCTTTAAAGTACTGGTTGATGCAGATGATGTTCCTATTGGCGCTTTCGGTAAATATCCTTATATCCTCAGAGATGTTATACAGAATGCTCTTGGCATTCTAACTCAATGGACCAATAGTTGTGGTCTTAGTGTTAACCCACTGAAGACTGAGTTGGCTCTTTTTTCCAGGAAGTACAAACTTCCTCGCTTTGACCCTCCAAATCTCAATGGAGTTGTTTTGAACATCGCAGATAAAGTAAAATTCTTGGGTCTCATTTTGGATAGTAAACTAAGCTGAAAGCCTAATATTCTGGAAAGTATAAAAAAGGCTACGATAGCACTCTACTCCTGTAAAAAAGCCATTGAAAAAGGACGGGGGCTTAAGCCTCACATTGTGCATTGGCTTTATACCTCTGTAGTGAGACCAGTTCTAATGTATGGAGTTACAGTTTGGTGGCCCGCTTTGAATATAGTAGCGAACCAAAAGTTGCTGATGAACGACTACACCATCTCGACATCACACTTCGAAGGATAAATTTATAACTGATATTCCTTCCAGAGAAGACTGGGTGAATGGAACAGTTTTAAAGTCAGGCTTTATTAACTTTTTTACAGATGGCTCAAAAATTGATGGAAAGGTCGACGGAGGGGTTTTCTGCGAAGAACCAAATGTAAATCTCTCTGTTTCCGCCTCTCTGATCATTGCAGTATTTTTCAGGCAGAGCTTATAGCAATCAAGGATCCATATACTGGATGAAGTATCATGTAATATCTGTAAGATGTATTGGCATTTTTACAAATAGTCAGGCTGATATTAAAGTTTTACAATCAGGCTTTATCACGTCGAAAGTAGCCCGGAGTTATTTTTCATCTCTTAATGAAATGGCTGAACAGTTCAATATCCATCTTATATGGGTGCCAGGGCATTTCAATATTACGGGGAATATAAAAGCCGATGAACTCGTGCGACAAGGTATTACTTGCCTCATCTTACCATGCAAAGTGGACATTGAAGTACCATTTGCTACATGCAAATTACTCTTTAAAGAAGAAGCTCGTAAAATTACAAACATTAGATGGGCAATTGCACCTCATGCGTAATTACTAGGCAGATTTGGCCTAATTTGGACTTAAAAAGGTCTAAACAGCTAATATCTATGCAATGACATAATATTAGCAAGGTTATGGGTGTCATTACTGGACGCTGTCTTACTGGAAAACATGCAAGCAGATTTAGTGCTTTCTTTTATGATTATTGTCGAAGCTGTAACGACGAAGAAAAGGAGGAAACAATACTTCATTTGTTATGCATCTGTCCTAGTCTGTCTTAAAACAGACTCAAGTTTTTGGGAGCTCACCTCCTATGCGATTTAACTGAACTCAGTAAATTGAGCGTTAGAGATATCTACTGCTTCGTGAGAAGTGCAAATTGGTTACAGTAGGGTAATTCGGAGAAGTAATTTCTGTGGTAAGGCTACGGACCATATGTGTCTATGCCTCGTCCTTTTGTTAGGTGTAATGAACAAACGAATCCAAGCTTAATTTCCCACACTGTACACCAATAAATGGAAATCATAATCTGTTTCTTTTTTGTATACATTCACAAAATATTTGATATTCTTGATGCGTGTCGCGGATTTTTCTCCGTTAATATTTTTTTGTTGTGCTCCTTTCTTATGATTATTATGGATTTATGTTTCGACTATTTTTCAACCGTTTTATGGTTCGCACACAAACTCATAAAAATACATTAAGCTTATGCGTTACATATATAAAAAAGCTTTTGAATACAGGACGAAAAAAAAAGCTACTAGCACTCCACGATAATTTTTCATTTCACTTTTTTTACGTCTGTGTGTGTGTGTGTGTAATCAAAACCAATTTGATTTTGAGCTCATCTTCGTTTTTTACTTTGTTACGTTTTAGTTTTTCAATCCATCAACCATTTAATTCGAACGATGGGAAAATTGTTCGATCAAATTAATTTAATTTTTCAATTTTTCATAAAAAACGGAAAATCAGTTCGTTTATTAAAATTATACGATTTTGAAAAATGATCGAAGTCATTGGATGGTGACCGAGTGTTGGATGATTTTTTTTTTCATATGTGTGTGTGTGTGTGAGCGCATTGTAATCATCAATTGTAAATAAGTCGTATGGTTGGGTGGACAACTTTTTTTGATTTATTATAAATTTATGGTAATTTTAAATTTTTTGTGGTTAGTTTTGGTCGAAAGAAAATTGATAATCGATTTAATGTTAGGGTATCTCGTACTATATATGTGCTAATTGTGTTTGTGACAGATTCGGGGAAACGTTATAATAGCTAAAACAATTAGGCGAGCCACAGTCGAAAAAACATATTATATAGATTTGCACACCCCTCTTATTTTACACCATACATAACAACAACATAACTTATAAAAAAACTAACAACTTAAAAATAGTAAAACAACAATTGGACTTACCTAAATTTCTTGTAGTAATTCGAGTTGTCTCCCTTCACCAAATATCACGTCTCGTGTCCTTTTTTTCATAATACATATATGAATATAATGTTATAATCTCATTCCCGCACACAACATATCCTTTTTATTTTTGAATTATCTAAAAAAATTCTTATTTTGGTTGTAAATTGCTCCCTGTTGGTCAAGTAAAAAAAAATCCTGAAAAAGGACTAAAGTAAAAAAAAAGGAAATAAATAAAAAAAAATTGAAATAATAATAATAATAATAACATTTATTTCTTATCTCCTATCTAACATACTTTGAAAGAGTCCTGCTTTTTATGTTTATAAGGAACCCTCATATTTTTTTTAAAGGAATAGAAACATAAAAAAATAATTTCGCATATATTTCCTTTTGTATTGTTGGTAGATAAATAAAGAAATACGAATTTCCAACTTATGACGTCAATCATCTCGAGGGATAAATTTGGTTTATTAGATTGGACGGGATGTTGTAGTGGACTTTTTTTTTTTTTAATTCTAGGATTGCTAAATGTATTGATATTTTTAATAAAGGAATGTTAAATTTTATATGGTTTTAAAGTGTCAAAAAAATTGACACTTGAGTAAAAAAAATTAGTTGAGTAAAACGCCGTGAATAAAGACGACAACACTCTTAATCCTGAATTAATAAAAGTTTTTTGCGAGCTTTAATTTTTCAATTTTATAGTAGAACTGAACCATGTTTCAGGTAACTTCACATAAAACTGCAACAGAATTTTGAATCCTGTATTTACATTTCCTTATAGAAATAATTTCATCACCATATTCAAACAACTGTCAGAATTTGTTAAGTCTTACGAATTATAATAATATCTTCCAGGCCAAATAATATGTGCTGGAATAATATGCTCTGTGAATCCTAGTTTAAAAAATAATCAGCATCAGGCCGTTAAAAGGATCTTAAGCGCAATATTTTATATCACGATTTTGACCAATTTCAGGACCCTCTCGATTTTTTATTCGGTTCACTAAAAAAAATAGAACTTCTATGAAAACTTAAATTTTTTATTGTTTTAAAAACGATAATTTACAATTAAGTTATGAAAGCTTTAGAAATAAGCTTTTCTTAATAAGTGGAAGTATGTTTAAAAAAACATTTTTTGCACCTTAGATAGTATTAACTAATAAATCGGAAAACACCAGGGAAACAGAGCTGATAAGCTTTACGATGAATAACCATTTAAGAAACTTCATACAAGTTTTTGATGATGGTCGCTTTAAAACAATTAAAACTTTTCTCATAATTTAAAGCTTATATACTAAGTTTGATTATGATAAAAAGTTTTTATAAAGCTTTTAAAATTATGACCAAATTAAGCTATGAAACATTTTTATTTTACGACATTATCTAATTATTTTAGAAATTTTTTAAGAACAAAGCTTTTGCAAGCTTTTTACTTAAACTAAAAAAATTGAAGTTACCTAATAAGCTCATTTATTATTTACACAATTTGTATTACAATTTTTTTGAAATAGTATTCTTGAGAAATTCACTAGTTGAAAGCTTTTAAAAAGTTCAATAAAGCTCATAATTGATTTTTAAAAAAAACGACATATAGTTATTAGCATGACAGTTATTTACAAATATATATAAATCAATAAACATTAACCAACTAAGCTTTAAGCTTATTGATTTTTATTCTTGAAAATTATGTATAAGTTTAAAGCTTTACAAAAAAGGAAAAATACTTTTAAGCCATAGAAAAGTTTAAAACTTTTAAAGATTTTAAAGATTCATGGATCAAGTTTTGTTTCACTTTCATGCTGAAAAATGTTGAAACTAAGCTTTCAGAAAAGCTTCCTTTTTTAGGAATTAAATAGTGTAAAAACGTTAGATTAACTATCACTATACAAATCTTTCATAGCTTTTCTGCTTTTTAACTGACGAAAAATACTGACCAAACATGTAAAATAAAAGCTTGAAGATTGAAATATATATAAATTATGCTTTTATATCAGCATAATTGTTTAAAAGTCGCTAAAACTTTTTATATACTTATTTCGGTTCCAAATATTTTGTTTAATAGTATAAATTGTCTCCGACTAAAGGGATGTGGAGCGATTTATTCATATAGTTCCAACTACAAGTCTTTAACACTTACTTGCTACGTTCACACCGTGTCGGTGGTAACTCGAACAACCTAGCAACATCATGTTGTGAGATTCCCATAGGGAAACTAGTTCGGGGCTGAAGCCAGAGGGGGTCCATAGGTCACTTACAATCAATGCACTAGAGCTATGTGATGTTAAATTCCAGAAGCGTCTGTTTTCATATTGAGCGGCTGTCTAGTCAGCATCTGTACCTCAGGAAAGGCGGCTGCCTTAATGCTTGGCAATAAGTCTAAAATGCTTGTGCTGAAATTTTACCAAAGGCTAGGAGAAGAAAACTTCGAAAATAAATCACAAACTAAAGTCATATGACTACAACAAATAATGAAATTACTACCCCAGGTGATATACTGGAAACAGTTAATCCACCCTTTTCTACTGAAATGGTCGACTCAATGGATTATGGGAAGAGCTGCATATTACAACAAACATTCCACAGAAATGGCCTAACACCTCGGTTACCAGTAAGAAATCGACATTCAATGTAAATAATGATGTTCTAATGCAAAAGCTCGAGCAAATAGAAAATACCATAGCAAAACTAAATAATGAAGTTGCCGAATTAAGAAGAAAAAATCATTCTTTAAGGAACGACCAAATCAATAATGAAGCATGAGATCGCGATATTAAATAAAAATCCTTTTCAACCACTTAGTATGGAAGACCAATTCTGTATTGATGAAAGTGAATTAGAAAGAAAAACTAATTGGATTCTCGAAAGAAAAAGAGTTAACAAAAAATCAAGAAAAGACATTACAGCAACCAAAAGGGAGACTGAATCATCACCTGAAGTTGAACCAACATCCGCAAATAATGTCGATTATAGTAATCAAATAGCTTCAAAATCGATAGATATAGATAAGAAGATTTCACCTCCTATTAACATAATAAGACTGAAAGATTATAATGACATTCAGCAACTACTGAAATCGATCGTAAGCAAGGACTATAAAGTAGTATCATTAAATAATAACATCTAGAAAATCAACACGACAAAACCAGAAGATTATAAAGCTCTCTAAATTAAACACAGATGGGTTTGGATGGTATACGTATGAGGACAAAAATGATCGTCCAATCAAAGTTATGGCCCGGGAGCTCCATCAATCTTGTTCAAAAGAAGACATTATAGAAGAACTAACACGTAAATGTTTTAGAATTAAAGATGCAATAAATAGCATCAAAAAAGAGAAAAAGCTAAACAAGGACGGAAACACTGATATTATCTGAAGAGGACTTCCACTGTTCATGTTAACCTTCGACAATAAAGAAACTATAGAAAAAATCTATAACATAAATGCAATTCTCCACCTGAGAGTTAAAATTGAGCCATTGAGAAAAGCGACTAGACTAAAAAAGAGAAATAAATCTCGTAATCCGAAACAAAACCATGGTAAATATGTACAAGAAGCAGAAAAAGGAAGAATCGTAACAAATAATAAAATGAAAGTACAAAGTGAACGAGTAAGCACTAACTTGACTTACGCTCAAGTAGCTCAAAAAAATATTAAAGACAAGGAAGGAAGAAATTCATGCATATAATGAATGCAGCAATCCGATTAAAATAAGTAATAAGGTAATGGAAGGTTGCAGAAGTAATCATGATTCTAAAACCAAACTAACAGCCGAATGAAAAATCTTCATAAAGATCTATATCTCTGCTTCCAACGCTATCGAAATTACTCGAATAGTTACTTCTGGAAAGACTGAATCTAGAAGAAAGAAAACTTATTCCTTCACATCAATTTGGTTTCAGGGAGAAACACTCGACTATAGAACAAGTTTCGATGTAATCGAAAAATAACTTGAATCCAAACAAATATACTCCGGGATTTTCCGGGTTGTGGCCCAGACATTTGATAAGGTATTTGATTTAGGCATCAATGGCTTGCATTCAAACTGCATCGGGACCTGCCAAAACAAATTTATTAGCAATTGAAATCGTATATTTTAGACAGACACTTTCGAGTAAAGTATAAGAATGAATACTCCGAACTAAAAAGAATAACAGCAGGGGTACCCCAAGGTAAGTGTCCTTGGGCCAATTCTTTATCTCCTATATACAAGAGATATGCCCAATACTGATGCAACTATAGCAACATTTGCTGATGATACTGCATAAAACATAACTGACTCTACCAACAAACTGCGCAGAAAGCCACAAACAAGATATGCAATTAGACAAAAAAATGGCGTATTAAACTGAATGAAACGAAATAAACGTGTGTAAAATTTACTAATCTGAGAGTTGTGCACATACCAATAATGATCAATTTACAAAAAGTACTGTATGCAAACACGGCTAAATACTTAGGTATAACCTTGGATGCTAAACTAAGGTAGAAGAAACATATAAAAAAACGAGAGAAGAATTAAACATCCGATTCAGGATAATGCACTTTTAACGCCTGCATGAGCATGTAAACCAGGATATACGTCGTATGATTGCCAACATCAGTATGACAAAGAGGTTACAATGAACCAAACCATTGGACCTAACGTGACCTAGATGACAGAATAACAGCAGCTCAAGAAACCTAATGAGGAATCATTGTAAACTGGGATTATGCTATAAGGCTTAATTCCAATGAATGTATAATAATATGCAATGTAAATTACTAAATGAGTAATCTACTCAGTCGCAATAATAAAAAATAAAAAATTTAAAAAAAAAATTAAAGAATTTGAGAACTGACACGAAAGCTTTTACATCTCTAAAAGCTAAACGCTAAACTATTTTTCTGGTAAATGTTTGAGAAATTGAAGATTTTGAAAAAAAGAACATCAAATATTGCTTGATATGCATTTTGAGTAATTAAAGCAATTTTCCTGTAACAAGTGGTTAATGCTGCGGTGTCAGGATTGGCAGTAGAAGTTAAAGGTCGTAGAAGTAGAGTGTCGTTGGATTGTAAAGTGAAAAGTCAAATTAACCATTAGTTAGTGCAGCTTCCCCAGTAAAGATTAGATACAAAAATAAAATCCTGTGTGGTCCTTAACGAAAAAAAAAAATTTTCAATTTTGAAATTAGAATATATTTTTAGCTCTAATTTTCTCACTCACTGTTTTATAACAACATAAGCTTTTCAAAAAATCTCAAGGTTTTAGCAATTAGTTTAAGGACAAAATTATAATTAAGGACTGACTTAAATGAAAAATGCACTGAGGTAATTTTGGGCAAAGCAATATTTATGCAGAAGTCTAAATTATGTTGTTAGATAATTTCACAGGATTTTTATCCTGTTCAACAGGATTTTAATCCTGAAACAAAATTAAGTAATACATAATTTTTACATTTCTAGAAATGATCATGCTGACAAAAGTTTTTTAAAACTTGCTTTAAAATTCAAAGCCAAAACCAAATACTGTTTGAGACCAACTGTAGGGATAAACAATTTCGAAGATTACAAACGAAGCTTAAATATAAATATTCCTATTTGTGTGCTAACACATAAACCATTTAATACTTCAGCCATTGCAAGTTTTGCTGATTTACTTTTCCAAAATATTGCTGAATTTTTAATATTAAACTTTTAATATTTGAAAAAATTTTAATATTTACATTTTATAAAATTAACAAAATCTGATTCATATTTTAAATTGAGCTTTTACTTTACTTAATTGAAAAGTATATACAAGCTTTGAAAATAAAAGCTAATATAAATCAATATCTCAAAATATTCTTCAAAAACGTGCTTTTTGCCTTTACGGTGTTTTCAATTGAGCAATTAAAACTATGAGCTTTTAGTAAACTTTAAAATTATGATGCTTTTTAAATTTATTTAATCTTTTTTGGAGCTTTTCAAACGTTTCAAATTTCTTTTATTAGAGCTTATAAACCCTTTTAAGTTTAGTGTTAAATAGCAAAGCTTTAAAATGAAAATTTTAACATTTTTAATTTAAAAGAAATTTTTTAAAGTTCAACGATTTAAATAAATTTCTAAACTGTGTCCGAAACCCGTGATAAATATTTGTGAATAAAATGTTTGACATTTATTTGAAAAATATTCCCCTACATTGTAAAGTTTCCCCGCCTTATTTGTTTTTAAATTAATTTTTTGTAAGGTATAAAAACTATGAAGAAAAATTACATTATATTGTGTGCATTGTAAATTGAAATTGTCATAGCAACGGTAAAGTTCAAATTTTTCTTAAGTGGATTTTGATTGGTACTACATATTACACACCCAAGTAGTGAATTTTATATGAATCCGAGTGTGCTATGTGATCATAGCAACCAACCGTGATAATTTGGGTGTCTTCGTTTTTATTAAATAAATGTCAAAAATGTTGTATTAACAGGACACAGTTTAAGAAGATAAATGTTTCTAACTTTTCATTAAGGGGTCACATTTTCCATTAAAGTAAATATTTAAAGTAAGTCTTTTAGCAATTGAAAAGAGATTGAAAGCCCATTGTACGCCATATAGTTTAAACATCAGAAAATCCTTCCATATATTAACATACATACAAACTAAAAACTATTTAGATTTTCAATCAATTTCATTCAATAAAAATAAAAATCGAATACAACGCAAAAAACCCAACAAACAAAAAAAAAACTAAAATCAACTTATTTAATTAAATTAGGGGTGGAAAATTATATAGTGAATTTCCATCGAAACGATATCCAATTTCCCATATCACTATAATAGTTTTCACATTGAATGGAAATGACATGCAAAAACCTAATGATAATGAAAAATAAAAATCGAAAGACATTTCTCGTTCGTGTCCTGTATACGACGTGAACGAATATGTGGAAAATAAATTTTCCGATTTAAACCATAAAAAGGTAAAAGTAACATAATATATATAGAAAAAAAGTTTTATCGAGAAAAATAGAAAATTGTGTTACCCAAATCTATAAAAAAAAACCGAAGAAAAGGAAACTTACGTTTTCATTATAATAATAAAAAAAAAAAAGAAAAACTCTGAATATATATATATATATATATATATATATATATATATATATATATATATATAAAAGAAAAACAAGGGATGTTTGGAAAAATCGAATGTATAATAATAGCAAAATGAAAATAAAAAAATACTGTAGTTCGTTTTTTCCGTTATATACATGAGATGTTTTTTTGTATGGCTTGCAAAATTTTTCCATTTTTTTTTGAAGAAAATGATTTTTTTTTGTAAACGTTGCAAAATATATTAAAATTTAATGAAAAGGATACAATTTATGGTTTCTCTTTTTAATTTTCCGAATTTTTTCGTTTTCATTTTTGTGAATTAAATTATGGTAATAAAAATGGCGGCAAGGGACACACAATCAATTTACGAGGATAATAAAACTGATACACACATAAATAGTAAAAATATATACACACAAAAACAATTTTTGACAGTTTGATTGAGTGCAGATTGAACAGTTTTGGCGGATGGTTATTTATATAGTTTTGTGCAAAAAAATTGCGAGCATAATGCAAAATGTAAGGATTAGAATAAATATTTAGCACTTTATAGGATAAGTCCAATTAAAAATCAAATAAGTAGGTTTTTCGCGCTGCTGACACCTTCTTGGTTCTCCAGCCTTTTTGTTTTAGTGACGTTTATCCTGATTTTCATGTTCATGCAGGAGTTGTAAATGTCTTCTTGCATGATATTAAATTTCGTTTGCGACAAGCTCCATGTTTCTATGAAAGTTGTCGTTTCTAATGTGCCACTGTATTGAACAATGTATTGAACGTCATGGAAAAAACAGACATTCGGTATACCTTAGACCAACGACCATTACAGCCAAATTCAATTTTTAATTGAAGATAACTTTGGAAATTGAAAATTTGGAAAACAATTTTCCAAATTTGGAAGGGCTATTGGAGGAACCTTTAAATTAGACGATCCCGATACTACTACTGTCAGTTCATCGATACCAATTCTTGCCCAAGTAATCCAAAAGTTACGAGATAGGTCAAGTATTGAAATTGACAAACCAGCAACCCAAAGTAATTACATGCCTCACCATCTGGTTTTTAAAATTACTAGTATTACTAAGTTCGAGTAGTTTTTCACGCCTGTTCGAAAACTGCATCTAGAGAATCATTAAATTTGAATCTTCTAGTAGGCCCTTCTATTCAGGTCAGTTTAATCGAAATATATCGTAGTATATACTCTCCGCTAACATCGATAGAAGATGTTCAGACAAATTCTTAATAGCCCAAATGATAGAAACTGCCTACCAAAGGATTCTTTCGTATTAAGGTCTCGAGTCAAGAGTTCAACATTTTTGTTTAAGTACTATAATCTATATATTTCTAGAAACTTCCCTGAAGCTAGGGGTGGAAAATTATATTGTGAATTTCCATCGATACGATATCCAATTTCCCATATCACTATAATAGTTTTCACATTACCCTGAAGCTACAAGATGAAATTATCGAACGATCCCGCATTATTAGGAAACATTCCACTAGAAGTTAACTAGCTTTCGTCCCGAGAAATATCTGACGAATACAATTTCATATCTGTGCTAGATATAAAATATGATCCTGTGCAAGACGATATTTTTTTGCTTATCCTTACCCGAAACGTATAACTTTACAAAGAGATCATAACACGATAGATATATACGACTTTATATTTGGAGCTCCATGGATTTGTCGATGCATCTCAAGAGCCGAGTGTAGCTAGAAGAGACCAACCAAATTGCAACAAATTAGACCAAGATATCCTCCACCATTATATCCTCCTGCTACTCTACTCGTGCGTTTATTATCCACAAAGATAATCGTTTTTGGCACACCCCCTAAAGATTTATCTGTATACGGATTCAACTATAACTGTAGATTGGTAATCCAAATCACCCAAGGTTTGGAAAACTTATATAACTAATCGTACGTCCGAAATTCCCTCTTAATTACCTACATCTGTGGATGCCCAGGTAATTTATTAAAATTTCCGTTAGTATCCTGCAGATACGAAAATATTCAAGAATTTCATCTATCATCACGTTGCGTTGATGAATCAATTATTGATAATTTAGTCAAAGCCATACTTTATTCACTTCAGTGATGTTCAGAAATGCTGCAGAATAGTAATTTTTTATTCCAAATAGTTTCTGATCTCAGATGCGACTCTAAGTCAGAAGATATACCAGAGACTGATCAGAAGATAGATTGAAGCACGTTTCAGCCATTTCGTAAGATCTAGCAATTACCTTTGTGACACAGAAGTCTTTTAGCTTGAGAATCTTCCATCTACCTGCTATCTAATACTTTATCACTACCACTAGATACGTGATCTGGGTATCTATCTTGCATGCATTTCAAAAGTTGTGTCTTTCTCTTATCTACCAATGTTATGAAGTAATTTGCAAATTGCTCGTTTTGAATTTAATGCTCGGTGGACAGTCAACTGAAAAGATGACACATAAATTTCACAATATTTTTGGAGCTCATTCACATGCGAGAATTATTAGTGTTGTGAAAGCTTAACGCCTTAATTTTCAGACAGCCCATATTTGTAAAATGCGATTCAGAAATCAACATAACATCATTGAATGCATTCAAATTCCCCAACTGCTGGCAACATGTTGAGTAAAATAAGCTTGTTGAGATCTGAACTCAAGCGGTTTTAATAACAAATGCAAACATAGTGATTAGTGATGGCATCATGTTGGCGGACCTGAAAGCGCCTAATATTTCTGTAAATTCTATACCCTATTGGTATTCCATATAGAAAGTTTAAATTCATTCATTTCTGATTTTGGATTAAGAGCTGCATGACTGTATTCATGTTTTGCAGCATGACACTCATATTAGTTCATTGGTCGTCGTTTGAGTTTGGGAGGCTTCCGCATACGATATTTTTGGGATTAACCGTAGCAAGTATTTCTGTTGCATTTGTCTGTTTTTTGGCGATTATATTTAGCACTTGTTGCTCTGTTCTATGTCGTCGAAACCTTTTTTCCTTAATTTTTTGAATACTATACGCATCGTCTGTATTTCGCGTTGTCGTTTTCTTTACAATTGCTACATTTTTTCTTCTGTGACGGAATTTATCAAGCCTGAATTTGGTGGTTCTGTGCAAACTGCCGCATATTATGCAAACTGCTGTTCTGTTTATTGGAAAACTGATTTACAAAAATCTAACACTATAGATTTCTTGGTTCCTCTTAAATTGCAATACTTGGGGTTCCCCCTCTACTTTAAACATTAAAAACTTTTTTTTTGTGGCTTTCGGTCCCGATTTATAGAGTTCCTTGCTGATCTCATCCTTTGACACGGTTGTCACTTAAACTATTAAGTGTATTGTTCTTAGATCTAATATAATAATATAATAATATAATAATATAATAATATAATAATATAATAATATAATAATATAATAATATAATAATATAATAATATAATAATATAATAATATAATAATATAATAATATAATAATATAATAATATAATAATATAATAATATAATAATATAATAATATAATAATATAATAATATAATAATATAATAATATAATAATATAATAATATAATAATATAATAATATAATAATATAATAATATAATAATATAATAATATAATAATATAATAATATAATAATATAATAATATAATAATATAATAATATAATAATATAATAATATAATAATATAATAATATAATAATATAATAATATAATAATATAATAATATAATAATATAATAATATAATAATATAATAATATAATAATATAATAATATAATAATATAATAATATAATAATATAATAATATAATAATATAATAATATAATAATATAATAATATAATAATATAATAATATAATAATATAATAATATAATAATATAATAATATAATAATATAATAATATAATAATATAATAATATAATAATATAATAATATAATAATATAATAATATAATAATATAATAATATAATAATATAATAATATAATAATATAATAATATAATAATATAATAATATAATAATATAATAATATAATAATATAATAATATAATAATATAATAATATAATAATATAATAATATAATAATATAATAATATAATAATATAATAATATAATAATATAATAATATAATAATATAATAATATAATAATATAATAATATAATAATATAATAATATAATAATATAATAATATAATAATATAATAATATAATAATATAATAATATAATAATATAATAATATAATAATATAATAATATAATAATATAATAATATAATAATATAATAATATAATAATATAATAATATAATAATATAATAATATAATAATATAATAATATAATAATATAATAATATAATAATATAATAATATAATAATATAATAATATAATAATATAATAATATAATAATATAATAATATAATAATATAATAATATAATAATATAATAATATAATAATATAATAATATAATAATATAATAATATAATAATATAATAATATAATAATATAATAATATAATAATATAATAATATAATAATATAATAATATAATAATATAATAATATAATAATATAATAATATAATAATATAATAATATAATAATATAATAATATAATAATATAATAATATAATAATATAATAATATAATAATATAATAATATAATAATATAATAATATAATAATATAATAATATAATAATATAATAATATAATAATATAATAATATAATAATATAATAATATAATAATATAATAATATAATAATATAATAATATAATAATATAATAATATAATAATATAATAATATAATAATATAATAATATAATAATATAATAATATAATAATATAATAATATAATAATATAATAATATAATAATATAATAATATAATAATATAATAATATAATAATATAATAATATAATAATATAATAATATAATAATATAATAATATAATAATATAATAATATAATAATATAATAATATAATAATATAATAATATAATAATATAATAATATAATAATATAATAATATAATAATATAATAATATAATAATATAATAATATAATAATATAATAATATAATAATATAATAATATAATAATATAATAATATAATAATATAATAATATAATAATATAATAATATAATAATATAATAATATAATAATATAATAATATAATAATATAATAATATAATAATATAATAATATAATAATATAATAATATAATAATATAATAATATAATAATATAATAATATAATAATATAATAATATAATAATATAATAATATAATAATATAATAATATAATAATATAATAATATAATAATATAATAATATAATAATATAATAATATAATAATATAATAATATAATAATATAATAATATAATAATATAATAATATAATAATATAATAATATAATAATATAATAATATAATAATATAATAATATAATAATATAATAATATAATAATATAATAATATAATAATATAATAATATAATAATATAATAATATAATAATATAATAATATAATAATATAATAATATAATAATATAATAATATAATAATATAATAATATAATAATATAATAATATAATAATATAATAATATAATAATATAATAATATAATAATATAATAATATAATAATATAATAATATAATAATATAATAATATAATAATATAATAATATAATAATATAATAATATAATAATATAATAATATAATAATATAATAATATAATAATATAATAATATAATAATATAATAATATAATAATATAATAATATAATAATATAATAATATAATAATATAATAATATAATAATATAATAATATAATAATATAATAATATAATAATATAATAATATAATAATATAATAATATAATAATATAATAATATAATAATATAATAATATAATAATATAATAATATAATAATATAATAATATAATAATATAATAATATAATAATATAATAATATAATAATATAATAATATAATAATATAATAATATAATAATATAATAATATAATAATATAATAATATAATAATATAATAATATAATAATATAATAATATAATAATATAATAATATAATAATATAATAATATAATAATATAATAATATAATAATATAATAATATAATAATATAATAATATAATAATATAATAATATAATAATATAATAATATAATAATATAATAATATAATAATATAATAATATAATAATATAATAATATAATAATATAATAATATAATAATATAATAATATAATAATATAATAATATAATAATATAATAATATAATAATATAATAATATAATAATATAATAATATAATAATATAATAATATAATAATATAATAATATAATAATATAATAATATAATAATATAATAATATAATAATATAATAATATAATAATATAATAATATAATAATATAATAATATAATAATATAATAATATAATAATATAATAATATAATAATATAATAATATAATAATATAATAATATAATAATATAATAATATAATAATTGATTGATTGATTGATTAGAGTGTACGGCCAAGGACGAACCAGGAACTCCCGGAATGCCGGGCACCACCGTACACCCGTGTTACATAAAACAAAACCGAAGGAATGGAAGGAATGTTAATTCTGACAGACTCGACCCGGTTACTGACACCTAAGCGATCGATAGTTAGTATTTTTGTGGTGTAAGGAAGGAAAAGGTTTGTTAGTAATGACAGAATTGGTCCGGTTACCCGGTAGCCAATATTCAAACTAATGTTAGCACAAGACAATCACAATTTTAATGAACTGCTCTGCTTCCTGTTATCTCTTATCAGCAACATTAATATCAGCAACGCCACCATTCAACTGTAATCTGCAAAGTTTCTCTGACAACAAAATCTATTAAAGAACTAATTGCCCTTAGTCGTAGGCTGTAATAAATTGAATTAATTTTCATGTGCCACTATAAATCGATCGAATCAGCTGTCTTACAACAAATACACAAACACGACTTTGAAAATTCCATCTACATTCACCTATTTAGGAGAATGTAGATGGGATTTTTAAAGTTTCTATTTAGAAACAATATCACCGAATTTAATTCAAATAAAAAAGTTCCAATAAAACAATTAAACGCTCGAACTCGACCGAATCATCCATTTTACAACAAATACACAAGCACCATAAAAATATCGAAATATAAATATAAAAATATAATTATTTAAAAAAATAAATACAAAAATATAATAATATAATAATAAATCAATATATAATAATAACATTATATAATAGTAGTATCATGAGTACCGCATGAACACCAACACAAATCTCCAAATCAACAAAATCACCGAAATTACTATAAATAAATTATTCCCTTTTCTAAGACAATTAAACGTTTTAATTCGTTAGAATTAACCGTTTTGTACCAAATACACCAAATGAGACAAGAGTTCTGAAACATTAAAAATTCCCTTCCCTTCATTTTACGATTCATTATACCCAATTTTACCTTGTTTTTCAAAAACTAGAATGGCTTACTACTCACCTCAAACCCAAATTAAACTGTGTTCAAATTTGTAACGTACTGAATATACGTTAGAACCCCTACATATAACTTAAACCAACCTATATTACATAAATATATACGAACCAAATAGCTCGTTTATGGCACTGTAGTTTATGCTTCAAAAGTTCAATGGCAAAAATTAATAATGTCCTAACACCACAAAATACTTAAACATTTAACCAAACATTTCGATGGGTGCAAAGAAACAATAGTCAATTGTGAATAAAATCCTAGTGGTGAATAAAATTTAAATATAAAGTTAAATAAGGTTTGTATCTCTGCTTGTCATACTTATTTCCACCACCACAAGGATCGCACACTTTTTATCTTTATTTCTATTTTCTATTTACAATCAACTACGGGAATCGCACAATCACATACATTCACTACAAACTGTTTTTATCGTTTTGTTTCACTAAAATCAGAATGATCAGACAAAGATGCATATTGTACCCTATGTTACACGACTCGAACACGATCAAATGTAAACCAAAACTCATAAATTTTAGAATTTTTAGAAACTATTTTTTATTAAATCTTTTTCGACCAGAACACCAATTCAAAACCAAATTTATTAATTTTAATACCAAATTATTTCCTAATATTCTAACTTGTTTAATTCTATGACCACAAATTTAAATAAAAATGAACAATGCTTCGGTATATCAAACAACAAAAACTATGAAAATCAAATAATTAAAATGTATACTCATCTGCGATCTGGTTTCTATTGATGTAGTCAATAATCATATAATTATTTAATGATCATTTATTTATTAATTAATTAATTAATTAATTTGAAGAACAACACAAGACACATTAATTATTTAGTAATAATTAAATAAAATTAAACAATTATTTTTGCCACACACAGAACATAATAAAAATTAATTAATTTTAAAAATGAGGAGATCGGAAATAAACACGTCCGATCTCTTCAACGAAACAAACCAACCATAATAATATAATATAATAATATAATAATATAATAATATAATAATATAATAATATAATAATATAATAATATAATAATATAATAATATAATAATATAATAATATAATAATATAATAATATAATAATATAATAATATAATAATATAATAATATAATAATATAATAATATAATAATATAATAATATAATAATATAATAATATAATAATATAATAATATAATAATATAATAATATAATAATATAATAATATAATAATATAATAATATAATAATATAATAATATAATAATATAATAATATAATAATATAATAATATAATAATATAATAATATAATAATATAATAATATAATAATATAATAATATAATAATATAATAATATAATAATATAATAATATAATAATATAATAATATAATAATATAATAATATAATAATATAATAATATAATAATATAATAATATAATAATATAATAATATAATAATATAATAATATAATAATATAATAATATAATAATATAATAATATAATAATATAATAATATAATAATATAATAATATAATAATATAATAATATAATAATATAATAATATAATAATATAATAATATAATAATATAATAATATAATAATATAATAATATAATAATATAATAATATAATAATATAATAATATAATAATATAATAATATAATAATATAATAATATAATAATATAATAATATAATAATATAATAATATAATAATATAATAATATAATAATATAATAATATAATAATATAATAATATAATAATATAATAATATAATAATATAATAATATAATAATATAATAATATAATAATATAATAATATAATAATATAATAATATAATAATATAATAATATAATAATATAATAATATAATAATATAATAATATAATAATATAATAATATAATAATATAATAATATAATAATATAATAATATAATAATATAATAATATAATAATATAATAATATAATAATATAATAATATAATAATATAATAATATAATAATATAATAATATAATAATATAATAATATAATAATATAATAATATAATAATATAATAATATAATAATATAATAATATAATAATATAATAATATAATAATATAATAATATAATAATATAATAATATAATAATATAATAATATAATAATATAATAATATAATAATATAATAATATAATAATATAATAATATAATAATATAATAATATAATAATATAATAATATAATAATATAATAATATAATAATATAATAATATAATAATATAATAATATAATAATATAATAATATAATAATATAATAATATAATAATATAATAATATAATAATATAATAATATAATAATATAATAATATAATAATATAATAATATAATAATATAATAATATAATAATATAATAATATAATAATATAATAATATAATAATATAATAATATAATAATATAATAATATAATAATATAATAATATAATAATATAATAATATAATAATATAATAATATAATAATATAATAATATAATAATATAATAATATAATAATATAATAATATAATAATATAATAATATAATAATATAATAATATAATAATATAATAATATAATAATATAATAATATAATAATATAATAATATAATAATATAATAATATAATAATATAATAATATAATAATATAATAATATAATAATATAATAATATAATAATATAATAATATAATAATATAATAATATAATAATATAATAATATAATAATATAATAATATAATAATATAATAATATAATAATATAATAATATAATAATATAATAATATAATAATATAATAATATAATAATATAATAATATAATAATATAATAATATAATAATATAATAATATAATAATATAATAATATAATAATATAATAATATAATAATATAATAATATAATAATATAATAATATAATAATATAATAATATAATAATATAATAATATAATAATATAATAATATAATAATATAATAATATAATAATATAATAATATAATAATATAATAATATAATAATATAATAATATAATAATATAATAATATAATAATATAATAATATAATAATATAATAATATAATAATATAATAATATAATAATATAATAATATAATAATATAATAATATAATAATATAATAATATAATAATATAATAATATAATAATATAATAATATAATAATATAATAATATAATAATATAATAATATAATAATATAATAATATAATAATATAATAATATAATAATATAATAATATAATAATATAATAATATAATAATATAATAATATAATAATATAATAATATAATAATATAATAATATAATAATATAATAATATAATAATATAATAATATAATAATATAATAATATAATAATATAATAATATAATAATATAATAATATAATAATATAATAATATAATAATATAATAATATAATAATATAATAATATAATAATATAATAATATAATAATATAATAATATAATAATATAATAATATAATAATATAATAATATAATAATATAATAATATAATAATATAATAATATAATAATATAATAATATAATAATATAATAATATAATAATATAATAATATAATAATATAATAATATAATAATATAATAATATAATAATATAATAATATAATAATATAATAATATAATAATATAATAATATAATAATATAATAATATAATAATATAATAATATAATAATATAATAATATAATAATATAATAATATAATAATATAATAATATAATAATATAATAATATAATAATATAATAATATAATAATATAATAATATAATAATATAATAATATAATAATATAATAATATAATAATATAATAATATAATAATATAATAATATAATAATATAATAATATAATAATATAATAATATAATAATATAATAATATAATAATATAATAATATAATAATATAATAATATAATAATATAATAATATAATAATATAATAATATAATAATATAATAATATAATAATATAATAATATAATAATATAATAATATAATAATATAATAATATAATAATATAATAATATAATAATATAATAATATAATAATATAATAATATAATAATATAATAATATAATAATATAATAATATAATAATATAATAATATAATAATATAATAATATAATAATATAATAATATAATAATATAATAATATAATAATATAATAATATAATAATATAATAATATAATAATATAATAATATAATAATATAATAATATAATAATATAATAATATAATAATATAATAATATAATAATATAATAATATAATAATATAATAATATAATAATATAATAATATAATAATATAATAATATAATAATATAATAATATAATAATATAATAATATAATAATATAATAATATAATAATATAATAATATAATAATATAATAATATAATAATATAATAATATAATAATATAATAATATAATAATATAATAATATAATAATATAATAATATAATAATATAATAATATAATAATATAATAATATAATAATATAATAATATAATAATATAATAATATAATAATATAATAATATAATAATATAATAATATAATAATATAATAATATAATAATATAATAATATAATAATATAATAATATAATAATATAATAATATAATAATATAATAATATAATAATATAATAATATAATAATATAATAATATAATAATATAATAATATAATAATATAATAATATAATAATATAATAATATAATAATATAATAATATAATAATATAATAATATAATAATATAATAATATAATAATATAATAATATAATAATATAATAATATAATAATATAATAATATAATAATATAATAATATAATAATATAATAATATAATAATATAATAATATAATAATATAATAATATAATAATATAATAATATAATAATATAATAATATAATAATATAATAATATAATAATATAATAATATAATAATATAATAATATAATAATATAATAATATAATAATATAATAATATAATAATATAATAATATAATAATATAATAATATAATAATATAATAATATAATAATATAATAATATAATAATATAATAATATAATAATATAATAATATAATAATATAATAATATAATAATATAATAATATAATAATATAATAATATAATAATATAATAATATAATAATATAATAATATAATAATATAATAATATAATAATATAATAATATAATAATATAATAATATAATAATATAATAATATAATAATATAATAATATAATAATATAATAATATAATAATATAATAATATAATAATATAATAATATAATAATATAAAATATAATAATATAATAATATTAATAATATAATAATATAATAATATAATAATATAATAATATAATAATATAATAATATAATAATATAATAATATAATAATATATAATATAATAATATAATAATATAATAATAATAATTATAATAATATAATATATAATATAATAATATAATAATATAATAATATAATAATATAATAATATAATAATATAATAATATAATAATATAATAATATAATAATATAATAATATAATAATATAATAATATAATAATATAATAATATAATAATATAATAATATAATAATATAATAATATAATAATATAATAATATAATAATATAATAATTAAATAATATAATAATATAATAATATAATAATATAATAATATAATAATATAATAATATAATAATATAATAATATAATAATATAATAATATAATAATATAATAATATAATAATATAAATAATATAATAATATAATAATATAATAATATAATAATATAATAATATAATAATATAATAATATAATAATATAATAATATAATAATATAATAATATAATAATATAATAATATAATAATATAATAATATAATAATATAATAATATAATAATATAATAATATAATAATATAATAATATAATAATATAATAATATAATAATATAATAATATAATAATATAATAATATAATAATATAATAATATAATAATATAATAATATAATAATATAATAATATAATAATATAATAATATAATAATATAATAATATAATAATATAATAATATAATAATATATTATAATATAATAATATAATAATATAATAATATAATAATATAATAATATAATAATATAATAATATAATAATATAATAATATAATAATATAATAATATAATAATATAATATATAATAATATAATAATATAATAATATAATAATATAATAATATAATAATATAATAATATAATAATATAATAATATAATAATATAATAATATAATAATATAATAATATAATAATATATAATAATATAATAATATAATAATATAATAATATAATAATATAATAATATAATAATATAATAATATAATAATATAATAATATAATAATATAATAATATAATAATATAATAATATAATAATATAAATAATATAATAATATAATAATATAATAATATAATAATATAATAATATAATAATATAATAATATAATAATATAATAATTATAATAATAATAATATAATAATATAATAATATAATAATATAATAATATAATAATATAATAATATAATAATATAATAATATAATAATATAATAATATAATAATATAATAATATAATAATATAATAATATAATAATATAATAATATAATAATATAATAATATAAATAATATAATAATATAATAATATAATATATATAATAATATAATAATATAATAATATAATAATATAATAATATAATAATATAATAATATAATAATATAATAATATAATAATATAATAATATAATAATAATAATAATATAATAATATAATAATATAATAATATAATTAATATAATAATATAATAATATAATAATATAATAATATAATAATATAATAATATAATAATATAATAATATAATAATATAAATAATATAATAATATAATAATATAATAATATAATAATATAATAATATAATAATATAATAATATAATAATATAATAATATAATAATATAATAATATAATAATATAATAATATAATAATATAATAATATAATAATATAATAATATAATATATAATAATATAATAATATAATAATATATAATATAATAAATAATAATATAATAATATAATAATATAATAATATAATAATATAATAATATAATAATATAATAATATAATAATATAATAATATAATAATATAATAATAATAATAATATAATAATATAATAATATAATAATATAATAATATAATAATATAAATAATATAATAATATAATAATATAATAATATAATAATATAATAATATAATAATATAATAATATAATAATATAATAATATAATAATATAATAATATAATAATATAATAATATAATAATATAATAATATAATAATATAATAATATAATAATATAATAATATAATAATATAAATAATATATAATAATATAATAATATAATAATATAATAATATAATAATATAATAATATAATAATATAATAATATAATAATATAATAATATAATAATATAATAATATAATAATATAATAATATAATAATATAATAATATAATAATATAATAATATAATAATATAATAATATAATAATATAATAATATAATAATATAATAATATAATAATATAATAATATAATAATATAATAATATAATAATATAATAATATAATAATATAATAATATAATAATATAATAATATAATAATATAATAATATAATAATATAATAATATAATAATATAATAATATAATAATATAATAATATAATAATATAATAATATAATAATATAATAATATAATAATATAATAATATAATAATATAATAATATAATAATATAATAATATAATAATATAATAATATAATAATATAATAATATAATAATATAATAATATAATAATATAATAATATAATAATATAATAATATAATAATATAATAATATAATAATATAATAATATAATAATATAATAATATAATAATATAATAATATAATAATATAATAATATAATAATATAATAATATAATAATATAATAATATAATAATATAATAATATAATAATATAATAATATAATAATATAATAATATAATAATATAATAATATAATAATATAATAATATAATAATATAATAATATAATAATATAATAATATAATAATATAATAATATAATAATATAATAATATAATAATATAATAATATAATAATATAATAATATAATAATATAATAATATAATAATATAATAATATAATAATATAATAATATAATAATATAATAATATAATAATATAATAATATAATAATATAATAATATAATAATATAATAATATAATAATATAATAATATAATAATATAATAATATAATAATATAATAATATAATAATATAATAATATAATAATATAATAATATAATAATATAATAATATAATAATATAATAATATAATAATATAATAATATAATAATATAATAATATAATAATATAATAATATAATAATATAATAATATAATAATATAATAATATAATAATATAATAATATAATAATATAATAATATAATAATATAATAATATAATAATATAATAATATAATAATATAATAATATAATAATATAATAATATAATAATATAATAATATAATAATATAATAATATAATAATATAATAATATAATAATATAATAATATAATAATATAATAATATAATAATATAATAATATAATAATATAATAATATAATAATATAATAATATAATAATATAATAATATAATAATATAATAATATAATAATATAATAATATAATAATATAATAATATAATAATATAATAATATAATAATATAATAATATAATAATATAATAATATAATAATATAATAATATAATAATATAATAATATAATAATATAATAATATAATAATATAATAATATAATAATATAATAATATAATAATATAATAATATAATAATATAATAATATAATAATATAATAATATAATAATATAATAATATAATAATATAATAATATAATAATATAATAATATAATAATATAATAATATAATAATATAATAATATAATAATATAATAATATAATAATATAATAATATAATAATATAATAATATAATAATATAATAATATAATAATATAATAATATAATAATATAATAATATAATAATATAATAATATAATAATATAATAATATAATAATATAATAATATAATAATATAATAATATAATAATATAATAATATAATAATATAATAATATAATAATATAATAATATAATAATATAATAATATAATAATATAATAATATAATAATATAATAATATAATAATATAATAATATAATAATATAATAATATAATAATATAATAATATAATAATATAATAATATAATAATATAATAATATAATAATATAATAATATAATAATATAATAATATAATAATATAATAATATAATAATATAATAATATAATAATATAATAATATAATAATATAATAATATAATAATATAATAATATAATAATATAATAATATAATAATATAATAATATAATAATATAATAATATAATAATATAATAATATAATAATATAATAATATAATAATATAATAATATAATAATATAATAATATAATAATATAATAATATAATAATATAATAATATAATAATATAATAATATAATAATATAATAATATAATAATATAATAATATAATAATATAATAATATAATAATATAATAATATAATAATATAATAATATAATAATATAATAATATAATAATATAATAATATAATAATATAATAATATAATAATATAATAATATAATAATATAATAATATAATAATATAATAATATAATAATATAATAATATAATAATATAATAATATAATAATATAATAATATAATAATATAATAATATAATAATATAATAATATAATAATATAATAATATAATAATATAATAATATAATAATATAATAATATATAATAATATAATAATATAATAATATAATAATATAATAATATAATAATATAATAATATAATAATATAATAATATAATAATATAATAATATAATAATATAATAATATAATAATATAATAATATAATAATATAATAATATAATAATATAATAATATAATAATATAATAATATAATAATATAATAATATAATAATATAATAATATAATAATATAATAATATAATAATATAATAATATAATAATATAATAATATAATAATATAATAATATAATAATATAATAATATAATAATATAATAATATAATAATATAATAATATAATAATATAATAATATAATAATATAATAATATAATAATATAATAATATAATAATATAATAATATAATAATATAATAATATAATAATATAATAATATAATAATATAATAATATAATAATATAATAATATAATAATATAATAATATAATAATATAATAATATAATAATATAATAATATAATAATATAATAATATAATAATATAATAATATAATAATATAATAATATAATAATATAATAATATAATAATATAATAATATAATAATATAGTAATATAATAATATAATAATATAATAATATAATAATATAATAATATAATAATATAATAATATAATAATATAATAATATAATAATATAATAATATAATAATATAATAATATAATAATATAATAATATAATAATATAATAATATAATAATATAATAATATAATAATATAATAATATAATAATATAATAATATAATAATATAATAATATAATAATATAATAATATAATAATATAATAATATAATAATATAATAATATAATAATATAATAATATAATAATATAATAATATAATAATATAATAATATAATAATATAATAATATAATAATATAATAATATAATAATATAATAATATAATAATATAATAATATAGTAATATAATAATATAATAATATAATAATATAATAATATAATAATATAATAATATAATAATATAATAATATAATAATATAATAATATAATAATATAATAATATAATAATATAATAATATAATAATATAATAATATAATAATATAATAATATAATAATATAATAATATAATAATATAATAATATAATAATATAATAATATAATAATATAATAATATAATAATATAATAATATAATAATATAATAATATAATAATATAATAATATAATAATATAATAATATAATAATATAATAATATAATAATATAATAATATAATAATATAATAATATAATAATATAATAATATAATAATATAATAATATAATAATATAATAATATAATAATATAATAATATAATAATATAATAATATAATAATATAATCATATAATAATTAATAATTATCTCATCCTTTAACACGGTGTTCGCTAAACAGGCACTTTTGGTTAGTGTGACATTGTTAATATGTTTTGCCCTGTCGTTGATGCACTTTATTTTTTCACATCAACATTCATTTTTGGCTGCGACATACTACTTGTGAATCTTTTCGCTTACAGTGAGCTTTTAGATTTTTCAATATTACTTGTAAAATTTGGTTCCTTTTTATAGTCTTTGGTATTTTTAAAGAGAATGTCAAGTGTGCGGTTACTTTTCTCCCTTAAATATGGTTTTGGGATGTTGACCTTTGCAAATGATACTATTTGGACCTGTGAATTAATTGTATGCAAACCTGCGCATTTGGCATATCTTTACTATTACAATATTTTTTAGTGTGCGTAAACTCTTGGCACCTCTTGCAATGTGGTATAAATCTCGTAGCTTTTCTCAAGGGCTTAATTTTAGCTTTTAAATTAAGTATTGCCTGTAGACTACAATATATTTTCTTTATTGTCAAAAGTTAACATGAGGAATGGAAGTCCTCTTCTGATAATTAGCTATCATTTTTATTCTCATACATGTATACCATTCAAACCTATCTGGTACTTAATTTAGTATCGAGAGCGGTTGATTTTACAGATGTCATTATTTAGTGATACCATCTTCCGAAAAAGAAGAGATGAAACTATCTTGATCTCTTTCTCTAACACTTGTGGAGGTGTTTTCCCCCTTTTTTGTTTATTCATTTGTTTCTTTCTTGCATCTCCGAGGGATTCTCATCACAAGCTCGTGCTAGGTTGGTCGAGTTACCACCGACACAGCGTGGACGTAGCAAAAACGAATTAGGTGGATAAACAATTTTCTAAACAATTAAGGATCTTAACAATACTGCATCAAACCGAAATCATCCATAAAAAAATGGCAAAATGCATTTCTCGTATTTTAATTTAAATCACAATTTTCTTATTGATGACGCGACGAAATATTCGCATACATTTATCATAAATTATGTAAACTAAAACCGAGGCAACATAAATTTTTGTATATGTACGTATCAAGAAGATGTAAAAAAAAATTAGTTTAATGAACTTCAACATAACAGCAACAACAAAAAAATATTTTCTGCATTTTCATTGTAGATCTTGATAAGAGAACATTACAATTCGTTAAAATGCATTAATTTTTCTTCAGTTAATGTGATTGCAATTTATTCATGAAGGTTTTATGTTTTGTGTACAGAATTGAAAATATTTTTAATTTTTATCATGGAATTAGTGCGCGTAATTAATTAGCCGTCATGCTGGTTTGTCAACGACGATTGATTTCTGTGTTGGGAGAAAAAATTTTAAATGATTGCTTCTATATGTAGCTTTGTGTCAAAAACAAAAATAAATGGAGTTTGGGAAACTGTATATAGCTCTGTAGATAGTGCTCTTCATCTTGATCTTAACAATATTAAACAATGTCACAGATCCAGAAAAAACCTGCCGGTGAAACTGATAAAACAGTAACAAAACTCAATATAACCCAATATATGCCACACATATTAAAAATTTCCCAAATCCACAAAATCAATGAAGGTTAGCCTATCAAAATTAGGAAATTTATGCCACTAATATGAAATTTCAAAAATTCAGAAAAGTGTGGCCAATCGAAACTGGGAAATTTATGCCGCATATCGAAAATTTTCAATATCATCGATGAATTAGTCTATCAAACTTGGAAATTTGATGCCATCAATGGTAAGCCTTTCAAAACTTTTAGAAGAATTGACTTTCATCAATTATGACGAAAATCAGCTTCGTTGTTGGACAGAGAAATTTTTTCAACCTCATTAATTAAGCAAAGAAGCTGACCGGGTGATCAGAGTGCTTGAGAATTTTCATCACTTGCAATACTCGAACTTGCAAAACGTGCTCTAAAAACATGACCAACGAGCAGATTCCTGTGATGTTACAATGGAGAAAAGGACTAAATAAATGTTTGAGAGCTTGCTATAGTAGCCCGGTGGCAACCTGACGGAGATAGAATGTTCGACGCGATGAGAAGCTGCTAAGACTGCTAAATTTCCCTGGCGGTAAATTATAACAGTTGAGCTTGAGATTCGCAAAGGGTTTTGCATTGAACCAACAAACTTGTCAGCGAACACTGAGATATTATCTGAGAAAGACCGGAATATTGTCAGAAACATTGAACCTGTTCGTCGGTACAAAAGTGATGCCTCGGTAAAACGGTTTCCTTTAAAATCCACGTAAATGGCTTGAAATTGGAGATTGTCGGAATAATTTGGCCACTCTTTCGTCGAGCTTAATTGTACGCTGGCAATTTGTCAAATATGAAGAAAACTCTTTTTAAAAAAGATGAGCAAATCATCGAGCCTGGATAATTGAATTTCCTGCAAAATTGTTTAGCTGAAACTGCTGAATGCCAAACGCTACTCCTATCCTTTTACTGTGCTATGACTAAAAACAAAATGGAGGGTGGATCAAATCAATCATCAAATCAGGCTCAAAACTTTGCTCCGGGACATGATAAACGTCGCATTGGCTCGCCTAAAAAAGTATGGAAGAATTCGACCCGAGTTTGTAACGAATTCTATAGACTTTTAACTAAACAAAAGAATATGGTGACACCTTTCGAAGAGTAGAATAAAAGTATTAAGAAAAGAATATTCGTGATACCATGTGTTTTGTATATACCCGGCATATTATTGTTAATTGAGATCAGCTGTATTTTAAACGTGACAAGCGGCTATTCTTTAAAAATTAAAGAGTAAATAAGAAAAGCAAAATGAACAAAACAATTAGTGACAGCGGTGGGATTGTGAATATTAAGTATGGATGATCCTCGACAAATTGAAGGTTGTGGAATAAAGATTTAGAGCAACGAGATAGAAATCGTCGAGAATAACTGAGGCTCTGGAAGTTTAAACTATTATAGTTTAACTTGGGAAAAATTCCGTTTAGAATATTAAAGCTACAATTTTGAATAGCAGCCACCAAAAATGGTTGGAGTAAAGAAGATCCCGCTGCATCGTTGATTGTATATAGCATTAAAAGATAATGACGGAGTAATGACGGAATCAACTACAAGTGTAAGGCAGTTTCAAGAAGCAAAGCTGACTTCCACAACCGAATGCTTTATAACCTCCAACTTCATCTCACAATTTGGTGTTAGCTTAACAAGCAAATGAGACTTTGATTTAAACCGTTTTATCATGCTGGATACAGTCATAATATAGTTAACGGGAGCCACCCAGTTCAATGATTATAGTTAAAGAATGGCTACTGGTGAAAATACGGCAGTCAAAGATAAGATTAGAGTTTGCCTACGACCTCGGAACAATACATTTTAGCATGAAGTGTTGATAGGAAGGAGTTTTAAGCTACAAAACGCCTCTGTGGATGAACAACGTAGGTTTAGTAGTAAGATGAGTTATGGTAATCCACCGAAAAAATTTGAAAAACCACCGAAATTTTCACAACATACGAATTGCACACGGATAGGGGAAAGTTTTCAGCCCAGACTACAGGATATCCATAAATTAAGAAGTTGAAACGGACTGCGTATCTATTATCGGCGGTTCATATCAGATCTTTCTAATATTGCCAAAAGAGTTTTCGTGAGCAGACTATAGAAAACACAAGCCATTTGACAAGACCAAGAAGGACCAGTAAACTGCTTTCAAAGAGTTGAAAAGATAGTTAACCTACGTCAATTGCTGACAGACGCGATTCTGAAAAAAATTTTAATTGTTGACTCCGATGCATGTAATAGTGAATTGAAAAATGTTTTATCACTGGAGATTGATATGCAGGAGCAAACGATTGCGTACTATTCCAAAGTACTACTGTCAAGGCCGTAATGGACATGAAAACCCGGACAGACGAAGTAGCGCATTGGGTCGAGCAAAGCTACTATTTTAATGACCATGCTGAATAGACTGCAAGTATTGTGGCCGAAGACTCATTCATATTACCACCAAAAGAGTTGACTCCTGAAAAAAAAAAAAAAAAAAAAAAGAATCAGTAATACCGAAATGCAAAGGAGAAAAGCTCCGACCAGCATTGATTGCAAAAGCGGATAAACGTCCATAAGTCAAAGCATATTGGATGCAGTGGGGCAGTTTTCAGATCAAGGATGTATGTCTAACATGAAGTACAAGAGGAGTACCATGGAGCTACTAATGGTGGCCGCTTATAAATGCAATGTACAACATTATAGGGCACCATTCAAAATGATTGCTGTTGATGCTGCCGAACAGTTTTCAGCCAGTGTAAATGGAAATAAATGTGTAATGGGAGACAACGACTATCACGAATGCGGTGGTGAATAATTGAATCAGTCGATATAGGGTACAGATGGAGTTTTATTCAGATTAGGACATAAATAAAATACAATGAACCTCTATGCATCCATTACAATTAGACAGTCAGAAAAGTAATTTAATACTACATTGGAGGAGTACACCGCGAAGGCGATGGAGAAAACCAGTGGAAGCAGGCCTGTCGATATCCAAATCCAGTTGCCACTGGTGGTAGTGACTACTCGAAATCTGCTATAGACGTCTTTAATAATGATCTAGAGATACTTAGAGTTTCACAATTCTGCGACTCACATTGTGAATATGTATACCTGCTCTGGGAAGTAAGATCTGCTTTAGATTGGTTTTATCCAATCAGGATACTTCAATAGACTTGATAAAATTTAAAATTAAGCTAAAATTTAATGCTACGGCTAAAAATGTAATACCATGGCATAATAGAGACATAAACGAACGAAGAGATGAAGTCCTCGTAGATGATTAGGAAGTTTCTCAAAAATTTCCCAATATACGCTTAAACATGCAAATTGGCAAAAGTTCGAAAACTTGTTGGAAACAGGATAAAGATTATTTAGATCCCAAAACTACGAGCACTATAATCAGTATGTGTGACAAAGCCATACAACGGAAACGTGCTCATAAAGGGAAATTATCTTGGTGAACAGGCTTACCACAAAAAGAGCTAAGCGGAATGTAAGATGCGGAATGTATATAAAAAAGGATCCCACAATAAAAGACTGCAAAATATAGTTATGAAGCATGCCGTAATATATACATGACCGATTTAAACAAGACCAGCCAGCTTAGTCTGAAAAAACTCATTACAGAACATAGTAATGCAGAACCATCAGGCTTCATATATAAATTTAGCGCAAGAAGGCTTAAAACTGTTGATACTTTAAGCACCTAGACAAACAGAGATGGCCTTACAACTACGTACTACAAGGGTACCACAAAATATTTGTTGAGGCCTCGATAATCTTCCAATCGAAGTGAAACAAAGAGTATGGCCTATAATAGGGCCTGGTATCAAGCGCTTTCTAAACGAGTGTCAAAATTGAGGGATTTTTCCGAAAGCTTGGAAAACCGACAATATAGCTAGAGGTTTCGACTGGAAGGTGATCCAACTGAAAGTTATGCTCGATAGCAGCAGACTACTTTGCTGTTCACTCTGAATTTTTCAATGGTTTGGTGTTGAATTTGAGGCACAAAATGGCAAAAGGATTGCAGAAGACAGTAGAAAAGTCTTTTTCGTGCTGATACAATTGTCAAATTCATATATTGCTGCAAAAAAGAGTCGGTAGACCTAAGAAAATGGCAAAATGTGAGCCTTGATAACGTGATCTTGTAAGATGGATAAATATAAGCAAACCTTATTGATTGCAGAAATCATCCATTGCAATTTGGCAAGAAATATGGAACAATACAATTTATGAAAGGAAACTTTCAGTTTCTTTTCAAACATCACAGGAAGGTTAAATAAAAGGCTTGAGCTTTCTACTCCATTTACTCATATGTTAACAGAGCACGACAGTGAGTCAATGAGGCATGGTAATAGGTACCAACTTAACCAATAAATAGCTTTGGTCAAGCCCATGTAAACCAACAATATTGACACAATAATCGATTTTTATAGCTTAAGCTACCTGACTAAACATAAAAATAATGTACAACCCCAACAGTTTCAAATAAAATTAGAACAAGTGTTTTATATGTACCAAACAGTGAAACACATCAACTTCCAACCAACCAATCCATTAAATTACACGTTAAATTCGATTGAAAAATAAAAAATCAAAAAAAAAACTCCCACCATCACAAAAAAGATCCCATCAATCATTTCACGTTTCTAAAATCGACATGTTAAAATTTCGCTTAAAGCAAGTACACTACCTACTCCACAAACCACACAACAACATCTCTAAATCGGAAAAATTAATTTCATGTTTCAAAAAAAAAATCAAAAATCCTCTAGGTCAAACGATTTTCTCTAAAAAATCAAATATTTTCATTTCCAATTTAAACAAAAAAAAATGAAATAATAAATTTCCTCGGAAAATTCGAAAGTTGTTTATCAAATATAAGAAACATGAAAATAAAATTTGATGTTTTTCCAATTTAGCTGTAGGTTACAAAAAAAAAACAAACGAAAAACGACATTTTAACAAGAAATTTTATGTAATATCAAATCTGCCTATTCCGTATTTATCATGTACCGAAATTGGAAAATGTGTTTTCCCTTTTTTCGGCACGACAACATAATTTATATATATAGACGCATCTAATAAATGTAACGAGAACATTTTGAAAATTTTATAAAATCGACAACAACAACAAAAAATTTATCCAATTTTCCTATTTTCTTTGATGATCAATTTTCTATCGTTTTCCTCACTTTTGATTCCCTTTGAAGGATATACATATATACATAGACAAAATATCGAAATCAAATGAAAATTCCATTTCGGTTTCGATTCAGTTTGAATTGTATATAGGATTTTTTGTAATGTGGAGGGATGTTGATTATCGTCGAATGGAATGTTTCTTATTATCAAATCAAATCAAAATAGATAAGATGAGATTAGATGAAATATAAAAACATGAAACGTAAATTTGTTGTTTCGTAAAACGATAGATTTCCACTTAAGAATGAATGGGGTGTGAGTATGTGATGGTAATGTGTGCACAACGCACATTATAGTGTCGGTTGGGTATATATATATATAGCGTTGGACACCTACTTATATACCTATACCATTCCAATAAATCGTCCTTAAAATACAAAAACCAAGTATAAGAATGACGATTCAAAGTTAATAATGATTATTCCATTAAATTGATTAACATCCATTTTATCCATAATCTTAAAGAATTTCCCAAACAATACAAAATAATACAAAAAGAAGAGTTACACATATATACACATCTATAAAATGTAGCACACAGCATCCATTCATACACATCCATACATAAAAAAAAACGAGAAAACACATTTAATCTATCACAATTTTCATTTTTCACACGTCATTCTATTCACTTTTATTTCCTAAGAAATCAGGTCCTGTTATTTAGTTCTACTTAGATTTTATTTTTTTTTTATTTTTTTGTTAAAAGGATACACGAACAACAAATCGAAAATAACGGATAAAATAAAACTAAAAAACACTTTCAATTTTTATTTTCATTATTTTCCTTTTCAATTTTTATCTTTCAAAGTGGATTTTCCTTTTTTTTATCTTATTTTCACTATATACGATTTTTCTTTTCACTTTCGCACGACAAAGGACATTTTTTTTATGGTCGTTTGTTTATACGAGTATGTGTCTGTGTGTTTGTGTCCTCAAGGTGATTTTCCCTTATAGCAGGGCATCACTATCAATCAAACTATTATCATTCATAAGTTTGTATTTTTTTATGATTTTAGCATAAAATAAAAATTTTATTTAAGGATCTATAAAAATATATATATATATGTATATGAATCATCATCATCATCATCGTTAAGGACATCGTCGAGTTGAATATATTTCAAGGCGAATTTATGTAAAAACGAATTTTCTTTAGATTTTCCAGTAAATTTATGAGTATGTATGATAGATAAAAATTATGAGATGACATCAATCCTGAATGGTGATTGAAGAAATTTTATTTCGTCCTTTTGAATATTATTATATTTTATATGTATTTGCTAAAAGGGTGATTCAATTAGAGGATTTGTTTTGTTGCATAAGTCCATTAGACCTTTTTTTTACAAAGCTTGGATATTTTGAACTATCCTTTATTGGTAAATATCATTATTAGTATTTCAAGTGGACCCGAAAAAATCATAACAGTAAAAGTAAAAAAATTTCTAAGTATAGGTCCAATTTAGATGATTAGCATCTTTAAAAATAGCTCTAATAATTTCGAAGTGCTGCGCAACAAAAAATTAGCTTTTATGTTTTGATCCCTTTAGCAAAATAAAATGGGGATGTCAAATTTGGTTTGCAGTCGAAAAAATTTTATTTAAAAAAAAGGGTAAGGCGAGAATAGACAACCACCCGGCTTGCACTCCCACTGTACGGCCAACCAGGCTGTGGAGTAGAAATTGTTCGAGCAACCAGGAACGGCTCAACCTAAATAGGCTCCTCAAATTAGGCTCCGTTAAGAATTACTTAGCGGGTTATTAGAGGAGGAAGCGAATATTAGTATAAAGTATATGGAAAGTACCAAGGAAGCTTCCTTAGTGCTATCGAGAAAGCTGCTCGGCAGCTCTTCTTATCTATTTTACTAAATCTGGTAAGGATGTAGTTTTAATCCAGGAACCTTTGATAAATAATAACATAATCCGCGGCCTTTGGATGAAAGGGTAGAATATTTTATAAAATCTGGCTGGTTACAGCTTATAGGGACCAGGAAAAGGTTTGTTTCACCGGATAATCAGAGAGAACTTGTCTTCAAACCAGAACAGAGAAAAATTGGTGTAATTCTTGGATCTCCTTTTTCTACCACCGTTACATAATTTTAAACCTTCACGTTTGCCCTGTTATCAGAAAACTCTTCAGAAATCCCAAAAGAATAAATTGAAGGAAATATTTGGAAGCGGTAGGAGGACTTTTCAGAGACAGTTGAATATCCGGATTGTAAGTTGGATACTATCACAAATGGGTACCGGTCGAAACTGGATATTTTACGACTGGATTTGACGAAACAGGATAACTCAAAACTGGATATTTTAAAACGAGATAAGGTACAAAACGAGATATGGTACAAAACTGGATATTTCAAAACAGGATATTTCGACATGTGATTTAAACTTAAAATGGTTTTTTGGGAAACTTCTGGAATATGGCCAGTTAGGGAGGAACTCGGTAAGTCCTTAACCGATTATGATGAAATTTTAAAACTTTTTTTGGGAAAATCTCTGGAATATGTTCCTTCCTTAGTGGCCATATTCCAGAACTTTCCCTTCTAAATCATTTTAAAATCCCATTTTTTTAAAATCGGCTAAGAACTCGCCGAGTTCCTCCCTAATTGGCCCTATTCCAGAACTTTCCTAAAAAATTATTTAAAGTTTAAATCACATGTCGAACTATCCTGTTTTGAAATATCCCGTTTTGTACCATATCTCGTTTTGTACCTTATCTCGTATTGGAATATCCAATTTTGAAATATCCAGTTTTAAAATGTCCAGTTCTGAGCGGTTCAAATCACAAATACCTGCAACTGATTCCTTAATTCTGCTTGCTCTACAATAAAGCTTAAACGGAAGAGGTAATCAATCTGGTGGTTTAAATATGGTTAGAAACAAATTGGGTTACAGGAATGAGCGCCTTTTATAAGCCTAAAATAACCAAGTAGTTCCAAGGCTAGGACACATATAAGGAGAATCTGAGACTATAGAAGAGGAAATTAAGGAGGACAATTAAAAATTATTGGATACTTTTCTTTAAAAAATGGAAAGGGTCTCCAAGACTTCTCATCTTAGGATGGATGATTCTATTCACCATTACAACTACATAAGTTCAGAAAAAATCTTTGAACTCCTTATTGAAATTTCTAAAGGAAGTCTTAACGACTCGGTGAAGAACAAAACGCAGAGAGAATCACATTCGTTATGATCAACAGATATCGTATAAGTAGAAACCTATAATTATGTAGGCGATGTAAAGGTTTAAGATGATTAAATTGGGTGGCCCAGATTTGATTGAACCAGCAAAAATTCAGAAGAATTTGGAGATTATCTTTTCTTGGCTATATGTGATCTTTAAAAAATGTTTAACGCTCGTTTATGTGATTGGTTAAAACGAACAAAAATCAAGGTAGTCTTTATTCTGAAAGCGGGAAAAGGCTCGCATGTCTATACCCAACCTAAGACCATAACATTTGAAAGCCTTAGAAAGGCTGGTAGATCTATTTATTCGAATGTATTCGAAAAAGGATGAAATCATAACACGATTGTCATTCATGGAGATGAAGTATCTCATATTCAAAGTTTATTAAGATATTTGTTTAAGAGCTAGGAAGTTAGAGGTACCTCACAAGGAAGTGTCCTGCCTTATTTTCTGTAGAACATAGCGATCGAAAGATTAATTCTAAAACTTGAAGAGTGAGATATAGGAAGGATTGCATACACTAATGACATGATATTCACGTCTCTGTTAACATCTATTCTCAATTAAGGAAATAATGAGGAATTCGCTTCTAATTATTATGAAGTGATCCAGCAAGTGTGGACTGGGAATCAACCCACCTAAGACAGAGATAGTACTATTTTGTAAAGAATAAAAAATCGCAGTAGCCCCACAGACTGATCTTTACTGACAGAAAGAAATTTGTGGGCGTAATTTTAGACAATAAACTACGCAGGAAGCTTATAACATCAAAGAAAGATTAAGTAAAGTAATGTAATAGTGAAGTACTCATGCAGGAACGCCATTTGTAATATAGATGAATTATCAAACCGAAATTTGTACACGGGCCTTACCGCCTCAATTAAGATCTGTTCTACTATACATATTGAGCGTTTGGTGACCAGCACTGAAAAAGAAAATTCACAAAAATAAGAAAGAGGAATAATGGCCATTATCCTCATAAAATGGATGCAGACTGCAACATTTGCAACGCGTGCTTTAGAGGTTATGGTTTCATCTTAATCCAGACAATATCTTCGGAAAATAGTTTGTGGTCATGTACCCATCCGACTCGCAGTTGTGTCTCAGTTTCAATGTTTTCGAGCAAACGTCAATCGACAATAATCAGATCGCTAAAGAAGGTTTGATTTTATTACACCAGTGTTAAGCTTCGAAAAAGGTTTGCAAGCCTTAATTCCCTTCAAGAAAGTCTAAGAATGGGTGAATGATGAAAATCGTAGGTAAAATTGGATCCGGAGTGTTCTGTAATACTTCTAATATAAATATTTATTTTCGTTTACCTGGCAACTGCAGCGTATATCAAGCTGAAGTGATAGCGATTGAGGATGTCTTGCTTTGGTGAGCAGTTTCTCTGGCCACAAAGATGGTATTGGGTTTCCGCTCATCCCTTAACGAAATGAATGTGAATTTCAACATCCAGATCATCTAAGTACCCTGGCCTCTTAGATGTCAATAGAAACTGTGGAGCGGAGAAACTAGCTAGACAGATTGGCAGTTCTAGGAAGGCCTAATACGGTGCTTAGACTGGTGCTTAGGAAAGGTCAGAATCCCATGCATTGGCGAAGTGGACCAAAAAAGCTTGACAAGTGTTTGACTAAAGCTAGACTAGAGGTACTACATGACACTACCCAGTTGTGAGTTAAGAATAGTCGCAGAGGTACTCAAAGGACACTGCCGAACAACATGCGAGAACATTTGTGTCTAGAAAGTCAGTAATGACTACTGCAAAATCTGTATGGACGGAAAGGCGGAGGAGACACTGGTTCCCTTCCTATATGCGACTTAGTCTTGGATAAATATTTAGAATATAAAATTTCGGATCTTGCGGAAATCAAGGTGTGGGACGTTTTACGTCCGATATCGGCCTAAGTAACCTAACTATTTTTTTGATGTCTGAATTGGTAGCCCAAAAACATCCCAAAATATGTAAATATTGAGCAACATCCATTATGGATCTTTCCATTATTTTGTGCATTTAAACAAAAATCTGTCCGTTTTACCCAGTGAAATTGAACTATTAACTTCATTCAGAGTTACTCTATTAAAACTTTCTTAAAATAAAGCGAAAGGAATTACTAATACTTGTAAAAGCAGCTTTTACCATTTTTAAATACTGAGCAACAACACATTTGGTACCTTATGTGGTTTTAAAACATTTGAACTAACCCTGTTCGTTTAGCTTTTCCAACTGGACTACACATTGAATAGATCAGTCAAAATTTCTACTGTAAAAATCTACAATGTATACGGAAATAGCGCCCACTATCTGTAAATATTGAGCAACAATCCATAATAATCTGTAAAATGAGTAAGATCTGAGTTTATGTTGCTATTAAAATGGGCATAAAAACAATTGGACCAAGTTTCTTTTTTTCTTTCGTTTTTAAGTTGAGTTCACTAGGGCAGAAATTGCTTAACTTCGGCCAGAAGTGGTTTAGCTTCTAAGTTTTTCAGTTTCAGTTTTCAAGTCCAGTTTTAACGTATCGAAACGATATGTTTGCAGCATTCCACATTTGACAAAACATAAAACTTATGGACGAATATCGATCAAGTGCGGTAAGCTTTAATGAGGAAGATGGGATTAACTGAAAGTTTAGACTGTCAGAGAATCTGACGCAACCATCAAATGTAGAAGTTCGGTTGTCAAAACTGAAAATGCCATTTTTTGCCGGAAATTACAATGAATGAAAATCTTTTTATGATTTCAATGTGGCTACTGTGTACATGATTCAACCTCATTGTCTCATTGAAAAAGCTAGGTTATTGAGACATTTACCAATCACCGAAGTGAATTACATTGAGGCATTGCAGAAACGGATACGTTACATTTTTACTTAACATTTATTAAGCAGCCAACAATCAGTACAACAACATGCAAAACTGTACCGGGAACTGTACCTTTGTCATATCAAAACTGTACCTTTGTCATGTCATCGTACAGTCTTGATAGACTAACCATCCCTGATTTTCATGATTTTGGAAATTTTTGATTTGTGTCATAAATCTCACAGTTTGGATAGGCTAACGTTCAACACTTTTAATGATTTTGTAAGGTTTTGATTTGTGGCCTGAATTTCACAGTTTGGATAGGCATCTCTGATTTCATGATTTTGGAAATGTTTTGTTTTGTGGCCTGAATCGCACAGTCTTGTAAGACTAACCATCCATTATTTTCATGATTTTAGAAATGTTTTGATTTGTAGCCTGAATCTCACAGTTTTGATAGGCTAACCATCCTGATTTTCATGATTTTGGAAGGTTTTGATTTGTGGCCTGAATCGCATAGTCTTGATAGGCTAAACATCCCTGATTTTCATGATTTTGGAAGTTTTTCATTTGTGTCATGAATCTCAGGAAAATTAACATTTTATCCTCCGATTGAATTACTCTTTATATCCAAACGTAAAAAATTCATAAAAAATGCGACAGGTTAAATATGATTATGTGACATAAATTGAATTTGTCATTTTATTTGGATTACCTCGTATGCAATGTCCTTCGTCTCCATTAAAGCACGCATCGCGCATTATATTCGTATATCAAAATTGCAACCTAACATTTTTTTATAGTCATAAAGTTCCACCCCTAAATGTGTAATGTTCTCAATTTGACATACAATAATAATATCCTTTCTATTATTCATTTAGGATTTAAAAAAAAAATCAAAAAAAAACTCCAGGGCCTCGCACCCCTTAAAAAAACTCGGTAAAATTTAATTTTTTTTTTTTTAAGTTAAGTTTATTTTTCTAAAATTTATTTTGTGTTGTTGTTATCCTTAGGGGTAGGAACTACGAAGGATTTTATATATTGTATATTTTTTATTAGTTAGGCCAACAATACAAGAGTAAATTTAGTATATATAAAAAAATAGAATTAAATTTAAAATAATCGTAGGTTCGCGAGGAATGGGGTAGAAAAAATAAGGGTAGTCCTCAACGAGTTTTTTTATGATTTTAACGAAAGCATAATTTTAAAATAACTTAACAAACGATTGTCAAATGTTGCATGACCAAAATTATTTACGGTACTGTATGTATTTCAATATAGTCGTGGATTATGACGTTATATTATTGTCGTTGTCGGGGTTTGTTAATTGAAAATTAAGATTTATATTGGAAAATTTGTTACAGTGGAGTTAATTTAATGTCGTTTTTTTTTTTTTATTTGAATTTTAAATAAAATTAATGCACACTCAACTAAATTGTAATGGTGGCTCATTATCAAGTGGTTGGCAGGATTTAAATTTAACGTATTGTGTCGGATTTATGTTTTAATGAGCGTATCGGAAGCAAGATCGTTAAAAGGAGTTGCTATAATGTTTGAGGGAGATGGGTATGCAAGGGTAATTAAAGGTTATTTGGAAGATTATTAGATTGCGTGTTTGTTTCTTGTTTGTTTTATTCCCACCAACAGAAACCTTTTCAAAAATTCCCCCTTTTACCATTTTTTCTGGTTTCTAACACTATTAAATTACTGAGCAATTGGCACAGTGGTTAAAGCTGCGGTGTTTGGGACGGGAGGTACCGGGATCCCAACGGGGGAGGGTTGCAAAAAGGATTTTTCATCACCTATTAGAGTGCAGAATTCATGGGCCGAACCATCGTCCATGTCAGTAGAGGCTGGCTGGAGCAATGCAATGTACAGATGGATTTAAAATCGAACCTGTATTCGTGCGTCCTCGATTTGGCTGGTGACGGCGTAAGGTAGGACGTTAAAAATTAGCCGCGAAAGAGTTGGGAGCCCCAAAACAGATTGCAGGGTTCAGACACAAAAAAAACTCTATTAAATTTTAGATTTTCAAATTTTTGAAAGAGAAAACGAATTCTTACTAATTTTTAATTATTTTCATTTTCAGATTTGTGCCACAATTTGTTTTTGACTCCCAAAAAACACAATTGAGACAGTAACGAATAAAGTGAAACGAAAACGATTGGTAATGAGGAAAATAGGTAAAACAGAATAAACAAAGACATTTTGATAAGGGAAATAGAAAGATTACTACCTGGTGGCCAAAACTAGGACTCTCATTTCCAAAGCAAGTTAAACTTTAAAATAAATTTAAAACGTCTCGCTGCAATAATTTATTTTTATCCTTTCAGAACCAAAACCGAAGCTAGGAAGCCAGCATTCTCAAGCGTATGCAATAAACGCAGATACATCTATTGCTTAGAGTTATAGCTCTCAGTTCCGAATAAAAAATCAAAATTACCTGAGATTTCTTCAATTAATTCTTCATAGTTTACCAATATAAGGAACATTATAATATGCTTGGCCACCTCCACTTTGATTATAATTCAATCTTCTAAGGCAAAAAGTTAAATTAAAATTGCCTTTATTTTAAGATATGTATAATTCTCCGGAGTATCCTCAATAAAGATAAGCTCTTAATTTATCAAGATTCTAAATGATTACCAAAAAGCTATCAGAGTAGATATTAAATTATTAACGGATATTTAATGCACCAAGAACCGAAGGGGTTGCCGTTTTAAATGTAAAGTCTTGACATTATTCTCCAGGAAATAAAAACCAGAATCCAAGGGGTAACGGAAACTCATAGTCGGAAGGTGTCTGCAATGGATTTGAATGCTTTTATAATGATAAGAAGAGTTACAAAGGCAAAAAAAATTAATACGGGCAGTTTTTTCAGCAGTCTATAGTGACTATGTTTAAAAACAGAAGTAAACAAAAGATCTACATTCGAATCTTCCAACATAAAAGTTTCATATTTTTAAGGACATACCCAACATTGAATCCTACTGCGAATAAGAAAACGACCACTTTGTATTGACATATGTCAAAATTCTTAACAAAGATAAAAATCTATTGGTGTTTGAGGTAAAAATTTTGATTACATGCCTTTTAAAACAATATTCAAGTATAGGGGTGTAAAAAATCCAAGTTACTTGGGCTCTGTTGGATTCAAATCGTAGTTGTAGCAACGCAATGTTTATCGATGAGTTCTAAAGTTTCAACTTAACATCTTCATGTTCTCATCCGAGAACACGTTAACGTCTTTTGTGTTTTTGATACTAAACTAACTCACCCTTTTTGGGACTGTAATGGTTAAATCATATAAAACAGAGTGCACGAGTGATTATGTTATAGATATCAGCTGTAATAACGTATTTTTGAGGGTCACCAAGTTGTATACTTCTATACATCCTGCAGGTAATAGGATACACTTTTTGGTTATTTAATTATGAATATTTAAACATTGTAAAAAGTATGACATTAACTTTGCAAAAATTGGTCTTTTTAGTAATATAATGGCTGACATTTTTATAATCTGTCATCAAAATCATATATAATTCTTATATATGATGTCCATGCAACTGATCTAAATGTGGCAATTTTAACATTTAAGCTGAACTAAAGATCGGCCAGAATTGTTACAGTAATACCCACAAATCTATTAAACTGCACTCTTTTGACAAAAAAAACTATTTTCATTTTGACTGTCAAAAATTTTGAAAGGTGTTTATATCACCTTTAATCATTGAAATGATTAAGACTTATGATTTTTAAATTTGCATTAGCAAACGTATATTTATATTGACCATTACAGTGTATTAACTGTCAAGAATATAGATCCACCAGAGCCTCGTACTGCACGTAAATGATGTTGGCGTTATATGTGATGAACTACATCGTTCAAAGAATTGTAATGCAATAAAACTAAAATTTATGCGTCTGCAAAAAAGTAGCAACAGTGTCAAGAATTAAACAGCCAGCTTTGGAGGTTGCCAAGTATATGAGTTGAAACTAGGAATTATTCCTATTGGCAGCAAGCAAAATTTAGAATATATAAGTTACATCACTAAAACTGAGAAAAAGAATCCAAAAACCATCCTTTATTTAATCTTGTCAAATGCAAATAATAAAAAAAATTTTTGATTTTTGCAACCTTCAAACGATATGTGTCAAAATATCATGACAAGTGAACCAAAACAGACTTAGTTACATTTATTTAAGTGACGCTACTTTTGTAATTTTAAAAACAATAGAAAAAAGCTCAACAATGGCATCTATCGAAACTAAGCATTTCTCCGTTATATGCTGATTTCAGACGTAGACGTAAATGATGCAGAACGCACTGGTCATCCAAAAGAAGCAGTGATTCAAGAAAATATGAAGCAAGTCCTCAAAATAATGATGATAGATCGAAAAGTTGAAGTGTTGAGATAAAGCTGGTAGCGTGTTTAATATTTTGCCAAATTTGCTATGACAAAGTTTTTTTCTGAATAGGTGCCGCGTTTGCTCACAAAGAACAAAACCAACAACGCATCAATGATGCTGAGCGCTGTTTAGCACTGCAAAAGACTGTTAAAAGACTATTTAAGACAATACACCACGTCAGAAGTTGTTGAAAACTATGGTTAAACTATTTGAATTGAGCATCGAATTACGTGATAATGGTTATTGCTATTTGCAGTGCTATTTGCAAATCTTCAAAAATGAGAAAGAGATTTGAGTCTAATAATGTAGTCATTGATGCAACAAAGGGTTATTTTAAAGCCAAGGATGAATCGTTTCACACACATGGTATAGAAAAATTAGATAATCTATTGAACGATGTATATTGAAAGGCATACGATTTTAACAAAGTGAAATCAAAAACGAAAAATGTCACTTGAGATTTCGTTTTCGAGTACTCAGATCACGAGCGAAAAATCAAAATTTATTCAAGTACATGGCATTTTCCAGAGATGGTGCGCATATATTATCCAACCTTTTTTCGCACGAAATTAATGTATCAACCCATTATTTTCGTGCGGAATTTTGACAGATCTGATTTTGAAAATAAAAATTGTTTATGATAGATGGCATGCCATTTGTATTCTTAAAGATTTCTTGCTATGTTTTATTGTGTATTACATATTGTATATTCTTAAAAATCACAATTATTAGTTTAATATAGTGAATGACAAATGACGCGGCATCTACAATAAAAAAATTGGAGAAATTTTACTATACAATACCTAACACGACAAAATTTACGAATGACAGATATAAAAATCGAGAACTGCATAATTTACATTTCTTTTTTTGTTGGTGTTATATGTCAAAAAAAATAATAATTCTCCAAAAAAATAGATTTTTGGAAACCGCGTTAAAATTTAGTACTAGGCTTTAAATCTACTAACAGTTATTATGCGAATTTTTCCAATGATGAACTGGACCATCAATGCAAAATAGGGCACATTGATGTCGTTTGTTGTGTTAAAACTATAATGACTATCTTCAAAATAGACTGTCCTCATATAGAATGCAGTTGACCTTGCCCAACACAAAAAGCATTTTCGGTTTAAGCATTTTCAAAAAAAACATTTCAAAAGTTATCATTATTCATTTTTTAATATTCTAACCACCAAATGGTAAGGAAAATGCTGAACAAAGAAAACATCCATTCTCCGAAACACGCACTACAATAAAAATAAGTCATAGTTATTTATGAATTTTCACCTGGGCAGTAAGTCCATTACAGGAAGTGTCAGCGGGGCATCCTACTTACTGACCTACGAATAAAAAAAAAGTTCCTGGTCTAATATACTTCTGTTTAATGGTCCTGAAAATGGTACGGCAACTGATTGTTATGATTTAATATCCGATCATTTATCACTCATAAACTGAGGTCTGATGCCCAAATAAAACATTAAGTTGGATCAACTGAGTAGCCAAATCGAAGAAAATGGTTAATTGAACATACCTCTTAGCACACCGGCCAATATACGACGGAAGCATACCTCAGAGGCTTAGTGACATTCTAGATGTATCAACAGTAAAAGCGACGCAAGAGAAAAAACTCTAAAATATCTATAAATTAATTCAAGATGTTTGTGATGTCAACCCAAAAAATTAATGATTGAACCGGTGCATCCAGCTTCCAGAGCTGTAGGAAAAATGGCTGATAAACTGTTTCATATGCAATTGTATTGTTTTGTTGTCAGTGAAAATAGAAAGAATGGTTTTGTATTATTTACTTTTTGAAATAAATATTTTCTGACAGCTGAAAGTACGATTGCATATGATGCAATATGTCAGCCGTTAGTTCCAGCAGGTGCTATACAAAAAAAAGCAAACAATTTGAAGGCATATTGGTAACAGTAAAGCTCGCCGATATTTAAATGGAAATTAAATCGAGCAACTAAAACTCTGAGATTATATAGGTATGAGGCAAGTAGAAAATAAAGTGGTTCAAAATTATTTAAGCAAGTTACTCTTCATTTTCATTTTCACAAGCGTTTACCGCAAAAATGAAACACCAATAACGACAGAACTGAGCGTAGATAGTATAACCAAAGATTTAAGTATTTGTTAGGGTTCTTGGGTGTATTTCAATAGGGTCGGCGTTGACTGTTTACAGCCAATTATACATTGGTTTATATTCCAACGTTGTAACTATTTAGAAATCATCAACTGTCTCTAGTTAACCCCCACGCGGTAGCACCTAGGTAACGTTGTCTTGCATAGTTAATGTATCACAACGACTGAACTTCTAGAGGCGAGTATAATAACCCTATAAACAACAAACCGTAATGGATAAAACAAACAAGGAATTTAATATCCTAGATGGCAGACCTGATGTTCAGGGAAATCCACTCTCTTCGCAGGTCGATCTCATGTATTCTAGGGAAGACCAAACATTGCTACAAAATTCTACCAACGATCAAAAGACTTACGAGGAACAATTTTCAAAACTTCTGATAATAGAAATTCTAAGAAACGCAGGCGCACAAAAACAAAAACTCCTCCAAAAAATATTACTGAACAGAAAAACCCAAAAATACCATTACCTTCACCCATTTTCGTGAGTAATATCAATAATTTCGAACTTTTTCCACAAAAATTAATAAAAATCACTAATTTTAAGGCTTAAAACGTGATTAAAATTACCTTTCAAAATGATAATGATTACAGAAAGGCCAAAAAATAACTGGAAAAATTAAAAAAAGAACATAGGAACCAACTAGAAAATATCGGATATCACACCTACCAGCTGAAGAGCAAAAAGGCTTATAGAGTGATAATCTAGAGGCTTACCATCTTCCATTAGTCATGAAGAAATTAAAGCGGACTTAAAGCAGTATACAACATCAAGCAGTATACAATATCAAGAAACTTGCGTACTGTATAGCTAAAATTGAGTCACCTAACAAGACAACGGACATTCCAATGCACGAATTGTCAACAACTTAGACATACCAAGAGTTTTTGCTATCATCAAACCAAATGCGTTAAATGTGGTGAGGATCATCACACATCAAAATGCAATAAACAACCAGATATCGCGCCTTCATGTGCCCTTTGTCAACAACAAGGACATACTGCAAATTATAAATGGTGCTATGTATATCAGAACAAAATTAAAAGTCAACAGAATAATAGAACAAGCGTAGTACAGCGAGTATAAATCAAAGCTGCTAAGCAACAATCTTACCATCCACAGTTAAATTATCCTATACGCAAATCACCAAATTATCTGCTGATGAATCAAACCAAAACAACAAACAGAGAAGAAGTTGATAACGAGTCTAATAACTTTGAAATTATTAAAATCCTTAGTCAAATTCAACAGACACTTGGTCACTTAGCAGAAAGATTGGTAACTAATTTAATTCCTACTGGACAACCCATCCTAGTGAAAGAGCCAGAGGTGGTTCAGCGGTACTAATTTAAAATAATATCAAACATAAACAACAAGAGGATATTCGTGAAAGCAACATGCTAGCAACTGTTATCTCAATCCAATATAATGGCGCGGATCTAAATATTGCGGCAGCATATTGTTCTCCACAGTTTGCACCAACGAAGTTACAATTTAATAACGTTTTCAATAGACTCGGTCCAAAATTCATTATTGCAGGGGACTATAATATAAAACATACAGCTTGGGGTTCCAGATCTATTTGATTTCCTCATTATAAAAGGTATTTCATCCAGTTGCACTGGAGTCGAAAGAATTAACGAGTTAAGATCTGATCACATTCCTGTACTGTTGTCAGTAAGCGCTATAGTCATAAAGAAAAAGAAAAAGCAAAACCTTACTAACCGATCCACGGATTAGGAAAGAAAAATTGGAAGAGCTATAGTTGAATTAAAAGTTAGTATTAAAAGTAATGAAGAATTGGAACAATAAATTTCATTGAATACACTCGTGTGACCGTCAGTCCAGTTACTCCAGAACTAAAGGACAAGCGGAGATTGAAGTCAAATACCCAGCTGAAATCAGGGAACAAATCAAGAAAAGAAGAACGACGAGGAAAATATGGCATCTCACCAGAAATCTCGCTGACAAGATAACTTTCATTCGAATATGTAACAAAGTCAATAGTCTAATCAAAAGCTTTAAACAGGTTTGCTTCGACAACTACTTAAGTGGGCTAGTCCCAGAAATGGGAGGCTACCGGAAAATTTAATCAACCTATAGTTCGAGTACCACCTATAAAAAATTTCAAGGCAGATGGGTTCGACAAGACAAAAAAAGAGGTACTCTTTGCTCAACACCTAGCAACAGTGTTTCAACCCCATGACATTCAATCCAACATTGACGTAAAACCTGTTTATCAACAAAATTAGGATTTTAAAAGGGTTACGCCAATTGAAATTGTTGAAGAAATTGACAAAAGTCTTACCAAAAAAGAATTAAGATTAAAAAAATGTTTAATTTGGTTTAGGAATAACCACTTCACAATGGATCAAGTCCATTGAATAACTACGGTAATTGAGCAAGCTTTAGAAGAAAAGAAATATTGCCCGCCGTATTTTTAGATGTATCCCAGGCCTTCGATAGAGTTTGGCACAAGGGAGTGACATTCAAGATGTCATGCTTAATGAGCTCAAACCAACCCTTGTGACATTTACGCTCCTATTCAAAACTAACAGTTTGCACATATGCCTCAAAGAGGTGCAATTACCGCAGTCTGAATCGGCAAAATACCTCATTCTGCGAATGATCACCAACACCTACCGATTTGTGGCTAACAGGGCAATACACAATGATCTAGAAATACAATTGATAGGCGACATTATCTGGGAATGTGCCATAAAATATGAGAAGAGACTTCTTACCAACACCAAAGTTGAGGCCGTATAACTACTGGAAAATACAAACGAAGTAAGGCGGCTCAAACGAATTAAACCACATGAGCTAACCATATAAATATTATATCTCAAAGGAACTAGACACTGGTCCAGCAGACCCACACAAGTGTATGCTTATCTCATAAGTACTAATGTTATTAAGGGCATACTGAATTGGCGAAAATAACTACCGAAATAGAAATACCTACATTTGCTTTTTTTCAAGTTGGTTGATTTCCACTTTTGACGTTCTCATTGGAGCAAACTATTTCTTTTAATTTCTAATGAATGGCCAAATAAAATCAAGTAAAAACGAACTAAAATGCTCCAACAAAACATTTTTGAGTGATTTGCTGCTGGAAAAACTAGTAATTTGCCAAAATTTGATTTAATATCCATTGTAGCTTTCACCGCTACCTGATCATACCTGTGTCAATATCGATCAAACACTTCAAACATTTCTTGAAAATTTTTTGGAATAAATACCATAAAATTTGCAGTTCAAATTAATAATAAAAGGGTCGACGCTAGATGGAAATCATCCAAATTTTCAGCGTAACTTACAAAGCTTTACGTCCGAATGTATGCCACTTTACTAAACAGCATGAAATCGTTAACTGCATGAAAGAAGTCACGGTAACTGTTGTCGTTGTTACAGTTATAGGCAAAGCAAATAAAGCTGTAAATGCCATGGATACCATGATAACATAATCTGCTTGATTCTAAATAGGTGTTGGGGTAGAACTAACTCTAATTGATTGGAACATAGATACAGTGGTTGGTACACTGGATGATTATTTGTCTGGTGGTAGTTGTGACACAGACGATAGAGGTGGTTTAACAGGCGTATCAGTTGATTTCAATTCAAATTAATTACGCCGCACAATCTTTCGAGACTAGCATAGCTTAACTAGTCTATCATTTTTAAGGTCGGTGTGGCAAATCTAGTAATTTGAGTAGCTGAACATCATGTAAATCAGTTGGCTATAATTTATAAAATATAGATCATCGGGTCTTAAAGGCATCATTCTAGTTTTTATTTTTTTGTGTAGCCATTATTTGCGGTTTTTCTTTTAAGTATCGGAAAACCGAGCAGTTTCTGCTTTAATCTGCAATTAAAAGCAAATTAACGATAGCAAAACGAATTTGTAAAATCATAGTGGAAATAAAACAATAGCCCCTAAAAGAGTAAAACGATCTAACCTAGTATACGCCCTTTGCTTCTAAATTGGAAATAAAGGGAAAAAAATTAAAAACTCCACTATATTTAAATATTCAGTCACCATCCTTAAAATTTTCCTTATATTGATCAAAATACAATTTGAATCGAGGGATGGAAAATGACAACAACAACATCAACAAAATAAACATACAGTAATTTTAATCTTTTGAATGGAATCCATAATTTATCCAAATTAGATATTCATCCACCCTACTTGATTCCGAAAACGAAAGGAAAATATCCAGATTTCCACCCAAATTGTCATTTTCATAATAAAATTTATTTTTATTTTTCGTCTATTTCGTTTGAATACATAAAAAATTTGGATAAAAATTATATGCTTTTCGACTATCCGCCTTTTACTTGTTTTATTTCTCCGTTTTTTTTTTTTTTTTTTTGATTTTCCAAAGCACTGAAACGGATCTGTTTTTGTATATAATAAAGAAAAAAAAACTGTTTTAAGGATTTTTCGAAATGAAATTGAAATTGATTAGAATTTTACGATATTCAAGTGTGTGAGTGTGTGTGTGTAATATAGGATATTCGATATATGTAGATACGTGAAATTCGCTACCATCAAAATATATAAACCATCCTCGAATGTTGAACAATTTTATGACAATATTTTTTTATTATTCTTTAATTTCAAAATCATCAAAATGAATATCCTTTCCGTATATGTATGTACATACATATATACATATCGAACATTGAGACATACCATATTTGTTATGTTTTCTTGAGCCATACCTTAAATCCAAATATTTACAGTATAAAAATAAAAATCCATGTCGATATAACCTTCCGAACCAAGGATTTTTAGTACATCGCATCGTATCGAGGCGCCATACTAAGCGTTTAAATGCGATTGAAAACGGAAAATGTACCATTTTCCCAGTGTACATTTGATAAAAAATATAATCATATCCATTTTTTTTTTTTTAAGTTTTTAGCAATATTTATTTTGGTTTCCAATTTCATATATAGAAAATATAAATATTGTATATTTTCTAAAATGAAAATAACACAAAAAAATTCTTATATTATAAGTTTGAGAGATAACTGCGGGATGAAATGAAAAAAAAAATCTTCACAATACCCAACATTATATCAGTATCTACTAACCGCATATATATACACCAATAAACATTAGATTCTTGTATCCATCGAACGAATACAGCATTGGTTCAACTTTTTATCCATTTTGAGCTTTTATTTTGGAGTTTTTTACATTTAATATAAAGTTTTTGGCCCATGTAGTCGAAGGGCACTCGTAGATTTATAAACGAGCGTGATAACATTAGAATTTAACTACAGAATTTTTGACTTGTAGTAGGAGGCGACTAACAAAGATTTGATCGATAGGTTCATAGTTTGCACCTATAAAAATTTACTTGTTCAAAATATCAACAAAACTAAACAGGATCTTTGCTAACGTTAAAAGGCACAGAAACAAGCGGGTTAAATGGAACTTTATTAGCTCGTAGGTGTTTATTGTTGCTAAATTTGATGTTGTAATCGAAATTAGACTTTTCTTTCCTTGTCAACTGTAGAGTGTTGGAGTTGTTGGTTCTGCTTTAAGAGTGGAATCGCGGCTACTATTACAAGATAGTCTTTACCTTGGTGAATTTATTTGTTTCGACTTTTTCGAAAATTTCGATTTATGGCATAAATTTTACAGTTTTGATATGCTAACCATGAGGCTATTCATGATCTGATGAAATTGTTGTCAAAGCACGACGTCAAAAAAGTGATTGAAGACTTCAAATCTAGATCGAGCAAAAAACAGACTAATTTACATGAAAATAAAGATCCGTCCTCCCGACAAGAACTAACAACCAAAACTGGGAAAAGGGTGATGTAGTTTGCAATCACACAGGGTGACAATATTCTTTCCACAGAAAATCATCCACATATTTTGATTTGTGCTAAAATTTTATAGATTTAATAGGCTAACGAATTTTCTAGGTTTTGGAACTTTTAAATTGTAAAATTTCAAAATTTTAATTATCATGCATTTTCTGAATTTTAAAAATTTTCAAAATTTAGATTTTGGCATAAATTTCACAGTTTTAATGGGCTAACAACCATTATGAATTTTCTGAATTTTGGAAATTTTGATTTGTGCTCTAAATTTCAGTTTTAATGGATTAATAGAACTCGTATTAGAATTTTCTGAATTTTAAAAATTTTAAAAATTTTGATTATTGAATAAATTTTACAGTTTTAATAGGCTAACCATCATGAATTTCCTGGATTTTGGAAATTTTGATTTTTGGCATACATCTTTCAGATTTAATGAGCATCATGAATTTTCTGGATTTTGTAAATTTTGATTGTGAAATAAACTTCACAGTTTTAATGGGCCATCATGAATTGATGGGAAATATTGGGTTTTGGAAATGTTTATTTGTGCCCGAAAGTTCACAGTTTTAATGGGCTAACCATCATGAATTTTCTGAATTTTAAAAATGTTGATTGTTGGCATAAATTTTACAGTTTTAATAGGCTAACCATCATGAATTTCCTGGATTTTAGAAATTTTGATTTTGACATAAATTTCACAGTTTTAATGGGCTAACCATCATGAATTTCCTGGATTTTGGAAATTTTGATTTGTGCCCTAAATTTCACAGTGTTAACCATCATGAATTTCCTGGATTTTAAAAATTTTGGATTTTGGATTAAATTTCACAGTTTTAATGGGCTAACCATCATGAACTTTATGGATTTTGGAAATTTTGGCTTTTGGCATAAATTTTACAATTTTAATGAACTAACTTACCATTTCATTTTCTGGATTTTGAAAATTTTGAATTTGGGCATAAATTTCACAGTTTTAATAGGCTAACCATCATGAATTTCCTGAATTTTAGAAATTTTGATTTTTGGCATAAATCTTTCAGATTTAATGAGTCAACCATCATGAATTCCTTGGATTTAGGAAATTTTGGTTTTTGGCATAAATTTTACAGTTCTAATGCGCTAACCATCATGAATTCCTTAGATTTTGGAAATTTCGATTTTTGGCATACATTTTTCAGATTTAATGGCTAACCATCATGAATTTTCTGGATTTTGGAAATTTTGATTTTGAAATAAATTTCACAGTTTTAATGGGCTAACCATCATGAATTTCCTGGATTTTAGAAATTTTGATTTTTAGCATAAATCTTTAAGATTTAATGGGCTAACCATCATGAATTTTCTGGATTTTAGAAATTTTGGTTTTTGGCATAAATTTTACAGTTCTAATGAGCTAACCATCATGAATTCCTTAGATTTTGGAAATTTTAATTTTTGGCATATATTTCACAGTTTTGATGAGTTACCACCATCATGAATTTTGTGGATTTTGTAAATTTTAATTTTTGGAAAAAACTTCACAGTTTTAAAGGAATATTCTGAATTTTAAAAATTTTCAAAATTTAGATTTTGGCATAAATTTCAGTTTTAATGGGCTAATAAAAATCGTATCAGAATTTTCTGAATTTTAAAAATTTTAAAAATTTTGATTTTTGGAATAAATTTTACAGTTTTAATAGGCTAACCATCATGAATTTCCTGGATTTTGAAAATTTTGATTTGTGTCCGAAAGTTCACAGTTTTAATGGTCTAACCATCATAAACTTTATGGATTTTGGAAATTTTAATTCGTGGCATACATTTTACAATGTTAATGAGCTAACTAACCATCATGGATTTCCTGATTTTAGGAACAAATTTCATAGTTTAATGAGCTAACCATGATGAATTTCCTGGATTTTGGAAATTTTGATTTTTGGAATAAATTTCACAGTTTTAATGGACTAACCACCATGAACTTTATGAATTTTGGAAATTTTACTTTTGGCATAAATTTTACAATTTTAATCAGCTAACTTACCATCATGAATTTTTTTGGATTTTGGAAATTCTGATTTGTGCCCTAAATTTTACAGTTTTAATGGGCTAACCATCATGAATTTTATGGATTTTGGAAATTCTGATTTGTGCCCTAAATTTTACAGTTTTAATAAGCTAACAATCATGGATTTCCTGAATTTGGAAATTTTGATTTTTGGCCTTAATTTTACAAATTTACCGGCCTAACTAGCTACAATGAATTTATTGGAAGAAGCAACCTTGTATTATATGCCAATATTCGAGCAAAGCTTTTGAATGCAATGGATATGATGGCAATTTTCGCACAAATCAGGTATCATAGGTAAACTTATCTTACGTTTTAACTGATAAACGGAGCAATAGTATTTTGGAAACCAATCGAGAAAGAAAACCATTTGACTTCTTCTGGATCTCTAGAACAGAAAAAAGAGCAAGTTCAGGAATCAATGGAAACAGATTGTTGATACGATACGTGCCAGCCATGGCCTCTAAAAACCGCATATTATTTATAAATTTTTTTTCGATATCAATCCAAACACAAAAAAATGTTGGATATAAAAATTATAATGTTGGAATCCGATAAAAATTATTGGATATATCGTTTGAAATTTAATCGAAAGTGGAGGAGTGGGGTTTGGAAACAACCGAGAAAGGTGTATTTAGGTTATGAAAAAAAGGGAAATAAAAAAATGGTTACCCTGTATCCAAACTGCGTATACCGACTACGATATAAATCACAATAATAAGACACATAATCTGCCTATATAAAATAAAATGGGATATCTCCAGAATATAACTCATAATTCCTTTTTTTTTATAAATGCTATGGCATTTATGGTGGTGTTGTTGGTGTCATCGAATAACAATAAATTTTGGATTTCTTTTCGTTTTTTTTTTTTTGTTGCGGTTATAATGTTTTTCCAATTTTCAAGTAAAATTCGAGTTCTTCTCTTGAATATAAATGTATGTATAATAAGGATATAACGCAAAATATTTTATCTATCGACATCACAAGTATATACCATATAAAAAAGGGGATAATGCGAATTTTTTATTTTTTTTAACTATCCCTAGAGGCCATAAGCAATTACGATACACAAAGAGTGAAAAAAAAATTGGGAAAACTCAATTACATTCGAATCGTTATTTTCGTTTGATCCGACCTAATTTCCATATGGTGCACACTGACAAATTTAAACTACATTAATTATGAGATTTTGAACATCAGCGACCAATTGTTTAAGCTTGATTACAAAATAATATGGCAATTTGAAAGCAACAACATAAAACATTTCTTTCAAATTTTTTTCAACCCGTTAAAATATGTGACGGTTAGCGTATCAAAACTGTAAAATTTAAGCCATAAATTGAAAATTTCCAAAATTGAGAAAAAACGTGATGGTTAGCCTATCAAAACTGTAAAATTTGAGCCATAAATTGAAAATTTTCAACATCCAGAAAAAACGTGAAGCTTAGCCTATCAAAACTGTAAAATTTAAGCCATAAATTGAAAATTTCCAAAATCCGAAAAATCCAGAAAAAAAATCCTGAAACGTGATGGTTAGCCTATCAAAACTGTAAAATTTAAGCTATAAACTGAAAATTTCCGAGCCATAAATTGAAAATTTACAAAATCCGAAAAATCCATGAAAAACGTGATGGTTAGCCTATCAAAACTGTAAAATTTAAGCCATAAATTGAAAATTTCCAAAATCCGAAAAATCAAGAAAAAACATAATGGTTAGCCTATCAAAACTGTAAAATTTAAGCCATAAATTGAAAATATCCAAAATCCGAAAAATCCAGAAAAAACGTGATGGTTAGCCTATCAAAACTGTAAAATATAAGCTATAAACTGAAAATTTCCGAGCCATAAATTGAAAATATCCAAAATTCGAAAAACCCAGAAAAAACGTGATGGTTAGCCTATCAAATCTGTTAAATTTAAGCCATAAATTGAAAATTTTCAAAGTCGAGCAAAAACGTGATGGTTAACCTATCAAAACTGTAAAATTTAAGCTAATTGAAAATTTCCAAAATCCGATAAATTCAGAAAATAAAAGAGTGATGGTGAGCCCATCAAAATCCGAAAAATCCTGAAAAATCGTGATGGTTAGTTAGCCTATCAAAACTATAAAATTTAAGCCATAAATTGAAAATTTTCAAAATCGAAAAAATCCAGAAAAAACGTGAAGGTTAAGCCTATCAAAACTGTAAAATTTAAACCATAAATTGAAAATTTTCAACATCCAGAAAAAACGTGAAGCTTAGCCTATCAAAACTGTAAAATTTAAGCCATAAATTGAAAATTTTCAACATCCAGAAAAAACGTGAAGCTTAGCCTATCAATACTGTAAAGTTTAAGCCATAAATTGAAAATTTCCAAAATCCGAAAAATAAAGAAAAAACATGATGGCTAGCCTATCAAATCTGTTAAATTTAAGCCATAAATTGAAAATATCCAAAATCCGAAAAATCCAGAAAAAACGTGATGATTAGCCTATCAAAACTGTAAAATATAAGCTATAAACTGAAAATTTCCGAGCCATAAATTGAAAATATCCAAAATTCGAAAAACCCAGAAAAAACGTGATGGTTAGCCTATCAAAACTGTAAAATTTAAGCAAAAAATTGAAAATTTCCAAAATACAACAAATCCAGAAAAAACGTGATGGTTAGCCTATCAAATCTGTTAAATTTAAGCCATAAATTGAAAATTTCCAAAATCAGGAAAAAACGTGATGGTTAGCCTATCAAAACTGTAAAATTTAAGCCATAAATTGAAAATATCCAAAATCCGAAAAATTCAGAAAAAACGTGATGGTTAGCCTATTAAAACTGCAAAATTTAAGCCATAAATTGAAAATTTCCAAAATCAGACAAATCCAGAAAAAACTTGACATTTTGAAATTTTTTGTTAGGCTACAATTTTACAGCCTTGAAAGGCTTACCATGTTTCTTCATGTTTAAATTTTACAGTTTTGATATCGCGTTTTTCCTGCTTTTTAAGCAAATTACATTGGAAATCTTTTGCGGGATATATTTTTTGTCAACCAAATAGTTTCTTTCTTTACATTTTGCAGCATTACTGATTTTCTATAAACGAGGATAATGCATATCTCGTTTAAGTTGAATAGGCTGTACCATAATAACTGGGCCAAATTATATTTCTATATGAAGTTATAAAATCGTAAATCACTACAAATTATTGTCGTATTTGTAAAGTTTAACTAAGATTTGAATAAAATTTGCTACATTACGTAGAGATAACGTCTAATGTACAACTATTTCATTTAATCTTAATATCAAGTTTATAGTATCAAACCTTTCATTATGTGATTGAATAAATCTTCTCTACCATGTAACAAAGTATCCCGCACCAACATATTAAGTTAAAATCATAAATTCCATGCACATACGCATATATCTCAAAGAAAAATGTAAACGTGAAAAACTATCGAATGAATCATTCAAATTTTTACTGTCGATTTCCACCCCTCTATTCAACATAATTTTATTCCATTTCGATATACGAAACATCTAAATTATTGATTTTGTTGTCGGCCGCGTCAATTCATCAGTCTCATAATATCGGACCATTAGTAACGATATGATTATTATTCAAACTATATATCAAGTGCATTACCATCGTTCGTCGTATGCAAACAAAATTCTGTCACAAAATTCACCCCTCGTTTAGTTGTAAATAGTTGTGCGTCTCAAAAGAAAAAAAAATTACTTTTTACCATTAGTGTTGGTGTCAACATGTTACATATTCACAATATTCAAAGTTTACATTTCTTATTTAAGTTATAGAGTTCGACTGACGCAGATAGATTTCATTTCTATGCTAATTTATTTATGTATATATACAAGGGTGATCGATGTGTGAAAACCACTGTGCGCATCCCGGAGAGATGAGACATCAATATTTTTGAACGTATATACGCAGTGAAAATGACATACAAATTTTTCAACCCCTTTTTGCAACATTATTGTGCAGCGCCACAGTGCGATAAACTCGTATACAATGTAGTCATCATCAATCATGTTACCATTTATAATGTAATGAACATGGAAAATATTTTAAAGGTTATGTCAACCCCCCTCCCTTCTCCAGTCTATGATTGGAAAAGGGTTAAAACATATAAATATTTTATCTAAAATCATGCATTAGTATATGATGAGTCATGTTGCAATCTTCGACGTAAAAAAAAATTTTGTAAAATGTAGGCAGACTGTAATCTCGGATTAAGAAAATTTAAAAAATGTTACTCGAATTACACTCGATAATTACTCGAAAGAGATTCTAGTGAAATTTAATCTCAATTGAAATTTTAATACGATCATTTGATTCAATGGACTAGAATCGAACCCATATCGATTCCCCCAACCAGGCTATGCGCCTTTATCTATTGATTTTGTGTGTCGTCCATTTCTAATTCACTTTCCGCTTTTTTTTATTTAAAAATTGAAAGTACCAAAAAAATAGAATCCAATCCAATTCAAATAAATAAAAAAAAATAAAAAATCGTCCCTCTTAAAAATAAAAAAAAAAAAACAGATAACAAGGCCTCAATTTTATTTTAAGAATCTCGAGAAAATTCTATTTTCTAATAATCAACTCGAATCGAATTGGTACAGAAAAAAATACTTCAAAAAACTTCTTTTCATGTCCTTTTTACAAGACGTCATTATTGTTGTTGTTATTTGATTATTTTTCTTTGATTTTCACCTCATCCCGTTTTATAATTCAATTTTCATTTGTATTTCATTTTCGATTTGATTGTATTGCTGTTGCCTACCACCCTGCACCATGTTAAGAGTTCTTCTCGTCTCCTTATCACTTTTATATAATGTGCGTGTGATTCCCTATCACTTTCATGTTATTTTCCGATTCGAAATCAAATGAAATCAAAATTGAAAATCATCGTCAACTGTAAAAAAAATTACAAATCGTTGGCTTACAGTTTTAGGTTAGGTTAGCCATCAAGTTGAAAATCAAACTATTACTGATTGCTCGGTTTCTCCATCTAACGAATCCCTACATAATAGTTCTACTACTTCATCATTGCTGGTTTTTCTCACCTGACGTTGATGGCGTTTTGATGAATATCATCTTAAATGAGATATCATCGCCAAATCTAATTACCGACCAAGTCGGCTTAAAAGCAGCAATACTATGATTTCTAAAACTGGAAGACATACAGGGATATTTTATTCGTCAAAGCGGATATGCTTCCAACATTTTTGAGTTCAATTAGTGACCTAGAATCTGAAGCTTGTTTGCTAGATGATGTGCTCCTATCTTCTTACGGAAGTAGTTGTTTGGCACGTAACGTTGTGGTAAATCGCATAATTCTATGGTGGAACGAACAGCTGGCTAAACTCCGTAAGAAGACAAATTACAAAACGGAACTAAGGCGTTCTAAGCGCCTTTCGTGGAGGAATAACTGTGGTAATATCGAGGATATACCTACAGCTGCTCGATTCCATAAAGTCCTAGCTAAAGATCAGTCCAACAAGATTGGGCTTCTTCTGAAATCCAATGGTAATTATACGTCGGGTCGCATATTTGGTACAAATATGGGTGCAAATTTGAATTGGGTTAATCTGGTTTGTCCGGTATGCGTTTTACTCCGGAAAAAGTCAAATGGGTCATTAACTCCTATTAGCCGTTCAAGGCTCCAGGCGGGGATGGAATTTTGCCAGCCCTTCTGCAAAGGCGCTTGGACTGGATTACCCCTGCTCTGGTAGCCTTATTTAGAACTAGCTTTAATTTGGGTCACATATCACAGGCTTGGAGCCAAGTCAATGTGGTTTTTATCCTAAAGCTTGGCACCCGACCAAGCAAACTATCATCTTAGTCTTACATCGTTTTTTCTAAAAACTATGAAACGACTGATAGATCTATCATATCAGTGGCTGAATCCTAATCAATTCGTCGACAGAAAAGACAAATCCATAGAGGGGCAGTACATCTATACTTGTAACCAAGATTGAAGTAGCCTACCACTCGAATGCAATTTCGCTGAGTGCTTTTTTGATAATTGAGCTCAGTCACGATCATGGCAGTAAGGAGGTACCCGCAACTAAAAAATCTCAACTACAAAATACCAAAGTCCCTGGTAACTTATCCCACTGTTTTTCTAGCCGAAATTCACGCCATCGAAACCTGCGTCTCAACTATTATGACAAAAGGTATTAAAGGCACCTCCATCCACATTTTCTCCGACAGCCAAGCAGGATTGAAAGCACTGGCTTCTAACTATCTGGATTCTAAGTCGGTTAAAAGCTGTTATTCACTGCTTCAATCTCTCTTTTGTCATAACAAAGTTAGGCTGTGGTGGGGACCTGATCACAACTGGCATATCACTGGAAATGAAATAGATAGCCCTGAGTTTTTCAATGCTTGACGTATTGAAACTGTATTCCTAGCCTTAGACAAACCAAATCTTTGATCAGACCTTTTCACCATAAGGATTTGACGGTCAATTTCAGTAAAGGAAATGATATCAGGAAACTAGTGAGTTTGAATAAAATGAACCTGTCCAAAGAGACGGAGTGCCGACTCTGTTTGGAAAAGATAAAAACCGCAGAGCATATACTATGTGAGTGTGTTGCTCTGTGTACACTGAGATGGTTTCAATTTGAAGAGAGGTATTTCACCGCTGAGAAATGTAAATTGGCCTCTGCAAGTAGCATTCTCGCCTTTATTAGGAAGGCGGAAAAGCTTTTTAAGTTACCAATTTTATTTCACTTGGTTCGACCCTTTTGATTCCATTGGGTCTAACCAAAGGGACGTAATTTAGACTGATGTTTAATATTTCTTTTCAATCAAAGACTCTATATGGAGTATGTTTAGTATTACCTCTATAGGGTCTTTCTGGACAGTGATTTGGGTCCATTACTGTTCTTATTATTCATTAATGATGTGGATAATTGCTTCAGCTTTGGAAATGCTTATATGTTGACGACAAGAACATTTTTGCTCCTTTGGCTTTTTGATTCTGTACGACCTTGTCGTCGACATGGATGGTTGTATCGACTCACTTCCGATAATAATCGCAGTTCTTCGTTGTCACAAACCTTAATAGTATTTCGATTTAACTGTTGAAATTCTGGTTGCATCAATACACATTTTGCATATGTCCTAACTGTGCCTGGTGTTGCTGTTACAGTTCTCAGTACCTGTTTAGATCCAACCACTTAAAAGTCAATTATCATTTTTTATGATCTTTCCTGCTTTAGGTACCTAAAGTTCTTTAGCAAACTACTTGTACGTTTGTAAGCAGCTTTGTCTTTAGAAATTTTGTAAGTTCAATTTTGTAAGTATATTTTATATAAAATAATTACAGATTTGCTTCTAAACTCACCGTCACCGAGATTAATTCAACATAATACATTAAGCTAGAAACCATTGACCTAATTTGCAAATTAACAAATTTGATCGGCATATTCATAAAATATTAAAAAAAATCTTACTTATGATCCGACAAGTATATTTTAGATTACACAAAGTTCGTAAGATAAAAAAAAATATCTGTGTTTCTTTTATAACGTCCTAAAAACCGCTAATTCTTAAAAGCATGATTTTATGTTGATTTATAAATTATTGCCTAAATTACATAACATTAAATTTACCAACAAAAATTTAATAAATTAAGAGCGGATGTATTTTAGGTTCTACAAATTGAAAAACATAAATATACATGAGTTTCATTGATCATGTCCCACAAACCATTATTCAGTGAAAGTATGGCAAACAAAATATTCAAAATGAAACAAAATGCTGAGTTATTTAGGTATGTTAAACCTCAAAACCAAAAATATAAAATATGTCCCACAAAAAAACCAATTGTATAGACGTAAAACTTATTTACATTTTAATCGGTGATTCTACTATATTTACTACCCAAAATATGTTAACTAATAACTAATTTAACAATAACAAGTCACACCTAACCCGACAATGACTTTTCACAAAATCTGTTTATGTTCCACAATTTTTGTACGAATAGATAAATAGTTAAAATAATTACAGTTCTGTTTAAATGTAAAAAAACACAGAAGCATCAATTTTAGTTTATTTATAAATCATTGCCTAAGCCAAAGCTACCAACCTTCTCATTGGAAATTTAAACATTAGCACGTTATACTTTAAGAAGTAAATCACTGGTTTCAGTTTTGTAAAATCCTCCATTCTCCACATTATCAAGATAACACGTATGGCTTATATTACATAATATTTAGCTTACTAACAATTATAATTCAATAACTAATTTAACAATACCAAACCACACTTAACCAGACAATTAGATTCCACAAATGAAAATATTTTAGGAAATAAGATATGTATGGGATTAAAATAACCTATTGAACATAAATTTAATTTTGAAAGTAAATTATATGGGAAAGTTAGACTTTTAAAATCACCATTACCATAATAAGTGCCCCATATCACTTTAAGATGGAAAGTATTGGCTAAACTTTCTGTTAATTCACCCTTTCACCTTGTTAAATTCTTTGTCTACGTATTGTTATAACCAAAAACAAGAAAGTATGATGCACATATATTTTAAAATAAAATAACAATAAAAGAATAATTTAGGTTCCACAAGCTTTTGTAATAAAAGTATAAAAAACCTGTGTTTCTTTTATAATGTTCTATAAGCCATTATTGTTTATAAGTGAAATAAAGCCATAGGAGTATACTTTTAAATTATTTAATTGTATAAATTTCACAACAAACTATGAATTTATATAAGTTCCACAATATTTGAATAATATTTAGCAATAAAAACCAATAAAACATTATCTTATCTAACAACAAGATATTGTTGTTCTCCACATAATCGAGAACATATTTATTGCTTTTTTTACATGACATTTAGTTTACCAATGAATTAGGTTCCACAAATTATAATTATTGTACTCCACAAATACTTCAAATGGAATGATGTTTCAAGTTATTTAATTATGTTCCACAGTAAAATAATACTCTTAAGAAACTTTATTACATAAGTTCCACAATCAAAATGGATTTTTATTTAATTTTTTGTATACTTTATTCAAAAAACAGTAAAATACACTTAAGGTCTCATAATTGGGTTCACAAATCGAAATTGAATATATGTTCCACACCTTTTTACTGTTTTTATGCTATTGTAAAATAGAATTTAAAACAGGATTTAAAATTATTATTAAGTAAAAAATTTTTTCCAAATTTAGTTTCAGAAAGTAAATTTATGTTCCACACAATCTAATAGATTTATTTTAGTTTATGTGCAACGAAAAATGATATCAAAATCTAGAAAATATGTTCAAGACATATAGAAGGCATCATCTTCACTATAAGGTTACGATTGTTTTAATAATCAGCTGGATTGATGTCACCAGATGTACAAAGGCTTTTGTGCCTTCCATGCGCATTTTAAATTATGTGTTTGTACATGGATGTCGCCCAAATCGGTCAGTCACTATGGAAACAACAGGGATATTATTATGTTCCACAATCAACAAACATCTTCTATTCTGCTTAAATTTAAAAAAAAAAGTAAAAATTTGACATAAGCATTGAGAGGGTCGTAGCATGCGAGAAGATTATAATATTTTTTTCTCAGTGCTAACAAGGACGAACACCTAATCCAATCTAAACCTTATCCTTTCCAAATTCGAATCAAATTTTTTAAAAGCACGTGCTTTCAAAAAAAAAAAAACTTCTTTCCCCATTCACATATATTTTAAACTCATCCACTCAAATTTTCACAACTGACAAAACCAATTCGTATCTTATCAGGATGTAATTAGAGCACAAATCATTTCAAAACTACCCCTACGCATTTCTTATCTTTAAAGTTCAAGAATTTAATTTAATTTTTTTGTAAAAATTGGTTTTATTTCATCATTGTTGAACACACGAACACAATAATAAGGAAGCAGTCTCACATTTCTAATTAAATACGTGAATATGTCGGGTGTATCACAAAGAAGAGAGGGTGCGAAGGATTTCGCATTGAAACATAAAATCGGTATTAATTTTTTATTTTTTTTATGTTTAAAGTCCATCGCTGGGTTTGTATCGATAAGACGATTTTAAGAGGGCAAAACATTAATTTAATTTTTTTTAAACCATAATACCTCAGGCGAACTTATATCATTTAAGTAATGATCACCTGATTGCACCAGTGACTCATGAAATTTATATTTTTTGTCCGTCCAATGGGAATTCGTATGAAATAGCAATTCGGATTTCCATCAATTTACCACTATATGGGTTGTGAATAAAATTTGAAAAAATTATACGTACGTGTTAACGTTCTTATATATGGACATAAACCCGGAAAATTCTTCAAATAAATCAGACCAAAAATACATAATCTGCCTTTATTTCTTTATGTGTCCCGTTATTTTGAAATAACCAACAACGAAAATGGAAAATATAACAATTCCAAAATATATATCGTATTGTCATCGGGAAATAATTCATAATTTTCATCTTTTTTATGTGCGTTATGGTGGTGATTTAGAATTTTCACCATAATCGTTGTCATCATATATCAATAAAATAAAAAAAAATTTGGTATGTGTGTGTGTATGCATTGGTACGGCCGTAATAATTTTCACATTTTCAAAGTTAAAGTATGGAGTTTCTCTCTTGAATATAAATGGCCTCATAATGTAGATATACGATTTGTATCGTGCAAATCAACAGAAAACTAACAGATATATCTTTGGATTGTTGAACAAAAAAAGGGACAATTTACTAGTGGTTTGAAACCATTGATTTGCGATGTACATGTGTTTCGGGAAAATTCGGTTAACCACAAAATTGTTTCCATTTAAACTAGTAGCCTAATGTCAAACTATGATTAAAGGCTTTTGAGCTCAAAATTCTTTCATTTATGAAAAAATTCATGTACTTATACGTATCTACCAAATATACATTTTTAAACCTTTGAGAGAATTTTTTTTGAAGAAAACTTACTTGTACTATATATACATCATAATATTTATCAAGGACCTGAGAAAATTTACACCAATTTTGGAATTAAGGCCAGATTTGAATGAGCTCTGAATGTCAGAATGATCCGTGAGATTCATTGGGTATTTTCTATAAATATATGTGACTGATTATAAATATATAAATATAGCACTGCGGGTAAAAAAGCTAATTGCGGCATGCTTCCTCGAGCCGAGAAAAATATTTAAATTTTACTGCAACAGTATAAAAGTTCAACATCTACCATGTAGGCAGTATCCAGAACCTCTCAGATCATGGTTAATAAATACTGATGCAGACGGAAAACATTATCGACAGAACATACGGAAATACAATGGGGTTTTAAGATTTAGTACGTTTAGGAACAAATCATCACTATTTCGTGGTGCTCTCTAGACATTTGCAATCCATGGATAGATATACCATCTTAGGTTTTCAGTCACAAAGCGAAAATGAAACAAAATATTTGCAATTTTTTTTTCTGGAACCTAAATTTGCTACTGGAATGCAACCGTAGGTTTATAACGCAAATTAAAATTCTTTTAAGACAATTCAATCCTTACGCCCAAACATTTCAGATGATGAAATATATTATTTAAACTACACAGTCTAATGACTTTGAAATGTGGATCGTTAAGGACCAAGGATCACAGAAGTTTATCTTCCAACTTCTTGATGTAGTAACTTCAGAAAATGACCAATCTCGATTTGAAAGGGATATATGTATTTACCCTCAAAAAGCTACAAAAAATTGAAAATTTTTCAAAAATTGAATTCAGCCCTAATCTTGATCTTAAGGTTTATCCAAAATTATTTCCTAAAGATGACTTTTGGATGGCAACCTGAGGTGCGTGAGCAAAATGGACATACCGCCTTTAAGAGCGCACAAACTTTAAACGCCAGAAAATTACCGCAACAATTTATTTATTGCATTTATGAAAAGAGAAGGTAACCGGTTGAACTAGGTTGAACTACATTCGTCAAAACCGTAATAATTTCAAAGAGGAGATATACCTAGGTTTAATGGGTTATTTGCCCAAGCCAACAGAACAACAACTTAAAGCAGTGAGAGTATATGTCCTTCCATCTTCATTTGGTGGTGGCAAGAGGACACTTTAAATTATAATAGTATATGTTATTCACTATTACTGTGTGGTGAGGGCAACCCTTCAGTGCCTTATACGAAAAAAGTAAAAGTAAACAAAGTATGCATAAAAAAATCCCAAAGGACTACTTTGAGAAGACCAATATGAATAACAACGGCTATCCTGAATACACTAGGAGAAACAAATGAGGCTTTAACGAAAAATTGATATTGGACAACCGTTTGATAGTTTCACACAACCCATATCTATGCTGGAAGTACAACGTGCACATCAATGTTGAAGTTTGCTTCAGCGTGAAAAGTGTTATGTATTCGAGTATATATATATATATATATATATATATATATATATATATATATATATATATATATATATATATATATATATATATATATATATATATATATATATATATATATATATATATATATATATATATATATATATATATAAAGGAAATGATGCAGATGTGATTTAAGTGAAGGGTTAAAAAATACAAAATGCAGGATCGAACTCTGTAATTCGGCTAGTTGCAAATCTTCCACTAATGCAAACAGTTATTTTTAAAGAAGATTCTGAACAACGCGCGTTGAAGTCTCATAAAAGAAGAGAGACCACATTTACAACTGCATAAAACAAAATGTTTACTTAAGTCATCAATCTTTGTGGTGGTTGACAGTACGATGATCGTTGTCACGATCATCGTACTGTGGATGGAGTGATTGAGGAGATATTCAATGAAACTACTGTTGGAAAATGTCGAGAACGGGATTAAAACATTGGATGAAGCCTGCGTTTTGCAAATGCTACCCCAGTTAAGAATGCTTCTGGCTGCCATCTTAATTTTAGAAGAGCCACCACACCGCAAGACTTTATAAATGAAAAATACAGCAATTTTCTAATGGAAGGCTACTTATTGATTATCGATGAGGAAATAGCTAAGCACTTAACGCGTTTATCCAGTTTCTTGCACGGACATCACTGTAAGGTAGTCTTCAGTTGAGTCTTCAGTTTAAAGCAGCAAGTTATATTTATTAATCATATTTCCAAGAATTAAAATAGATTAGAAACATGCCTGTGAATGTTGAAGAAGTTGAATTCGTAGAGTGGCTCTTAGGAATTGGGTCTAGGCTTGACAACGAACGTCAAAAATCAGATCTTCTCGAATTACAAGAACATGAATTAGCACAAGGTACCGTTTGGCGTGTTTGATAATAATATTAACAGCATTTTCAAGGGTGACCTTTTCACTCGATCTATTCTTTGTTTTACGACTGGATAGACAAGCAACTTTGCAAGGTAAGATCGGTTGTTGCATCTTGTGATTGAGAGATAGGAATGCAAAACGTTGACTTTGCAACGACACTAGATTAATTGTAGAGGAGCTTTGAAGTAACTTTTAATCCTTTGGAGCATTTTAGTAGTGACCATAATGGTTCAAAAGTCTTCATTCCAATAATGATTTTGAAACACAGCCAGCTTTTACACCTGAATGGTTATACACCAATTTGTGAAGAGATCAAAGATGAAATCAATCAAAGAGATGAACGATCAATATATGTTATGTTCAATGGATGGAAACTGGCCAAGCTTTATTCTATATCTTTAAAAAAAGATCTGCCAGAACTACACTATTGAAAAGAACACTCCTCTATAGTAAAGAAAGCTGTAGTCTAAATAACAAAAAGAATTAGTTCAAAAATCGGGAATATTGACAACATTTGAGGTTCAAGACTATTAAACAGATGTATCATCAAAATGTAGGAACGAATATCAAACTAATATCAACCATCGTACACCTTTAACATGTATATATCAACAATTTGATGTGAATAATGCTTTAAAGTAAAGCCAACTATTTTTTGGGAGAATCGAGTTTTTCGAATTGAATTTTGTAACTTCATTTTAATTTGCTATGATTTTCTTTGCAATGCCTTAATACATCTTAGAGTTATTCATGAATCAAAGCACACATACCCCATAGCAGCAATATATTTTAGTATTCATATTTTAGTAGGCGATGATCATCAACTCGTTCGTCAAATGTTAAAAAAACAAAAATTGAATTTTTTCATTAGTTTTGATAAATTATCTAGTGTCATGTCAGTGTTGTGAATCGAAAGTTTCAATAAAGTTTAATAAAATTATGAACTTATATAATAGCACAGTTGTCTCCTGAGAAGAGCTTTAATATCCATTCTGTGTGCGAACTTTGCAATAATAGTGGATTCAACAAGTTGTACTGTTTAGTACGCTCGCTGAACTCGTTGCAAAATAAGTTATCACAAACATTGACGTTGATAAATTTATTTCGTCCTTCATTGTTTTGCATACATGCAAATGTAGCAAAATTATCTACTACCCGAGAATTTGGAATAGGGGAATTAATAATTCGAGCAATAAAAAATAACGAAATTAAAATAAGGCAACAAGAAGTAGGAGCTGACTTAACAATTAGCGCGAATAAAACATTATTAGCCAGAAATCTAATAACAAATGGAGAAACTTTTGATGACCTAAATAAGTGATTAAACTCAAAAGAGTAAACATTTAGATGATAAAGCAAACCTATTAAAATTAGTAAGAATCGTTTACAATATTAAAATAAATGAGCTGTCAGAATCTAGTATATAGCTGAATTTATATAAATCAGAGAATGATTTAAAAATGCCAAAAAAGTGCTTTCCTTACACAACTTGAAAGCATTGGTCATAACAGCATTGGCTGACCAAGACAAAGCAAAACTATATCCAACCGAATTAAAACAAATTATCAACGAAAAATATTAAAATGATAATTGCACGTAAATCTTAAAGCAATTTAAAAACACCAGCATTTTGTAAATTGGAAAACCAACCAAAAATGTTCGAAGATTTCCATTTTATTTGGTGAGTGATTACATAAAATCATTCTTCTTAAATTAAAACAGTAAAAAAATGAAACTTTTGGTTTTTAAGGCATTCGAATGTTAAAATCATCTTTCTAATATAAAGTCTCGTAGTAAATTTGGAAGGTAGTTCAGCTTTTGAATTGACTCTAAATGTATACATTTTGTAACGTTTATATATTATGTAGATGCGATTGTAAATGTATCTCATACACGCATATTTATTTTATATATATATATATATATATATATATATATATATATATATATATATATATATATATATATATATATATATATATATATATATATATAAATATAAATATAAATATATAACCATAATATATTATATTAGATATATAATTCAGTTCTATATATGTATATATATATATATATATATATATATATATATATATATATATATATATATATATATATATATATATATATATATATATATAAACATAACCATATCTAAAACCGCAACCAAAAATTTTGTAATAATCGTAATATATGTTTTATTCTAAGAACGAAATCGGAACGCACACATTCACCATAAAAAAAGAAAAACGAAAAGTTCCAACCAAATCTTTATGGGATCCCCGATATTTTACAAACTAATGTGACATTTCGATTATTCTATGGGATTTAATGTGTTTTATGGGCAAAATTATTTTTTTATATATTTATTTCGCCTCCACACACACACACATATGTATGTATATATATATATATATATATATATATATATATATATATATATATATATATATATATATATATATATATATATATATATATATATATATAAAATATATATTTATTATATGTATTTTCGTGGGCTATATATTTTCTATATTAAAATAGAACAACAGTACTAGCACACAAGCACACAATTCTGCTATAACTTTCGATATAAATAAATTTTCATTTTCATGTATCTTAACTTTGTTTTTTATGCGCCTATTAGATAAGTTTAGACTGATCTACGACAACAACAAATTCAAAATTTAAATTTAGGTTTGACCCCTTTTGCCACTGCAAATGAACGACAATCATTTGACTTGTGAATGGTCACTTAAAGATATTATATAAAATAACATACAAGAAAAAAATTTTATTACACTTTGCAAAAAGTTGTCCCTTTTGTTTTTTGTGACTCTTTATAACGTGTAGAAGAGGAAAAAATCACTCAATTGTAAATGTATTAGCTATAGAATTACCAATTTAAATTTTTTATTTTTTATTTTTTTGTAATCGATATAACAAGTTTCCACTCTAAAAGATACCCTTTTTGATGATCTTTGATTTCAATTTCTTTATTTGTATGTTACCGTTATTAAATTATTAAGATTTGCAATTACTCATTAATATTTAAATATTTATTTCGGTCAACATTATGGTCAGAACGTATATCTTCGAAAAATGTTGCATCAATTATTTTGTAGGTTATGTTGCTTAAAAAGTGTTAAATAATAAAAATTATTCAGCAGCATTATGGGATAGTTTCAGTTTTTTTCTGGGTTTTAGAAATTTTCGGGTTGGTGTTAAAACTTCACAGATTTCAGTAGCCAACCAACTACTTTATGCTGGATTTTGGAAATTTTAGATTTGTGCAGAAGTTACACAGTTTTAATCATCGCGTTTTTTCGGGAATTTGGAAATTTTCAATTTATGCAGAAATTTTTAGTTTTTATGGTTAGCCCATACGTATTTTCTGGATTGTGTGAATTTGTTTCACAAGTTTCATGGCTAACTATTGCCTTTTATCTAAAATTTGGAAATTTTCGATGAATGCCAAAATTTTACAGTTTTCATGGGGTTTCAATTTATACACATATTTTAGTTTTATCTGAATTTTGAAAATTTTTAATTCATGCAAAAATTTTACATTTTTTATAAGCGTTACGGTTTTTGCCGGAATCTAGAAAATTTCGTTTAATGTGGAAATTTCACAATTTTCATGGGCTAACCTTCAAGTGTTTTATGGAATTTCAAAATTTTTTAATTTATGCAAAGATTTCACAATTTTCATACACCGACCATTTTATCTGAATTTTGGAAATATTCGATTTATGCAGACAATTTTAGCAAGAATGTTTTAAGGACGATTCAAAGATGTTTGGTTAACAACAAAAGTTAGTGTTTCATTCAGGAAGCTAAAAACACAGTTAAAAATTTTAAAAATGTGAGAACATGTTCTAATATTTTCTAGGTTATTTCTAGATCATGCTCAAATTAGAAATTTAAGGAAATATGCACTAAAAATAATGGGATGGAGGGTTTAAGTGGGCTATATGTCTCGGGCGCCAAGAGTAACTCATCTGGTTGGGATATTGGAAAAGATTGGAAAAAATTTAATTACCGCATATTATGGAACAAGCAGAGATATACGTACTGGAAGAAGGAAATTAATTAAGCGATCATGTCAAGAGAATTCAACAATCCCAAGAGACAGCAAAGCGTTTACACGTTACATATGTTCTCATTTATTCAAAATAAACTTATGGAAATTTGAAATAATTTCCAATCTCTTACTCCATTATCATTTCAAATGTTTGGCTCATTCTATGCAATAAGCGGTTATGAACCATTGCGGCAATTCTGATTTTTAAACAAACTAAACGCAAAGGTAGAAATATTTTCAAAAAATTTACGATCTCCTAGCTGAACATTTGGTTTAAAGAATAATTGAAAGCCCATCTCGATGGAACTTGACTGGCCAAGCGATATTTTCAGTACTGTAATTATTGCCTAAATTAAGGCACAAATTGGTTTTCTTAGTTTGAAAAGGCATTGTTAAATCTTTGCTTTGGCACATTTTCAAAACAAATAAAAGGGTTATTTAGAAGAGTTTATGAATTCTCTAAACCCAAAAACTCACTAGGCACTATAAGTGGGTGGCAATAACATTAACAATATCATCAATTGCGGTAACGGTAAACCTGAGGTAAATGAAAAACTGCTAATTCGGATAACCTCTTTACCATTATCATGGTAAAACCTAGACGATGGATATTCATCAACATTTAACTTTGTATTTAAACTTGCATGATACCAGAATAATTCCTAAAAATATACTGGTTGGTATTGCAACTATAATAGCTCCCGCGTTAGTTCTAGATTCCAAGTTATGGCTAGAAAATCATTATAAAAAGTTCACATCTATTTTACGGAACACCAAACCAGCCAATAAGCAACACAGTAGAAAACGAAACTATCTTTTACAAAAATGGTAATAAAATAACATCAAAGGCATCAAAGGTACCGTTTGGTACTTCGAACCAACTTTTCAAATTATGTAATAGGGAAAGCAAACATGAATAGTTGAGCAGATTTGAATGATAAAGTCATAAATACATAAAACTCTTTGTGTTTTTCAGATGACCTTGGGATAGTTTCTCATGGTCATCTAAAATTTAGACCGGGAAATGTACTGTAATCTCCCATGTAGTTTTAAGTCAACTACAAATTTTTTCTTTCGTTAATACTAGAACGAATTATAATTTAAGCTAAATTAGGTCGGTTACTGGGTCTAGTGCGTTTAGAGCTCCTAAATAACATAAACTATTTGTTGTAACCATTTTGATTGATTGATTGATTTAGAATGTACAGCCAAGGGCTAACCAGGATCTCCCGGATTTGGCCAAGCCCACCGTACACCCGTTTTTACATATACTTGGAAGGATAAGGTAGAATATTAGATAAATTATTGAGATTGACCCAGTTCCAGACACCTTGGCAGCCAATAGTTAGTAAATTTGTTTGTGGGGTCGGAAAAGGAGTTGTATGTCAATAATGACAGAATTGGTCCGGTTTCCCGGTAGCCAATTTTCAAACTACTGTTAGCATAAGACAATCACAATTTTATTGAACTGCTCTGCATTCTGTCATCTTTCATCAGCAACTCCAGTGTGCCACCATTCAACTGTAATCGGCAAATAGTTCTCCGAAATCAAAATCTATTAATGGGCTTATTTCTCCAAGCCATAGGCTGTAATAAATTAAATTAATTTTCACCTGAAAATTATAAATAATTAATCCTTAGTAACTCCAAGCCGCTAAACAACGCCTCTCTTTAATGAGAGGACAACAGTATTCTTTGAATTTCAAGCTAGAAAAAGTGGAGTCGAAAATTACCAATCGCAGCGACGTTCAAAAGCGAAAAATTAAGACTATCACTAGAGACTTTTTCAAAGACTATATCAAACCCTTCTCGTTTACTTTCGAAGGCGAACTGGACTACACTATCACCAGACCCAGCCCACACAATTTACAAGCAGAATTAGTGAAATCTGCCAAATCAAGGAAATCTCCAGCAAACCTGTTAAAACTTATCAGCCTATCAAAATCATCAACGCAAGAAGCGGCAACAAGCCCACCAACCAAAAACTACCATGTTCACGGAAACATAACCTGGATAAGATAAGAACCATCCAGCCCCAACACTCACTAGCCACAAATTCACAATCACCCAGAACAAACCAGTAATACCCAATCCACTAATCAAAATCAGAAATACCACAGTAGACACAGAACCATACAACCGGAATTCAATCCCTGCAGGCATCCACCACACTCCCATCAAACTATGTCTGAGACCTACAAAACCGATAACTAATAATAACGCTGACAAACAATTTATTACGAATCAAATCATGAAGATCAGCACAATAGAGCAGAACACAACTACATGATCCATAGACCATATAGTACACCCAAGTCGTGATACGACTATCCAAATGGTATTGATAATGATCACATCAAACCTATCGTTTACAAAAATGGATACATCCTTCCAAAATTAGGATCGGAACACCAACAGAACATAATGCAAACGTTTACTGATGGGACCCAGATAAAAATCACTACTACAGACTCCGATAGAAACAATATTTCAGTAACTATTATCTTTTTAAACTATTTGTTGTAACCACACTATGAAATTTTAAATACTAAAAATTTAAATGAAAATCTTACAAATTTTGTTAAATCGTATCTCAATGCATTAAGAGCCATATGCCTATCTTCAAAAAAGGCTTTATAACTTGACTCTGTGAAGTTAACTTTAGAGATCGATTAGCTGCCGTCTTTACAAGTCAATGTGCCAGTCCAAAAAAAAGTAAACCCTAAGCAATTTTAAAACACCTCAAACTCCAAAGAGATTGCTGATAGGTTTGCATTGAATGTTTTAAGGACATGAAATTATTGATTTGGCAGTCACCTTGGTTGAAAATTTCAGTTAAAGCCAACTTCATGGTTGACTTTGATAATCGATAGACTACTAAATTCAAGAATGAATACACACTTTATGTCGCTTATTTCGCTTATATAAGGTCTCAGGTGGACCATATTATTATTATGTTATCTAGAATCCTTACTTTGATCTACACATTAAAAAGATCGAAAGCATACAAAAAAATAACTTCTATTTATGTTTTTTTTTAAAATGACTGGGGCTAAGACCATAACAAACCATTCTTTGAAAATGTGGCCCAATTACCTCTATACGCAACTAGGTGCAAGCAATACTACTTTTGCCCCATTTTAAAGACTTTTTTTTAATGCTGCTTTGTAACCAATATTAAGTTTATCAATTAAAAATTAATAATAATATAATAATAATTCTAATTTATAACCTAAAATGATATTTAAAGACAGCCGCGTGTTCTATAAAACTGTCGTACCACATATATACCTACCCCTTAAAGTATTAAATCTCGGATTTATTAAAGTAGACAACAACAACAAAAAAACTCGTTCATAATTGGTCTAACAATTTATTCACAGCCATCAAAAAAAAAAAAAAAAAAATGAGATAAATTACCCTCGTCGCAAATTATATCCCAAAGTGTTGTGTTTCCTTAATATAATTTCATTATTTTTTGGCATAAAGCAAGACTATATAGCATAGAAAAAACTACTTTATATATATAAATACAACAACAACAATTGTGTAATAATCTTCAATAATAATCTTAAACAACTAACTGTCATTCAAAGATAAAATACAAAAAAAAAAAGTATACCCTAAAGTCTAGCTGGGCATGTATACTCGTAATATATAAAAAGGAAAGTAAAGATTTATCCCCTAAAAAAATACTTTGAATACAGCATTTTCATTTTTTTTTTTTTTATTTAAGAAAATTTGGATAAAAAACCCACCACCAACTCAACGAAAAACATCATCATCATCATCATTTGTGATAATCTCAATCGCAACTATCAAAATTTATCATAATAATATTAAAATTAATGGAAAATTCTATATAGATATACCCTTAGCTGTTGAACTCGATAGATGCCCTTTTGCATTTTTTTTTAGGAATAAAATACCAGCAAAAAAACGTAAATATTTATCTTAGATGTTCGGTATATGGTACAGCAGCAGCAGCAGCAGCAGCAACAAAAAATAAGTTGAATATCCAATAAATTATGAATATTCGACGTTTTATTCAATATTTTTTGTTTTATTTGTTGGCCACTCCGTCGATACGGTTGCTATACGTGGATAGATAAGTGTGAGGGTGATTTTTTGTTTTTGTTGTTGTTGTTTCATATTTAAATCTATAGATGGTGAATTCAAGTTGGTAAAAACGTTACTGTAAACATTTTCAGAAGTTAAAAAAATTTTAACTGTTGAAAATTGGTAAAACTATTTTAACCCTTTGGGTGTGGACGAAAAGGGCTACCAATATTTATTTTGTGTATTAATTAATTTTAGTAAACAATTACTGTAGATATTAAAAAGTCTTTGCGAGGTTATTAACCGGGTTAAAAACTTATAAAATTATATATACTTATATACTTATAGATCAAGAAGGGAAACGACCAATGCAATCTCACGATAATGTCTCTTTGATATATGGAACACGCAATGGAACAGATCATTGACAAACACGAGGAAATATGGGTCGAGTCGAAGTATCAGTTGAGTTGGAATATTTCACAAAGGAGCATTTGAAACCATTTGAAGAAAGAACACAAAGATAGCATTATGGATGACAACTGTGATAGAAGAAACCAATAGTCAGAAAGAAAATATCTTAGTAGCAACAGCTTTAGCCAAACAAAATGGAAGCCAAACAACATAAAGAGCCTTGATAGGTTCAGGCTCACTAAAACTAAAAGGAAAGCATGACATTGGTCATTGAAGAATACATTACGGTAGATCATTTGGAAGTAATTAACACGCAGGAGGACGTGGACAAAGTTTATTTTCTACCAAACCATGCAGTGATAAAAAAAGATAGTTCAACAACCAAAATAGTGGTTTTTGAAACAAAAACTTCTAATTGAGTCACACTCAACGATATAATATATACTGGTCCAACAATAAAAGCTATAAGAAATCCTTCTGAGATGGAGAAAACACCAACTTGTGTTTAAAGTGGACATCGAGAAGATGTTTAGGCAGGTGCGAATACACCGCAAAGATCAAATCTTCCAATTAATGCTCTGAAAAGAAGAACTTATAGGATGGGCTAAGTAACTCAGGACTTATAAGATGAAGACGGTTACGCATAAATATGCAGCAGTGACTTATTTGGTCACTAGAGTTCTTCATCAGTAAGCACAAAATATTGTACCATACAACAATAAAGGCTCTCATTGAAGATTTTTATGCAATGACATATTATCGGATGCGAACACAATAGAACAAGCGGAATTAGCGCAGTTAACAATGATATTCACAACAGCTAACAATGATATTCAAGCAAGAGGGTTTTAATCTAAGGAAATGAAGTAGCAACAGTCAAAAAATACTCAAAACCATTCAAAAGGAACATATGGATGCAGGCACCCATTCAATAGAAATTGGCGAATTTGGAATAATGGGAATGTGTGATGCGAAATATCCAAAAAAAAAGTATATTAGCCCGTTATATCATAAAAGCAAAGATTATCATGCAACAACTAAGAACATTAGGCTTAGATTGGAATATATAGTTACCTAAAGACCTCGAAACAAAATGGATTTCATATGTCAGCCAACCACAAATGCTAGCGGAGATTAAGCTATAACAATGGATCAGGCGCGACAATGGTTAGTTAGGGGAACTACACGGTTTCTTTGACGCATCGGAAGATGCATATGCTGCATTAATTTATTATAAATTCAATTGTAAGGCCGATGATAGCAAGGTAATTTTAGTGATTGCAAAAAGAAAGGAGGCACCATTAAAAGCAAAATTAACAATTCCCAGATTGGAATTATGCGCCGCTGTGTTGATAGTAAGACTACTAAGAAAACAAATAAAGCATTACAACTGCTCGATATCAAAACATTAGCTTGAACAGATTATATGATAACCTTGGCTTGTGTCGGAGGAAAGCCCAAGAAATATTTAAATATTTGTCGCCAACAGGATCGTCAAAAGGAGAAGAATCCGGCAGATTGCGCATCAAGGGACCTAAATGCGTCAAAGCTTCTAAATCACCACCTGTCCTGGAATCGTCCAACCCGGCTTAAACAACCGCAAATGAAAGCTGCGTTCAAGCATGATAAAATCAGGTAAAATCAAGATAAAATCAAAAGACAAATAATAGGTGCCACAATCAACGAAGAAAAGAGTTTTAGAATGCTGTTCAACACTGACTAAAGCCATAGCATTTAAAATAGTAAATAACCAACTAGAACCGCAAAGTGAATCTCAGCTAAGATCACTAAATGTAAAAATAGATGAGAATGGAGAACTGCGAGTAGATGGAATGCTGTCTAACGCCAAGGTTGCTTTCACTTACACTAGCTTTTATTCGGTAACGGTACTGGATAATTAAAGAGCCATTAGCAGTGTAAACTTACATCACTAGATGTATAATCTACCACAAAAAAAACGCGCGCAAACTTTAATTCAAACTATAAGAGATCTTCCAATAGCTAGAGTAACTCCAACACGACCATTTACGCATCCTGGTGTAAATTATGCTGGACCGTTCCAACTGCGGTGTTCACCAAGTTGAGATCACAAAAACTATAAGGGCTACCTTGCAGTATTCATATGCTTTGAGGTAAAAGCCATTCACATGGAAGTAGTAAGCGATTGGTCATCAAAAGATTTCATAGCAGCATTTAAACGTTTCACCATGCCGAAGGTTTTGCACGAAGCTTTATTGTGATTGTCGTTCCAATTTCAAAGGAGCTTCAAAACTAAAGCGCATTTAGTTCACGCTTGTCGGAAAATAACTATCGTGAAAATTGGCAAAGGAGCTTGTAAGGGATGGTACACAATATGTATACCACCAAGAGCTCCCCATATGGGTGGTCTTTGAAAATCTGCAGTTAAATCCATCAAACACCATTTGCCTAGGATTATTGGGGAACAGCATTAAACGTTTGAAGAAATGACTATGGTAGTTTGCCAATTTCACGACCAATGGTTATATTTAAGCGAAATCGTACGGGAACAATGCAGAACCCAGCATTCTAAACGAAAATATCAACCATTTAACACGTTGGAGGCTTCTGCCAAAATTATATCAAAAGTAATGGAAAATTTGTAACCGATTTGAGCACCCCAACATATGTTAATAGTATTATTAACATATGTTGGGGTGCTCAAGAATATAGTTTCTGTAAAAAACAGTAATATAGGAGTGCTTTAAAGGCCAATCACTAAAATCAGCCGTCTTCCACTTGAGGTTAATAACCAGTTGGGAGAAATGAATCTGCCATTAAAATAGTAAAATTTGTATTTCTCGCTGAGTTTGGTATTTGACCATATGCGCACTGACCATTCAAATAAATCCTTGAGAGCCACAAATTCTATACAATTACCTCCAAAAGTGGAAATTAAAATATGGGGCAACTGCACTTCTGCGTGAATATGTTATACGTGCGTGACAAGTGCGACAAGGTTTAGTTTAACTGGTTGGTTATCTCTAGTCCGGCACCATTCTTTTTGTACAAGATAAATTTAAAGAAGGTCTTGGCATCAAGATAACGTGATAACTATGTCCAAATACATAAACGATACTTTAGATTTAGAAGATGAAGGTCGAAAAAATCAAAGAGAAACAAAAAGATTCCAGATGAGAATGGTTTAGAACGAGAAAACTATCTGGATCATTAAAAAAATAAGCCAAACAAAAAGTTGAGTTTGCTTCAGAGAAGTAAGACACCAAACAGCACAACAATTGCAACAATCATAAAGATAAAAATGTGGCTTTCCTTTTTTATGCAGATGTTTGATAACTCCGGAAACGTCCAATATGTATACAATATCACTGGCTTACTCAACATAACAGTAATAATATGAGCAATTAAAAGAGCTTCGATGAAAATTCTGCATAAACACGCGTGAAATTAACTGCACGGGCTGCACTTAAGTTTGTTGAGACTATTTTGAATCAGGAAGACAAAGTACCCTACATTGCTTTAGGAACAGCCAAACGAAAAGCCATTGTAACGTAACATTATTTCTCTGGGTGCTAGTATACATAACTCAAATCAGTTAAATATCTCAATAAACCAAACATTCAGTTCTGTTTTTTGGATTATGCTGGGTGATTTTAATGCTCACAGTTATGTATGAAATAGTGAACATGAAAGTACAAGGGACAATCAAATAATCGAGTTATTTTATCAATTTAATTTAATTTGCATTAACGATGGTTTAACAACGAGAATCGCATCACCGCCATTTCGTATCTATATTTGTTCAAGTCGTCTATAGATACCATACAATGGAAAGTCTTAAATGATATCATTTCATCTTAAATGACTATCATTCATAAAATTATCCGTAACATTCAAATGGTTCATCCTCAATTTTACTTGACAAAAAATATTGATTGGGATTGTATCCAGTACAAGTATCGGAAATGCTTATTCGTAGGCAAGTTTGTGATAATGAATAAGAACAACAGTTTTACCATTTTAATAAAACTGGACCTTCGAGCGGTAAACTTGCAAAAGTGGGATTCATTTCTGCGTACCTTTTCCAAAAAACCAAACAAATGGTGGAACATAGAACTCGCGGGAGCAAAAAATAAAAAGAAAGTAGCATTGCAAATTTTCAGGCGCGTATGAATACTTGAATCATTTCAACGACTGGGACAGAAATTAACATTCTTGTGCACTAAAAGACAGCTTAGTTTGGTTCCAACGTTATTGTATACTTATAGTGGCTTCATTTCTTTAGAAATTGAGGTGGGACATATTCAAGATGTTTCTTGTTTAAGTATCTTTCAATCTGTGAGTATTGAATTTCCTCCATTTGCCTTAGTTTGTTTCATTTCAGATCTCACTAATGTGGACGAGCGATAAAGTGAGTCACATATACTGAAAAGCTTCCAACAGACATGTGAAAATTAATAAGAAATTAACCACCAAAATACATTAATCGCTGCAGACAGCACTCATTCAGTTATCAGGCATATGAAGTAGCCAAACAGCTGCAAAAAATGAGAAACCAAACAAGCAAAACACCAGAAAACCAGATGATCCGGAAAAACCAGGATAAACAATAAACGAAAATAGCTCAAAGTAAGAAATTAAAATTGGCCTAAATTTTGCAGTTTTGATTGGTTAACTTCCCTGATTTTCTAGATTTTGTAAATTTTCGATTTGTGGCTTAAATCTCACAGTTTTTATGGGCCAACTGATTTTCTAGATTTTTGAAATTTAATATATATGGCCTAAATTTCCAGGATAACTTTCACTGATTTCCATGATTTTATAAATTTTCGGTTTGTAGCCTAAATTTTAGAGTTTACATATCCTAACCATCACGGATTTTCTGGATTTTGATAAAAATCGAATTGTTGTTAAAAATATTTCGTTAAATTTTGTAAATTTTACCCTTTGAAATCATCCTAAGATTGATGAGTGAATGAAAATTCAATTGAAAATTCAACAATAAGCTGTATACGCTTGAAATAAGTTAACAAATCAGTAGCATTTTAAAGCAAAGCAAAAAGTGCAAAAAATGTTGAAAGACCAAACCAGGTGATTATCTTGATAAAATGAAAATTATGTGCACAGAAGGAAGGTGAATCACCTAATTTTGGCGGAGTAATGGAGAACAGGTAATAATACATTTAAAAAAATTTAAATAAATGTTGCAAAAACGGTAAAGTCTTAAATAGATATCTAAAATTTAGTCGAATTAGTGATTCTTCTTAGTAGAATTAAACGTATGGTTTAAAAACAGTTACCCTGACATCTGCAAATCGTCGTCGTCTTCGGAAAAACGAGTTAATTTTTTTAAGAATATTACTCGAATGTAGGAATTTTTTTTGGGAAAGTTACAGATATTTTCAATGGTAAAACTTTATAATTAAAAGAGTCAAGGTACACAGAATAAATTACTACTGGTGTAGTGACGCATTGAAGCATACCAGCTATTTTATGTCGAAGTATATTGGAGCATTTTAGAAATTAAATTAACCCAAAATGTATAGAATGGAATTATGTTGTTAATGTGTAAGTAACATTCGATAGCTTAGGTGTAATCGGGTCGAGTATATCACAACTAACTATCCTTCCCATCTATCGGTTTTTTTACATATAAACAGGTGTACGGTGGGCCTATAGTATGATAACAGTAAGATTGCGGTTAAATCTAATATGACACATTTACGAGTTATAAACCATAGTTAGTTAATTTGAAGATTTGTTAAATTTTTATATTATAAAATATTTTTAATTAAAACGATAAAAGTTTCAAAATTTTAAAAAATATTTTAAATTAGCATATTCCTATAATATTTTCAAAAATTCAAAGGCATCGAAGAATCTGATGTCATTTTAAGTACTCTAATTTGCACAATATTGAAAATTTTTAAATTAACTAACCAAATCTTAATAAAATTTAGAATCTATTACAAAACTCGTTTTCGACTTGGTTCAACTTGGTAAATATTTAAAATATTTTTGAGAATTTGAAGATATCTTATGCAAAAAAGAATTCACAAATTGGATATAATTTAAAAAAATTAGTCGACAATTTTTTGCAATATTTTGATATTTAAAATATACAATTTGCCAAATTAAATTCTGGAAAATTTTAAATTTATACCACTTTCCCGATATTTGCACAATTTTACAATATTGACAGTGCAAACTATTTGCAAATTTTAAAATATATATAAATTTAAATTGAAATTTTTTTAAAATATGAACAAATCTTTTAATAATAGATAAAATATTTTAAAAGGTAGCTAAGTTTGTAATATTTTAAAACTTATCGACATTAGTAAAATTATAAAATTTTGAGTTTACATAATTTTGCTTCAAAATTCTGAAAAATTTCAAAATCGAATGTTAAACATTTTTAATATTTATAGCGGTTCAACTTGACAAATATTTTGTTAAAAATGTTATGAAAACTTAAATATTTTTCTTAAAAATGAGAATTAAAATTTTTTAAAAATTCATCAAAATTGTATGGAATTGTACGGCAATACAATACATCACTTGCAACTTTTAAAATATTCGATTTAGATTTAAGCAAGAAACAGTTAGAAGCTTCAGGATTCTAAATATTCTGACAAAAGAATCTGACTAATTTGACAATTTTAAAAATCGCATGATTTTGACAATTTAATTATTTCTCATGAAATATTCGCAACTATCAAATATTTTTTTAAATTTTATGAAATAATTACTCTTCCTTTTTTGTATATTTCATTATTTTTCAATATTGAAAATATTTATCATTTTAAAATTTTAAAAAACATTTGAATTTAAGCAAAGAAAAAAAATTTCATAAAATACACAATAATATCAAATTTCAAAAAATTTTTGAATTTTTGTATCTTGGATATTCTAAGTTCCGCAATTTGTACAAAAATATTTAATCTTTAAAATTTTAAAATAAATTAATCAAATATTAAAAAAATTTTAAAATCTACTGCAAAATTCTTTTTTGTATTAAGTTCAAAATTCTTTTTTGTATTTCCGAGCTTAGTGTTACAGTAAAAGTATTTCGGCTTATTATTAAATATTGTAAAAAAATTTAAGAATTTAAAGATTTTTGCAAAATTGCAAAATTGTTGGATACAATTTTTTCAATATTTCCGATAATGTAATAGAAAATTCGAAAGTTTCCAAAATTTTAAGAGACGCATTTTTTTGAATTTCTAAATTTTAAAATAAAGTTTGGCTGTTTTTAATTTTAAAATATCCGCAATTTTTACTATTCATGAAATATCAATAGATTTTGATCTCTTAAATATTCTTTAAAAGAATATTTTCATATTGAAAATTTAAAATTTATGAAATGAAATTCTGAAAATTTTTAATTTTAATGTCAAAATTGTTATTTTTGCATTATTTTTGGCAATGCAAATTTAAACGAGGTTTTAAATAAAATATTTTAAAAAATAGCAATTTTTGATATATTTAAAAAAAAAATTAAAAGAATTAAAAAATTAAAAAATTAAAACCTACACTATTTTGGATTTAACCTATGAAAATTTTAAATTTTTTAGGAATCAAAGAATCAGGTGGCAGTTGAAATATTGTCACTATCACAATACTCTTCTAAATATTCTGTGAAATCCGAAAAAACTTTTGATATTTAAAGATTTAAAAATTGCATAATTTTGCTTAATAATTCTAAAAAAAATTTAAAAGGTATTGTAAAACTTTTTTTGACGCAAATACAGGTTCAACACTTTGAAAATTGTATTGCGGTATAATGATACAGTGGACCGACTTGAATATTTTTAAATAGCTTACTTAAGATATTGTGATATTTCACAAATTGTACTATACATGGAATCTCATCAGATTTTGATGTCCTTGGCATTCTGTAATAACTGAAATGTTTTCTGATACTTAAAATTTAACATTTGTCTTAACAAATTTGAAAGAATTTAAATTTCAATATTTTACGCCCTTTTTAAAATTTTTAAAATTTATTGTGATTAGCAAATAAAATTAAAGCAATTTTAAATATTACCATCAGCAATATTTATTGAAATATTTAAAATTTGAAGAAACTAAAAATTGTGAATATAGCTCTCTAAATGAATTTTGTAACAGAAAATAAATTTTTGTACGTTAGATTGACCAAAAAATTTCATCAGAAATTGAAATGTACACCATTCCTCCCACACTAGTTAAAAGAATATATTTTTTTTAAATGCCCGCGGTCTAGCAATTTTCTATTTCCTAATCTGTACACAGTTATATAATGTAATACAAGTACTACTTAAATCCCAATTATCGATAATTAGATCAACATGGTTCGAAATTCTAAACTAATAAGTTCATGCCCTGCGGGCGGAACTCGTTTTAAAACCATCCATAAACAAAAAAAAATCACATTTACACTTTGAACAAAATCACTTTTCACTGATAATCCATATAAATTGAGCGAAGTAATCCAAATAATTAATCCATATATTGTGTAGTTGAAAAATAAAAGTTGAACTCACACTGAAATGATAAAAAGAAAATGGAAAATTATTTTTATTTTCCTTAAATATTCACCTCCATCGAATGCTCGCATCGTTCTGATTTCAAATTGTGTATGCAAATTTTTTAAGGGTAGTAAAATTTAAATAAAAATTTTAAAATGTAAAAAAAACTCAAGCGCATGATCATATTTACATACATACCTAGTTTTAGGTTCGTCTACGACCGAAATAATATTCTGGCACGAGTCTAAATCATAACTGATGATGGATATTTTTTTTTAATTTCGAACTTTAAAACAGAACAACAATAAAAAAAATGATTCAACCCTTCCAATACTAACTGTACATTACACCCGTTATGTAAAAAACGAGATAAACAAATAAAAAACCAAACAAAAAGAGAGATGGTTTGTGTTTTTTTATAAATTCACCCTTTTTCGTTTTTTAAAGGGGTTAAAAAACAAAATGTTTAGCATAACGAAGGGGTAATAAAAAAATAGTCGAAATAAAAAATGGCGGAGTAGCTCAAAATTAATTCGAATAATGTATAGATTTCTAAATTCTCTAATTAAAAAAATGTTAATGTGTCTTAAAGATCACTTCATGATCACCTGAAATTCGGGTACGATCATTAAAATTTAGTCAGGTTCAAAATTTTGTTGTGTTTTTTAACATCTACATTAAAATTTGGTATCGAAAGGGATGACGGATTTTTTATTAATCAGGCAACACAATAATCAATACAGTATTTGATGTTTTGAAATATAGTCGAAAGGGTTTTTTTGTTAGAAGCAGATGGATGAATCTTTTGAAAAGTGACATTTTATTGGTGTGTGATATAGAATTTTATTTTGTCCTAACTTTAAATGGGAAGAAAACCATAAAGGAGGTAAAAATAAAACTTTAGAAATTTAGACAGACTTAATCAAAACAAATATTTTGATTACAGATTGACACCATTTGCATTGAATTGCTTTGTTATTAGGCACACAAAACAGTTGGTTCAGCCGGACCGCTTTTTTACTCATACTCCTAGTTATGTTTTAATTACTTGAATTTTAATTGGAAAACCAGGTGTAATCTCGAATACACAACTACCAACAATATGGTTAAAATTACAGAGGACTTTATGGTCAATGAAAACTGCAAATCGCAAGTGTAATATTTAAAGTTTTTTTTGATGTGGACGTAATTGTTTTGACAGATTTCAGATACTTTCTGATGTATTATCGGAATTAATTGGTTCTCTCCCAGAAACTAACTAGTCAAAAGGGAATCTTGTATTAAGCGTTTTTACTGCTTAACAGTTTCAATGGCTTCGGTAATCTAGTTTTTTGATGTTAAGTCTACATATTCCAATTAAATATAGAAATATAGAATTCTTGGAGAGCAACGAGTTCCAATCGCTACTCTTTGATGGCTGATATAGTGCCATCAAACGCGTCTGGTCTTCTTAGCGAGTCGATTTGCAGTCAAAAAACCTCCGCTTCACTATTATTGCTGTATCCCAACAAACTCCTAAATATTCTGATCCATGTCTAATTCGAAGCTGGTTGAAACCCGGAAAGTGTGGTGCAAAAGGAAATTGAGGAATGAATGATGTTACGCATTCTTGCACCGACTTGAAAAAGATGTACGTCCCATTGAGTATGTGGATGGCGCGTTCTGTGGCATTGCTCTTCGGGGAATGGAAAGGTGTTCGTATTTGTTTACCTCTATATATGACAAGTAACTGTCTGAATTGTAACTGTCTGAATTGTTTAAATTGATTCGCATTATTAGTCGTTACGAACTCAGGGACAGCTGTAATATGGAATATCTCATTTTATTTAATCTGACACAGGGCCGGTGTTGCATTGCGGTTTCTCTTAACGCTTTAAAAGTACGAATTTTGAATAACTATCCAGCACCACTAATTATACACGAGTTGTGGTTCCGAGATCGCAGGAAAGGATTAAGAAGATCTATATAAAGGTGCTGAAATGGACGTGTGACTTCGAAAACATTTTCCAATAGAAGGTCGTAATGGAGTACTTTTTGTCATTTTGGAGACAGAACTTCTGTTGATAAATTTACGATTCTTAGTGGTGCTCTTGTGACCAGCAAGGAAGAGATAAGAGGATTAGGAGTCACAAGTTTGCAAGGAGACCTGTCCGAAGATAGGTAACGATGATCTAAGGAAGGTCTAATCAACAGTTTACCGGTCTAAACTTTAAAATCGGAATGGTTGTTATGATGTTCAGTATTTTACGTACCTGTTCCAAGTACTCCTCATCACAAGAGGCAGGACCTTCCAAGTTAATACATATTCTATCACTACAAGAACTTGACGGACCATGTACAACTTTTTCGCAAAAAGAGCGAGAGAGAGTATCTTATACAGTATAAGATTAGATTTGTAATTTTAAACTCCACCAAGCTAATCGGCTCGAAAAGTGAAACAAATTCATCAGCCAGCAGAGTCTTGTATAACCCATGATAATAGTAAACTCAAACCCACATTCCAGTTTGGTCATACTCTTCGCCATCGTGATTTTGAAAGAAAGGTACTCTCCCGTTGTCGATGCATCAACCTAGATGTAGAAGGGAAGGTTGTAGTCGTCATGTACAAGAACAGGAGTTAAGGTGTTAATGCAGTTTTTAATTTATTCAATGAAGTGTCATCACGAGGATGGCATGCAAGTTTATAATTGGCCTTCCATAAGGCAGTACCAATCGCTCATCGTGAGAAAACGGTGGAGTTTTCGAATTGTTCTGAGGATTGTCAAATTAGAGGTAGCGTCAACATGTTCAGGCTCGACTTTGATACATGGCAAGTATTGGAAAGCATGATATAATTTATAAAAGTTATCCATGTTTCGGATAATTTTAAGTTCCCGAAATACCAGAAGAGGTTATGTAAATTCGGAGTTTGCTTTAGATAATCTCAGTCACTAGGAAGCGGAGGAAGATCTGTCCATCAAGACTGAGCAAGACTTGAGAGCAGTTCTCACTAAAATTCGGAACCATACAGAAACCGAGAGCCCTTCAAAATAATAGGTGGGGAAATTATGGGTTCGCCACAGAAATAAAATTGATGAATTTTTCATTTCCAGGTATCCAATTGAGCCATTGATCAACTAAAGCCTTGAAATAGGTATAGATCAAATCTGTTCCTACTTCAAGGTTATAGTTTCCTCCACAGAAATCACCTAAAACCAAGATTGAGTTTAACATCTGGAAATGATTTAGTGAGTTTACTCTAAAGTTGGAGTATAAGGATATACCTGTAAATATTTCAAATTTCGCACCCAAAGTAGCTATTCGAACGCAAAGAAATGAAACCGTTTTTCAAGGGGGTGGAAAAATCCATAATTTGTGCTGTTACCAAAAAGTGAGAGGCCACAGCTTGGTCAAAACAGCAGTATGGCTTCCTAAAGAAAAATTCAAAAGAACGCAGTACCTAGGATTAGATGGAAGGCTAGTCAACAGAAATATTGTGTCATTGGGCTTCACTTTAGTGAGGGTTCCTCACTAAACGTAAGGAATAGAATAAACAAAATGACATAGAATACGTGAAATGTCCCATGATATTTGCCAACTATTATCGAGTACAAGTTCCATCAGAACCGGATGTTAATACTAAGTGAGTGTTTTTTTTTGATAATTTTGGCACTTGAAGTGTTGCTTCCAGGTAAAATTATGGTATGCTTAGTGTTGAAGGACGCATCTAATGTATTTAGTCTCCCTCCAACTCTTAAAACGCCTCCAACCTTTTGGTTATAGTTTAAGGAATAGATGTACTTCTGAAATTCGCAAGCTTGAGCCCGTTTCAAATGTATGTTTTCTATCTTTTATGAAGTAACGATCACACCCATGTTTCGATATGATATTTTCCATCGTGTAACTCTCAGCAATAGGCGTTTGATTCTGGAATATGAATTCTTCCACTTAGTTAACCCTTTTAAATAGGTCTTCTAGTACGTGATCAGTTAGATTGCTGGATTTGCTGAGGGGTAACGCTACGAGAAGCTGAGTTCTCTTTAAAAACCACATGACTTCATTGTGGTATTTTATTGTAACTTTCTAGAATTGCGGTGCTGCTTGTTTAGTATATTTTGTTAGTCGACATCTGTTTCAGGACACTGCTTAAGAGGAGATACCTTTCCTTAAGAACATTACAATTCTACTTTGTCTTATATCATGATTATTGGTTGTACGAAGATATGACACTGCTGCATAAGCACACTCCGAAACCCATGGATTTGAACTTCAGTTGTTGAATCAGATGTCACCATAAACCGTGGGACTTCAATTTTTACTAGTTCAAGGCGTTTTCTCCGAGATCAAGTGGAACAGCGCTTAAAAGCTCAGAGGAGTTGGATTTGCATTTTTAGAGAAATTCTTCTGTAGCGTAGGACTAACTAGTAAGTTATAATTTAATGAAGTTCGGGACGAGAATTTACTATAAATCGTTAGATTCTATCTCCTGCATATGTCCAAACCTCCAATATGCAGACATGAACTTGATATATTGAGTATGGAGTTCTGGGTGCTTTCTGGACTTACTCTCCACAGCCATTAATCTGTTGGAAGCACCCGATTTCGAATATCCCAACTCACCAAAATCTAGTTTAAATAGTAGTCGAACCTGCGACTACCCTTTAAACGGGACTTACCTGCCTGCAGAGTTCCGTGAATGAGTTTCCACAAAGTGGTATTCACCTAATGTTTCTGTTTCTGTTGGAAATTTTTCCAATAGTACATGGGAATGAGTTCAAGTTGTCTGTGCCTGCATGTCTTACCTCTAGAAATGATCAATCAAAATTTGGTTAGCTACTCGTTGAGCCTTTTTTTGATGATATATTTGTCAGACATAAAGTGATTCAACGAATATGTCCGCTCCAAGCAAAATATCGATTATATGTAGCGTGTGGTAAACAGGAGCCACCAACTAAAGATTTTTCTTGGTCATTTTGTCTATAGATTGTGCGTCAATCTTTACTTGTGAGACTTGTAAGAACTGTGTCATTGCTGAGTTGTTATATCCTTAAAACTTCAGCCTTCCACTTAGTTTATTTATTTATTATTAATTGATAATTACTGCCAAAAATTTGGCAGCCAACCGACAAGTTCACATCTTGGATCACCCTAGACCTTTTCTTAAGTAACACGTTGTCAATTTGACTTCGAGACGTCTTACGAAGGAGTGTCCATGTTTCCAAGTGGATATTTTTATGATGAAAGAATATGCTAGCCACAGTGTGATCGTGCGCGATAGCAAATTACATCATTCTTTCCCTATTATCGGTCGCTAGATCGTTTCGGGAATATGGAACTTCTGTTTTCACATAAGTCTGATTTTAGCCAGCTCTATCATTAAAGTCACCAATCACTATTATGATGTTGTGCTCCGGTATGGATCCCATCAGTTCATCCGAATTGTTGTAAAATGACTACAAATGATTGGCAGATTGGTTAGTCACATGCGCAAACGTATTTCCATTATAAAGCAAATATGTATAGCCTTGGGATCTCCACATTTTGACCATCAAGTTTCCTTGAGAGCAACGAGTTCCAATCGATACTTTTTCATGGCTGATACAGATTAGTGGAGTTGAATTCCATTTTACAGCACGCCTCTTTATGAACGACGCTGAGTGCATATAATAGCAGAAATGACTCCTATGAATTTTCTGGCTGAAAACCAAACAAATAGTTGTATGCAGAACGTGGAAGCAATGCTATGGTAAAAATAAACAATCTTGTCCAAAAAGCTGACATGGGGAGTTGACTGCATGTCTCAATTTTTAACAGGACAATGTTATAAAATGAAAATACACCATCTATAAAAACCAACACATGGTCAGTTTGACTGCAGACCTTCTTATGTAGTTACGAAGAAGTACCTTATCTGTAGTTAAAGCTATACCTCCATTTAAGTTTTAACAGCTTATTATTATAGGATGTTAATCGTCTACCATACAACTGTTTAGTCCCTTCAAGAATAAAGGACTCAAATGGAATCATTATGGTACTACGGGTTTATGTATTTTACAAGATTTATCCACAAATATTAAAATGTGTACGCAAATCAGTCGCACACAAGCCATAAAGAAAATAATCCATCTATCGATTTTCTGCGCCTGCAACAATTAAACATAATAAACATACATACACATATCGAACGCATAAATAAACGAAACATGAACAACAACAAAATTATAATCACCCCAAAAACGAAGCATAAATTTATCCTTTTATATTCTTTTGTAGAGTAATTATTTTGTTGCAATTCTTACAATTACAACAACTACTGTGCGTGTGTGTTTGCTTTTGCAGATGGAAGGAGGGAAGATTTTGGGAACACAAACTTCGATTTCTTAATATTTATTTTAATGAGCAACTAAACATGGTTTATGTTCGTTCCCGATCGTAACGGCACAGTAAAAACACAAACAACGCACGAAATTAAGGATATTTTTATTAAACAATATGTACAGTATACTTAGGGTGATTTTTTGAGACGTAATTGTATATGGTGACACACACATACATTCAGATTCATAATTTGCAATAAAAATATGAAAAATATGCGCTTGGGATTAAAAATTAATGATGTGCCCTTCTCCTTCGTAAAGTCTAAGGAGACGTTTGATAATGAATAAATTTTCTGGATTTTTAATTAAAGACAATTCGGCATGGTTAGTTATGGAACTAGCGGGGTAGAATAATTATCTGAGAAATAACTTGTCTAATTAGTTTTTTAAGGAGTTCTAAAGAAGGGTAAGTTCATACTATTAAAAGAATGGTGAAGCTCGAATAGGTGACTTGACTTAGGTTAAAAAGTCTGTCAAGGATTTCGAGACAGTCAGAAACCGCTTGTGTAAACTTCCTTTGTGCATATGACTACCTAACAAGGTGGTAGTCATATGCACAAAGGAAGTTTACGGATAAATCAAAAATTTCCAAAATCCAAAAATCCCGCGAAATTCAGAAAATACGTGATGGCCATTTCGCCCATAAAAATTTGTAAAATTTAATATTTTACAATTATACTTCCCTGACAGAGAAAATTAAAGTGACAACCAAGGAGGATTTCATCGGAATTGTATTCTCTCGCTCCGATTCTAAAGCTCAAATGATTGTAGCCGATAACACAATTGATTTTATAAAAAATGACACTAACACTATCACAATTTTGTGTGTCAGTTGAGAAGAGCTATCGATAATTTATAATCGATAATGGCAGACATATAGACAAACAACTAAAAAGATTTTGGGAGTCAGAAGAACTGCACCCAAAATGAAGCCTAACCGTCTAAGAATCAGAATGTGAAGAGCGTTACGAAAAAACGCATAAGAGGCTAATCACTAGAAATTATGTAATACGCATAAGAGGCTAATCACTAGAAATTATGTTGTTCAAGTGCTCCCTGGAAAAGATATTGGTGAGTCTATACATAAAGCAGCAGCTAGATTACTCCAGATGGAAAAGATATTTGCAAAAGACGTCGAATGAATTATGCCCGCTAAGATCAAGATTTACAACGAATACTATGGCGATCTAAACCAAAAAAACAATGGACAGCTATAGACTAAAAACAGTGACACATTTGGCAACAAAAACTTTAAACCAATTGGCGAAAGATGATGCGTCGAAATAACCAATAGCTTCCAAGATTTTTAAAACTGACTTCTACGTTGGATGGGACGAAAATTGGAGGTGCGGCACGAAAATTGAATTGCATGGTTTTTGTAACCAGTCATGCATACGTTGCAGTAACATGTAGTAAAGTTAACAACAAAACAGCAATAATTGCTGCAAAAACTAGAGTTGCACCACTGAACCAAACTATATCGCTACCAAGATTAGAGCTCACCGTCGCATTACTCCTGCAACTTCTCAACCATGACATTTCTCAACACGGTCTTTGGATATCAACCGTGACATATCAACATTTTGTTGAACTGATTCAATGGCAGTATTAGGCTGGATAAAAGAAACAGCCAAAACATCATAAAACGTTTGTTGACAACAGAATATCAGAAATACAATCGGGCCAATGGTATCCTAGCCAATGGTATCACGTAATTTCTGAAGAGAATACTGCAGGTTTTGCATCTTGAGGGCTAATTCCTGTTCAAATACTAGCCCATAATATTTGATGGGAAGGACCGGCCTGGTTACAACATTCAAACTATCCAATAATACCCATAGGCACTCACAAAATCGAACAAGCTGCAAGCATGTCACCAGGGGAAGTAACTTCATCTTTAAAGGCAATAACCAAAATCGTACAACACGAAGCCTTTGAAACCGAGATAGAGCATTTAGAAGCAAACAAAATCATACCAAGGTGCCATACAATCTTAGCTCTAAAATGTTTTATTGACTAAACTGGCCTCTTAAGATTCAGAAGGAGGTTAAAGAACTCAATCCTGATATTCAACGATAAGCATCCTCATTATATTGCCAAGAGGGCATCAATGTTCAAAACTAATTATCAGAGAGGGACACTTAATCTTGTCTAGGCAACTTGAGGCCAACTCTGGCTATCTTCATAAAACTTTTCGAAGAGGCTTATTAACCCTTGAGGAGATTTATACTCTATTAGCTCAAATCGACGCAGAGGACAACACCGCTCTAACACCAGGTCAGTTTCTAATAGGAAGGCCGATGATAGTAATTCCAAAACCAGTCATGACAATTCTAAAGGTCATTACAAGTTAAAACTTGTCATTCAAAATAACTTAATACTTTTTGGAAGAGATGGTCATCAGAATATTTATCATGGCTTCAAAGCCGACTAAAATAGCTAAATAAACAACCCAACATCAAGGAAGGAGAGTTAGTGGTGATCAAAGATGGAGAGTTTTCACTAACAAGATGGCTCTTGCAAAAGTAATTCAACTGCATCCTGGTCCCAATAAACTAGTAAGAGTGGTGACAGTAAAACAAGATCACAACATTTTTGAACGCAAAATATTAAAAATGTGCCGATTACCCATCACTGAAGACCTAGAGAACAACACAAGCGAAACTAGTCCACCGTCAAGAAGAACAAGGTTAAAAGGTGGAGGCAGTGCAAATTATCTGGTTATAGCTATGCTATCGATTTGCTGAGTCCTAGGTATCGCAAACGCTAAAATCTAAAAATGGAGCTTGACACAATATGCAAAACCAGGACAATAAATTAAATTCGAATCTTTGGATCAAGCACCACGCTTCCAATCAGTGGATATATGTAGTCCCTAAAACCACAACCGTCCGTATTATAAGTGGCTCCGAGATTTTTTTGGGATCTGGAACATTGAATATGCAAAGCTTCCTTTTACAGCCATCGGCACGTCACATAACAGTATAAGCAAGTCATTCCATAAATCACTTGGCATAGCACATGAAGCTATTAATTTAAGGAAGTTACATCTACAAATAAAACACAAAACAACGGACAATATTCTTGGACTAATTACAGCACCGGACACAACCAATCTGGGGACTAGAAAAAGGTAACTAGCGATACTCAAGGCACCCAGTGGAAATGAATCAACATAACGTTCAGCACTATACCATTTCCTATTCAGCCATAAGAATGTTGATCGTCTTCTTAGCTATATTTTATTATAAACGCCCCGGCAATACCAGACCTACTTTCCCGACCAGACCAAGATGCATATTTAGACAAACCATCTTCAAATTATCCAGTTATTCAAGTAATACAAATTTTTTGCCCTGGATGTATGTTCAATCTTTTCCCCAATCGATCTCTGTAATTGTAGGCTTACCTATCGAGTTCTATCGTTGGTAAGCAATTTGGTCATATATTGACCTTCACTTTCTTTAGCGATCTTTGTTGATCGGTGATGATTGCACGTCGAAGATCATTGCACGTTGATCGGTCATGATGTGTTTTTGCTACAATTTCTATTGATTGTACCACCTTAGGAGGCATTTAAAATAAATTTACTTCACTTACTTTCCGCCAATAGAGAACATTGAATTGGCACAAAGGAACTGTTGGTCTGTTCTTGCTATAGTTTTATATAAAGCTAACTTGAGAATACAAAACAATTACCGACTAAAAACTGACTAATTAAATTTAATGATGACACAACCATAACTCGCAGGAGAATGTTTCAAGTTCGATTCCCAAAAACGATATACTCTTCATTTATTTTTATTCTTTTATTTTTAATTTTTTTTTTTTTATTTAAATGCGTGCCTACTTGATCGAAATAAAACTTTGGGATATGCAAAAGATTTAGATACCACTTTAACAAAATTTTAAGTTTTTCAATTTAAAAAAAGGCTCTAGTGGCTTCCACGTTTCCGAGTGTGGAAAAATTTCACACTTAACTATTGATCCAATTTAAGACCAAAAACATACGCAGACTACGCTCATTAATACGAGATTATCAGTCTGAACTTGCACCATTTACTCTCCTTTATTCTATGAATAAATAATTGTTAGGCAGGATATATTTCAAGAGCCCATTGGAACCGAAATGTATGGCTAAACGAACGTAATCTCTTTTATTTCGTACACCTGTTGAATGCGCACCATACTATAACCAAAGGGAGCCTCTTATCATTTTAATCGAACAATAAAAAATTACAACTTTTATGATTAATCATAATCGGTTGGTTTTTTTTTTCATATTCATACATCGTTTACAACCCCAACAAATGCAAAGTACTAAAAAAATTGATAGTCATCGAAGCATAAAATTTTTTTAGTTGGGTATAAAATGAGCGTATAAAAAACACTCAACATGCTAATTTGATTTATTCGGCGTTTTTTATTTTTTTTTTTTTTTATTATGAGCCACCCCTCGGGTTTTTTTCATAGATAAGGGGTTGAAATTTAAATATGCCTGTTGATTTGGTGTAATTTTCAAGTGTTAAACAATTATTGCCATAAGGATGCAAAACAATTGGATGAGCTATTACCATAAATTGGTGAAGTGTTTTTAAATTTTTATTTAAAATGAGGGTTGGTTTAGTTTTTTAAGTGGTTGTAATAGGTTGGGTAAATACTGTTAATTTGTAAGTTTATATTTATATATAATTGCCGGGTTACAGGTGTGGCAAAGAAATTAGCAAAGGGGTTGATGAATGATGAATGATAACTTAATCAGTGAATGCTTTTGATCTACAAGTTTAAATTTGATAAAAAAATATCCAACAACGGGTTTCGAATTCACCTAAAACCGCATCTAAACAAGGGTTTCACCATTAAAACAAGTAAGCACACCAAGACTTAAATTGGTGGATGCATACTGTTATTTACGCAATTAGGGAACGTATTTAGAAAAACACTAAAGTCAGGTAGATAAAATAGTTATTTGGAGTGAATTCCCCATAGTTTTGGACTGGCCTCCGGTCATCCAAGAAAATGGTCAATAGAAAATATGCACAGCCGTATTACAACTAGCCTAAGTGCCAGAATGATCAAAATTTTAGTATCACTTATATTAAAGTCGTGAACCAACGCCAAACAGTTCACGGTTAAATCCTTACTATCCAGATTTGAAGGTCAGTCAAACATGAAAACTTAACAACAAACGCACACTCAAACACAATACAAAAAAAAACACAAAAAAAATCAATCAAATCACGAATATTTAACAGTGATACAATGAAAGCGAGAGAAAAACGTATATAAAGATGAAAAGCTCAAAATTATCGCTTTTCTATTTTGGTGCAGACAAAAGAACCATAAAAATCAAAATTAAGTTAATCACCTAACCACCTAAATATTTCCATTTCACAACTTCCTCACTCTCTCTTTCTCTTTCGCAGTTCTCCATATTACTATATAACCATGTAGTACTATTAACAATCATCACCTCCATCGACATCAGCATCATCATCACGATCATCATTGATTGTATATTATGATATAGAAAATGATGTGAAAATATAAAACCCCGACCATCACTGCACCTAAACAAAAGGAAAAACGAAAAAATTAATTTTTCCAACTTTTTTCATTCTCTATACTCGTTTGTGTGTATGTGTGTGTGTGCATAAAAGAAAAACGTTTTGAACAATGAAAATTTTTTTTTCAACAGTTATAGTCTCGTATACATAAACTAAAAATTAGTCAAATGGAAAATCAGTTTTCATCATTATATTATATAATGATGATGATCATCATTTGTAATGTTTTGGGTGAAATGATTGTTGCCCAATCAATACTACTATAATCATGATAAATTATTTTTCAATTGTAATTTTCATGGAAATTTAAATGTTTCGTGCTAAAGTAGAGAAGCACAAAGACACATGCCCGCACAGCGTGAAATTGGAAGTCTTTGGATTGCCGGCGGGTACGTGGGGAAATAGACACTCTGCCATTAAGGCAGAGACCAATGAACTGCCATTAAGCGTAACTTTATTAAGAGATTCGGTTTGAAACAGCAACTGATCCTCATATTAAAGGTGGCTGAAATTAAACCTGTTAGTAGGCATAAAATACCATAGGAGAAGCATCCCATACAAAATAATTAATTAATTAAGAGGCTGTCAGGATCGCCTACAGAATGATCTGTTTCCCGTTTTATTTTTGTAAATTTCATTTATTTCATTTTTTTATTTTATTTTATAGTAACAAGTATTTACTTGAATGAGCTTGTCAAATTATGGAAGAGCGATTTTGGAAAGAATGAAAACATAGCATGCCGAAAAACCCAAATTGTTGTTTTCGTTTTCGAAATTTTTAAAACAAAGAAAAAATTAATGAGTCTAGAAAGAATACTTCAAAAAGTTCGTGATTCAAAAAAGCAAATCACATAATTTTATTAGCCAGCATAATTATGGCCACGGCGATCAACATAATCGTTGGCCACGTCAGCCAACAATTTATTTATTTAGTTTAAATATTATATTTTAATTTTTGGTGAGGTCAAAGCCCCCACCAGAGGTAAGTGAATAGCAAAATTTGTTTTAAATTTTTTTTGTTGAAAACAATTTTCAGCAAATCGGTGTGCTGTGTTTGGAAAACAATTTTGATTAAATATGCAGGCGAATTAATTACATTGACGCCGACATAATGACCCCTTTTGTTGTGCAGTAATTTGAATTGTGCTCCAATTTACAAAAACCAAGTTCTTCAACCCTTATTTAACCAGAGCCCTATTTTATATGGTTTAGCATAATAGAACAAAAATTCGGGTTAGCAAATATCAGACAGGAATGAATTTGGGTACAATAAGCAGCATGACAGCATTGACTATAGTAAGACGGATTCGACTTCAGATTCAGAGACTGCATGTAAAATTGATCAGCCACCTCATACCATTTCAGAGTTAGTTGGGGCTTAAATACTTAATAAAAAATTTCCATTATTCTCGATCTGCAGCTAGATCTTCTTATACTCGTAGTTCGAGTAGACCTACTTCTAGGAAAAGAATAATTCAAAAATTTGATACTTGTTATTTATGATTTTAAGTTTAGAATAAAAGCTCAAAAATGTATACAGGATTGCAAGTTTTTCGATAAATTTAACAGCGATAAATCTTGCATTGAGGCCTAGTCACAAGTCGTATTTTAATTTTTTAATTGATACCGAAGCGGACATTTTGGTCATTCGAGTAAAATTATAGCAAATTAAAAACCAATTTTGACTTATAAATTATTCACTGAAAACGGCACTCCGGTTCATGCTTATGGAACCCAAATTTTAAAATTGGATATTTTACTACGAAGGAAATTTAAATGGGATTTTGTCATTGCTGACGTTTCGCATCCAATGCTAAGTGCTGATTTTTTTAAAACAAACAGACCTAGTGATTGACATGAAAGGAAGAGGATTGATTATTGATCCGTTAAGCTCCTTTTTTGTTGAAAGTAGAGACAAATATTGAAATATTTTAATTTCAAAATTTACCGAAATTTTAAATAAAGATTTAACGACATTTTGTACAGTTAAACATAACATTACACTAGTCGGGAAACAAACGGACCTCTAGTTTCTTGTAAAATGCACTCCTAATAAGACGTATCACCAAATCCTTATTGAACCGATCGACATTCCAAAAACAGCAATTACACATCTTTCCACCTTTTATCAAATTACTACAATGACGTTCGAACTTCGGAATGCAGGAAAGACATTTCAACGTTTAATGCATTCCATACTTTTAGGTTTAAAATTCTGTTTTGCTTATTTGGGCGACGTATTAGTAACATCCAAATCTATGGAGTTACAGCACCTCCTAATTATTTTTCATTAATATTGACTTATCATTAATATTGACAAATGCGTATTCGCATCTCCTAAAATTTCGATTTTTAAGACACACGGTGTACTGGAGGGTAAGGTATACTTTCAAATCCGGACAGAATACAAATTATCAATGATTTTAAACAACCAGAGCCAGTAGACGGAATTAAATGATTTTTAGGAACATTAAATTTATGGACGATTCATGGACGATTCATTTCGGGCGCAGCAGCTGACCAAATTATATTTAACGATTTTTCAAAAGGCTACAAAAACAACAGCAAAAACCGTATTGACTAGACGCCAGAAACTTTGAGACGAGACAATACTAACACATCCTTCATTAACAGCACGTTTGGTAATTATGGTTAAAGCTTCTCACACCGCAATTGAGGCAGTGGTTCAGCAGTATATATATCTGGCAACTACTCAGTTTCTTCTCATTACGCCTCAACGAAACGCAACAACGGTACAATGCTAATGAAAAAGAACTGCTTGTAGCTTATTCTGGTATTAAGCACTTTAGATATTTCTTAAAAGGGCATTAATCAAATTTCTGTTCCTGAAAGGATTGATTATGCTAAAAATGCAGATGCTCAAGCCAATGATGAAGACTTACGAGATTTACGTAAATATACGACAGCATTAAAATTTGTGCATATACGTCTCACGTTTAACACAGACTAATCAATCTGGTGTGACGTATCAATTAGTATACCAAGACCTTTTATTCCAGCAATGTTTTTTGGCCCTTTATTTCTAAAGATTCTTTCGTTTGTATCACCTCTTGGCTCATTTTCTGTTGCATCGCAACGATTTTGAAAAATTCATCTTGACATCATTGGTCCACTTCCAATTTCTGGAAACAACCGTTATTATGTGACATAGATTGATAGTTGCACACGCTGGGCTGAGGTGATTCCAGTGAATGATATCACTGCTGCCACAGTCACATTCATCGTGTATTCAGCATAGATAGCTAGATTCGGAGTTCCTGAATTTATTGTTACCAATCAGAGCTAGCAGTTTGAAAACCTGTTTGCGAAGTTGCCAACACTACTTGGTTTCTAATAAAAACGAACAACTAGCTGCAATCCAAAGTGTAACGAAATGATTGAGCGATGGCACAGATTAATAAAGACGGCCATTATGTGTTAAAATCGACTAGGATCAAGTTCTGCCTTTCATTTTATTTGGATAACATTCAGTGCCGAATTAAACACGACTCCGGCAGATGTTGTTTACGGATGCACTCTTCGACTATCAGTACAATTTGTCGATCATACTTTTGACAACATAATTATCTAGACGTTACTTTTGATATTAGAAGCAAGCATGCTAAAATATCAATAGACAAACTTAAGCCGTGTCACTCTGAAAACTCTCCGGACGAACATTTACCAATTAAGCAAAATTCGAGTACAAATTTAGACATACCGTTCGATAAGAAAACTAATGCTGCTCGGAAAGTATCTTTTGACTTTGACTCAAAATATTTTATGGACAAAATGTTGTTTTAATCTCCGACATCGACAGCTTCTAAATCTGGACGAATTAAAAATTACCGACTCATTCCACCAGACGGATAACTAAAGGAAAATTAGTAGGGGCAAAGTGGGAGCAAGTAGTACCAAAAAACGGTAAACAAATCAAAAAACTCGCCTTCTTGTAGGTGGGGTGCGGGGAAACATTAAAATGAAAATAGGAACCACTATTTTTTATTGCAGTTTCGGATTCTCCGATTGAAAATAAGTACGTAAGGAAGTTAGCTTTAGCGGAAATCGGTTAACCGGAAGTGGCAGAACTTTTATTTTTTTTGTTTTTATTTTTTTGTTTATTTTTTTAGTACAACATTTTTGCACTTAACAGTTTTCTTATGAGGGCTGTACTTTTTGAAATATTCACAAAACTCGAAAAACTCCCTATGGAAGCATCCACTTCCGGTTAGCCGATTCAATCAAAATTAGCTAATCTCCCTACTTATTTTTAGCCGGAGAATCCGACTCGGCAATAAAAAATGTGGGTTCCTATTTTCCTTTCAAAGTTACTCCGCACCCCACCTACATGGAGGGGTAGGAGGTATTAATTTTAGTACTAATGTACTAATGTAATTCCCATACCAAAAATATTGGTTGGGTGATTTGCAGAATTCGAGAAATTAACTAGCCTTTAGAACGTCTTAAATGCACCAAATATATATCGTCAAAACACTCAACAGTAGGAGTTTATCCGTAGGATAGGTTTAAACTATTTAGGAAGTGCGAATATGAGAGTCATTTAGCAAAGAGTTGCAGCAATGATCCAAATTCATGCTTTGTAGTGATAAAGCCTTCAGAGGGAACAGACATTCTGCTAATAGTTTAATGAGACCGATATATCAAGTGTAGCTACAAATGAAACGGAGAAGATTAAATTGATGCAACTAAATCACTGTGAAGCTATGCAAGACCTGCAAACAGTACGTGATTTGGACGCAGGCATTGTTATTGTATGCAAACAATACAGGAAGTTGGATAGCAAGACTTGGACAGCAGATTTATCAAATCGAACTGCTATATGGGTCTGTCAGAAGTTACGCTTTCAAGAAAATTGTAGTGGTGCTAAATTCATATATCTATAGCTGCTAAGCTCATCGCAGTACAACCATAGAAGAGTTTAAACTCTTTCTGGATCGTCTGACTAGTGATGCACGCAATCAATACCTTTCGATGATTGCCAGCGATTTTAATGCTGTTGAATTAGGAAGCTCAGTTACTAATAATAGTGGCACAGCTCTACTGGAAGTAATTTCGTTTCTTGCAGTGGTGATGCTAAATGTTGTCAACACCTACATATTTCATAGAGATGTAGGGTAATCGCAACTGTCACCTGGAAGGAGGGTTCCAAAAAATATTGTGCTGTGATCACGTTATGATGATAAAAATACCTTTAACTCGGCTAGGTGGGAGTGCATATTAGATGCGCTACTAAGTATAGAGGTTTCCAAGTATTTAACAATGCTGGAAGCTAAATTTTGAAACTGCCAATACCAAAAGAAGCAATAGTTGTCGGATTTGTGGGTGATGTGGCTGTTTTTATGCTGGCAAAACATAGAGAGGAGGTGGAAGAGATATGTACTTGGAGTATTAGAGTAAGTCAAGATTGGTTATCGTCTATGGATTTGCAGTTGGCGGAACATAATGCAGAAATAATTATGATCCTTAATAGGAAAAGGATAAAAAGCATTAGACTAAAGTGCTTGGCCAACAAATTGTGTCTAAATGTTTCATTAAGTACCTGGGAGCTATCGGAGCATTTAAGCACATTTAAGCAGCATGTTGGTTATGTTCATAAGTTAAGCGCCTTAAGAGAGTATGTGCATGGAGAACAAGTAACTGGAAAGACCGTGTAACCTATAGTGAGAATGCAGTTAATGAATTATTAGCTAAGGAACATCTAGCTATGTATTTTAGTTGTGGGATGGAAATAAGCATGATAATTCTCCATAATGCCCTCCCTGAGTGCATGGATAGAACTGGAACAGCGCAGCGCATATTTTTTAAATGCCTGTGCTTCGGTCATAATAAATGGAACTTCTGTAGGTCTTTGGGAGTTAACCTGTCACCCACAACAAATATTAATGGTGGCGACTTGAGCTGAGACAACGTCGTGTTGTAGTACTTATCGGGAGTTCCATGAAACTATAAACGTTACAGTAAACGAAACTAGAGATTAAACTGTTGCAAGATTATATGATGGTATTGTCTCCTCCACCAAAACATACACACACACATGACATTTTTTGTCCATATGATATAATATTTGGTGATATCTTAAACAAAACTAAACCACAACTCTTTATGCAGTTTGGCAACCGCACAAGATAAGAGGCGAACAAATATTTCTACAATGTCAAGGTTACTACTATCGCACCTATATATAAGTTGCATTCTAGGCAACTACAAACCATTCAATAAACTATACCATTTCAAGTAACATATATTATGATGACCGAAAAAACTGCTGTTGTAACCGGTGGATTAGGTGGAATTGGTGTAGAAGTTTGTCGTGCCTTATTGGATCACAAAGTTCACGTAAGTTTTCTAATCAATTTTAATGGGACAAAAATTTAAAAAAAAATTTGTTTATAGAACTTATGCATTTTGGATGTGACTGACGATGAAACCGCGATAAACATATTATCTGCTGAATATCCAGAACGTCCACCTTACTACATCAAATGTGACGTAACTAATGACGCTGAACTCGATACGGCGTTCAATACAGTACGCGAAAAATACGGTTCTATCGATATTGTGGGCAACGTAGCTGGTATATTCGATGACACGGATATTGAAAGGACGTTACTGATTAATGCGGGAGGGGTAATTAAATCAAGTTTAACAGCACTCAAGTATATGAGTACAACGAATGGTGGTAAAGGTGGCGTTATCCTTAATGTGGCATCGATTTGTGGTTTGGGACCATCGTATATGGGTCCCATATACACAGCGTCGAAATATGCCGTCATTGGATTTACTCGAAGCATGGCGCATGAATTTTACGAGAAACGAGATGGTGTTAAATTTATGATACTTTGTCCAGCAGTAACGACAACGACAGTGTTTGATAAGTCTTTTGAACGACTTTTATACCCCGAACTTAAAGAGAAGCTGATCGAATGCTTGGCCACAAAGACACTCCAAACGTAAGTAAAGGACAGTAGGTAAAGTATTAAAATTAATTCTTATTTAATTTAGACCGGATACAATCGGTAAAACGGTGCTACAAGCTTTGGATTCCGGGAAAAACGGAAGTGTTTGGGTAACCGAATGGGGCCTCACCAGGGAAATTGAATTGGTTGAACTGTATACAGAACTTGCGGTAAAACATCGTTAAAAATCCGAATATCAAAATATGCAGTTAGATTGCATATTATCTTTGATATTTGATAGTTGCATTAATAGCCGCCTATTTCAAAAATATAAACTTTATTTTATTGGGAATGCAAAATTTTCAACCAAAAATTTTTTTATTTTTAATTCATGCAAACTTTTCTAAAGCTCTTCCAACTCTTAAAAAATGTAAAATTATAGTTCAATACGAAAAATTTACAAAATTATCCTTTTAAAAATGAACATGTCTCGATCTGGCTTTTATTTTCGTTCCCTTTTAAATTTGTAAGTTCGTGAATTTCTTCCGTATTTGGCCAAATATAGAACTACTCTGGTTTTTGATATCAACTTTTCAATTTTTAACTGGCCAGTGACAATCAATGAAGACCAGCTTAAAACCTTAAATTAAAAATATGGAGAGCATTGTGACGTAAATCATGAACCTTCTTGACAAAATATACACAGAAACTTTGGAAGAACAGAAAGCTAACTCAAAATATTCAAAATATTTCAAAATATTGTCTACCACCTGTAGAAATCCGACATTTTCCCGGGGACTATATGAAGACCATAACCGATAAGATGCGCTTTTGTAATCGCCACACAACCATAAGTAATGTTTGCGTATGCTGTCAAAAAAAACACAGAACTAATTCATGGATACATGTTTCAAAGACCTCAGTATTTCCAAAAGGATTCAGATGGTTATGCTCCATCATTTATGTAATAACTTTACTGACCAAACTCACACTGCCAAGGCACAACATACTTTGCTACACGTAAAATTCGAAGAAAACAGCATTACCAACCTAAATAACTCAACATCTGCAAAGGATTATGGCTTTTTAGTGAAAGTATACAATATTTACGGTGGCTTAAACTTATTACGGCCACTAATCGATTCAGGGTCACAAGCTACTTTCATCACAGAGCCAGCAGCACAACAACTAACCCTGCCAAAGATAGGACTTTTAACTAAAATTATCAGCAACAAAAGGATGCTCATATCAACAAATACCAATAGACATAGTTCCAATATTCCCATTTATCTTCAAGATACAAGCTAATTCTTTAATTCTACGGACTACCATTAAGCCACTTTCAGACATAAGCTTATTAGGCTTCATTTCATTGGAGGTTTCAACCTTAGAAAATAGTGCAGCAATAAAAAGGCAATATTAGAAGAACTTCCCCCGAAAATTTAAGAGGAACTGGACATCATAAAATAGAATTTAAAGATACCGTAAAAACACTTGGACGCCTCTGAAACTCTTCAAAAGACACTTTACAATTTAAAGTATCTTTGAGAGACGCTAAAACAACAATACCTAGGCGAATGATTTTATCAGCGGTATCAAAATTGTTCGATCCGTTAGGATGGTAAAAACTAGTGGGATCCAGGACAAAATTCTTCTCCAAGATTTATAGATTTCTTGTGAAGGATGGGATGGAAAACTCTACATAAATCTTACCAACAGATGGTTAAAATGGAATAAAAACAGTTAGAGGAGATTATAATTGGGTAAGAGTAAAGTCACATCATAAAACTTTTATTGCCAATAGAATGACCAAAATATAATTCACCACTGAAGCTAGCCAATGGTATCACAACATAGTAAAAGGTCCAACATGGTAAAAGGTTTAGGACTAGCCAATGACAACATTTGATAGTGACAAAATGGAACAAGAAGGCAGCATGGAGCGAACATCAATAAGATCGGCACTTACAACAACACTGAAAACCAATAATTGAATTCCGTCAATTTTCATTATTTCAACGGCTTGTTTACAGCATGGCATACTGTCTAAGATTTCCATCTAATGCAAAGTTGCACAGTAAGAAGCTTCCGAACCAGAATTAAAGAAATTAAAAGCAAATCAAAATTTACCAAGGAGCAGTACAATTATAACGCTAACTCCATTTCCAGACGGAAATGACCTGCTAAGAGTCAGAAGAAGACTAACCAGTTTTAATCATCATTTGAAGAAAAACATCCAATAATATTGACGGCAATCAAGCAAACATTATTACTCCTTACAGCGCAGTATTGGATAATTAATGTCAAGCACATAATTCGCACAACCATACATGAATGTATCAGAACAAGGATAATGGCATCACACCAGGTAAAGGGCACCACCGTTTATAAAAAGCGCGGTAGACTATGCCAGGCCAATTACCATAACATAATGGCAAAGCCGCTGTAATGAAACAACAAAGGGTTTCATTGCTATATTCATTTGCCTAGCCATGAAGGCTAGGAATCAACAGATGCTTTCTTAGCCGCTTAGGAGCAGCCGCATACCGAAGGTTCATATCAAGAGGAATAATTTGGCTGAAAATATTAAATGGTTGCGTCACAAATTTTGGTTGGAGCAGACAAACATCTACAAGAGCAGGCTCCTTGGGAAGTTCTCACTTTAGGGAGATATAGTAAGCCGCAAAGTAGTTGGAACTCATGCATTAACGTTTGAGGAGCTCTCAACACTGCTGGCTGAAATAGAGGCATGCACTCTAGGCCATTAGCTCTTCTTTCAAATGAGCCAGATTTTTATGTCCGGCACACTTCCTGATAGGAAGGGTCATGATATCAATACCTCAACCTGATATTGAGGGTATCCACACCGTTACAAGATGGAATTTACTGACCAAACTCTGTCAAGGATTTTCGGGAAAATTGCGTACGGATTATCTCTCATGGCTACAATAATAATAACAATAAATGGCTGTACCGAATCAATAGTCTGGCTCCATTGGATTCGATCCCGAGCTTGTTCTTCGTATTGTTCTAGACACTTAGAAGAAGACAAGTCGTTCTCTAATCCCAAGGAGCCATTGTCGCCGACAGCGATCTTTGCACCTGCTCAGTGATCAGAGATCATCGTACTATCCGCTTAGGAGCGGTTCGCAGATTGTGACCGAGCCAGCGTATTAACTGCCCTTTTATTTCATGAACCAAATCAGGAATTTTCATTAAATTCCTGATCTCGTAGTTAGTAACGTAAGTTTTGTTTTCAAGTTTTGTTTTCAGCTTTGTAATGACTTATTAATGGTCACTGGCTACAAATTTGGCAGCCAACCCATAAGGTCTCATATCATGCTTGACCCGAGACCTACTCTTAAAAAGTAACACGTGGTCAATTTGTCTTTGGGACGTTTTAAGTGTATCCATGTTTCCAGGTGGATATTTTTATGAGGAAAGAATGTGCTAGCCATCGCTAAGTACATGTTATTCTTTCCCCATTATTAGTTGCTAGATAGTTTTGGGAATACGGTCGTGCTCTGAAGCCAAAGAAGAAAACCAACACAAAGAGAGCCGAGGTCACCTTCACTGTAAAGCAATGTATAGCCTTGGGGCACGTGGTCTCCACTTTTTAGCCGTCGAACTTTATGGAGAGCAACGAGTTCGAAGCGATACTCTTTATGTCTGATATAGTGCTATCAAACGCGCCTGGTTTTCTTAGCGACTACACATTCCACGCACCGATCCTCAGAAGCGTGTCCGTTAACATAAGTGGAGTTCCGGTTAAATTTTGGCTGTATACATATTTTCTTTTGTTGACTTTATCAATATTGATTAGTTTTGTAAGAATGCCGGTAGTCAGCCCAGCACTCCAATCTTTGTTTAGTGGCCCATGAATTCTTTATAAAAAGCATAGGACCCAAGTGGCTATCAATCTTAAAGTAAAACCTCCAAATTTCACCAACTATTCCGGATGTCAGATAATTACAATTCAATCAATTTTAAGGAAAATGTACTCTAAGTAATACATTATTTCCAACATAAGAGGATATCTCTTCCTTGAACTTCTATTGAATAAGGTACTCGTGGTGCCACTAAAGCATCACTAGAAAGCTTTAAAACAATTGGCGGTATCAAATCAGAGTTAAAATATTTTAGAAAATGTATAATAATTTTATCTATAATATTTTTACAAAATGAAGATCCTGAAACCAGCAATCCCATATAGTTGAAATATATCGTTACCAAAGTCCCAATGAACCATTTTGAAAAGTTGCCATACATAATTCGCAAGCACGTTTCTCATTAAAATATTTTCATAATCCAACCATTTATCATTGCTCGTCGCACATTCATTCAGCCTCATCACCTATTTAGCACACAAGAGTTTATTAACTTTTATACGTAAGTTTTAATTAATTATCAATTCAAGACACATGATCCTAAGAAGTTGTTTTAAGAAAATTAATTTTAGTTCATAATTTTTTTTGTTTTTTAATTTTCACATTTTCACTGTATTTATGTATGATACGTTATAGTTTATCGTTGTAGTACAGGAGAAGTGGAAAAACTATACGTATATGTGTGTGTGTAATGAAAATTACAAGTAACCAACTCTAACAACAATATATACAGTTCGTAAGTAGTAAGTTGAAACAATCATTAATATTTTACATTCCACTAAATTAGTTAATTTTTTTGCTGGTATAAACAAAGAATAAATATTATAGTGGCGGTGGGGCAAAAAGGGTGGTGGGGTGGTTGTAGATAGAATGGTCTGTAATAATAATAATAATAAGTATACCGATATAGCAGCAAAAAATACTACATAAAAATCATAAATTGAATTTTTGTTGTGTCCAAAAACTTTTTCAATTTAATGAAAATGAGGAAAATTATTTTAAGTTTTCCCGGTTGAAATTAATTATTTTCTTCTCTGGTTTTGTATTTCAATAATAAATTACGAACAACAACAAAATTTATTAAATTTAATTATTTTATCGTCGAATAATCGGTATGGTCGTTTATCGTATTTCGTGTTTTAGAATAATAAAAAAAAAATAAAAAATTTGATCCGGCCTGGGGTGAATTGGATTTTCGTCCTCGTCATTATTCTCACGCCCGTCATGAACAATTATTTTAATGACTGGGCGGTTTAATTATAAAAGTTTTTTTTCGTTGGTACTCCAAGAGATTTTAGGATTGTGTGCTTTATAAAAACCCTCCCAGCCGTCAAATGACATTTTGCCAGAACCCTTCATATCGTTACGCATTAGTTTTATCAATTTAATCGATGCTCGCAGGTACGATTTTTTGTACGAAAAAAATTGACAACAGTAAGGTTTTTCCCAAATAATAATTTTGCAAGTTTGCCGTCACAAGTTGTTCATTGTTGAATGAATTTCAAGAAAATCTTCATACAATCCTTCCGTAATTTAAAGTTTGTTATTTCCCAGTTTTTTGAACAAGTTGCTAAATTACACTGAACTTAATACTGGCCTGACTACTACGTGTTGGAAGGAACTAACTGTTTGTGAAAAAGAACTTAGAGCGCTTAGGTTTTAAGAACCAAGAACTTGCGACGTAGAGGAATTCAGCAATGATAAAACCACGGATGCTATAATGTCAATAAAAGCTTGTGAAGCCCAGTACTCGAAATAAGGTCAAAGTTATAAAAAGAGCATGATAGGGCCTGGTATAATAGAGAACTTTTCCTGAAATCTTGGAAAAACGGAAATGTAATTATCATAAGAAAGAGAAGAGGACGAAATCCTAACGACCCGTGTTCGAGAGTAGTGAAAGATATAGGGGCTTGCAGTTCGGATTCAGAGAAGTTCGGTCTACAGAGGATGCTATAGTAAAAATGATCATCATAGTAAAAAAGTCCGAGCAAAAATATTTTCTTCAAATATTCCTCGACTGTCTGGTACTATCGATAATCATGGCTTAGTATGAATACCAATATCCAAGAAGTACCATTCACGGACGATAAAGTAATGTTAGTTGCTAGTTAATCCAGACAAAGCATGCAGGAAGTAGCTCAGAATGCTGTACAAAAAATGGGCGATTGGTGTTGCAACTTTAAGATGGAGCTTCCATTAGTGAAAACAGAAACTATCCAACCTAAAGGAACACTCGATATTAGAAGACCACCTCTGGTGTCAGTGAATGGAGTAAGAACTAACATTGTCAAATCTGTAACAGGCTGGGCGTCACGTCACATATTAAAAGGATTGCAGAAAGCAGTAAAAAGTATCCTTAATACTGAAACGAATATCTTAAGAAACTTGGGACCTTAAACAAAAGACTCTCAAGACTATATATGAGGACCCAGTAGCTGCATTATGTACATATTGTACCGGATGGGCTAACAGAATGAACTGTCACCACCTCAGAAAATTAATAAGCGCAGAAAACGGCATCTTTCTTTGAATTACAAAAGCTTACAAAACTGTATCAAAAGATGCAGTTCCTATATAAGCTGGTGTAATACCAATTGATATATTGCTGCAAGAAAGAGTTGTTAGGTATGCTAAGAAAACGACAAAGTGTGAGCTACAAAAACGTCGTATTGCAAGCTGGACAGTTAGAAGAATGCCTAACTGTTTTGCTTCCTTTGCAATGTAGCAACTAAGAACAGTAAGGAAGACCAAACATGACGACGCGAGAATTTATAAAGGCTAAGCCTTCCTATCTTCCTATCTTCCTATCTTCCTATCTTCCTATCTTCCTATCTTCCTATCTTCCTATCTTCCTATCTTCCTATCTTTCTATCTTCCTATCTTCCTATCTTCCTATCTTCCTATCTTCCTATCTTCCTATATTCCTATCTTCCTATCTTCCTATCTTCCTATCTTCCTATCTTCCTATCTTTCTATCTTCCTATCTTCCTATCTTCCTATCTTCCTATCTTCCTATCTTCCTATCTTCATATCTTCATATCTTCCTATCTTCCTATCTTCCTATCTTCCTATCTTCCTATCTTCCTATCTTTCTATCTTCCTATCTTTCTATCTTCCTATCTTCCTATCTTCCTATCTTCCTATCTTCCTATCTTCCTATCTTCCTATCTTCCTATCTTCCTATCTTCCTATCTTCCTATCTTCCTATCTTCCTATCTTCCTATCTTCCTATCTTCCTATCTTCCTATCTTCCTATCTTCCTATCTTCCTATCTTCCTATCTTCCTATCTTCCTATCTTCCTATCTTCCTATCTTCCTATCTTCCTATCTTCCTATCTTCCTATCTTCCTATCTTCCTATCTTCCTATCTTCCTATCTTCCTATCTTCCTATCTTCCTATCTTCCTATCTTCCTATCTTCCTATCTTCCTATCTTCCTATCTTCCTATCTTCCTATCTTCCTATCTTCCTATCTTCCTATCTGTAAACTAAGGCAGATACTGACATGGAGCTGATATTGAAAAAGTTAATTTAAAAAATGAATCAAGCATCTCTTCTTCCTTTTTGCAATTCATTGTTACGGAATTTCCTACAGTCTGTGTGATTTACCATTGATTGAATATTTATTGATCACAAACATACATTCAACTCATCATACAAACAGAATAACAGTTTTACCTAATTGGACTCATTTCCATAGTCAGTATAGTATATTTGAAACAAAATCTGTCATATTACTAATTCCAGCATTGAAATCTAACCCTCTTGAAGGCAAACATACATATACGAACACAAACATTGTTGTAACTTAATTTAATTATGTCTGTTAAATGAATGAAAAAAAATTATATAATTTTACGATTTTTCGTTTTCTGGTCCACATCATTGTCTTCGACATTTTCTTACTCGTTAATGTTTATGTCGCAAGCAAAAATGTTCCATTCTTGCGGAAAAATTATTTATTCCAATCATATTGTCATCGAATACTAAAAATTGAGAGACAGCGAGATGTGAGTAAGGCTGGGGGGGGTTTATACAAAAATATTTTAGAGGGTTCGCCATTTACAATGTCTAAACTTGGTAGAAAGTTTGAGCTTCCTGTTTGCCTGGTTTGAAAATTATTATTTAATGCGTAAGACATATTTAAGTCTGTAGACTGTTTTGATTATTAAAACCAGTTTGCACCATCTTTTTACCTGGATGATCTTTTTTCATCCTTTTCCCGTAGTATGCCAGATAATGGTTGGAAGGACTCTTATTTTTAAATAATTTGCAAACAAGGTCACTTTTGACGTGTTTACCCCTATGTTCCGTCGTTTTTGGTGATTTTTTCCACCAATAATAAAGACTTCTATCCATAATTTTAATTGTACTCATTTCTGTAACGATACTGCATGTGTTGCTCAATATATTGACAGTTGTATTTTTTCGTTCTCTTTTAAAAATTAAAAACAATAAATCTTATTGCTCAATATTAAGCATCGTTATCTTATTGTAATATTTAATATGATGGACACCGTAAGGACTTAAACCAAATTCAGTTCTTAGTTTAGTCCTAAAATAATTAAGCCAGGATCTAAGTACGAAGATGAACTAATGTAGCTCAATATACATATATTGATTATTATTACTTTTGTATTAGTAGCACAAAATAAATTAGTAATTTAATTAAAGGGTAATTGTACTTATTTCAAATATGAAGTTTTTTTTAATATGCTCGTAGTTGTAAACATCAGATAATTGAGGTACATTTTACTAAATTGAGCTATAGAAGCGAAGTAACTGTTCGATCACCATTAAGCCTAAAACAAGTTTAGCCAGTACTATAATACGACGATAAAATAAAGTAGCTCAATACAATTGTATTGATTATTATACATTTTTATTACTTTTTTATTAGTAGCTCAAAATATTTTAGTAATTAAATTAAAGGTAATTTCAAATAAGAAGAATATTATTAATATACTCGTAGTTTTAAACATCAGATAATTTAGAAGCATTTTGCTTAATTAAGCTATTAAAGAGAAAAACTTTTCGATTGATAGCATTAAGAATGGAATAATTAAACCAGAATCAAAATATGAAGATCAACTAATGTAGCTCAATATAAATTTATCGATTATTATCTTTTTTTACTTTTTAATTAGTAGCTCAAAATAAATTAGTATTTAAAATAAAGCAAATTATATATCCTTTGAATAACAAGGATATTATTAATATACTCGTATTTTTAAACATCAGACGAATTGAAGTACATTTTACTTAATTGAGCTATTCAAGAGACGAAACAGTTCAATTGACTGCAATGCCTGAAATAATTAAGCCAGAATCAAAATACGTAGCTGCACTAATATAAATGAATTGATTATTATATTTTTTTTTACTTTAAAATTAGTAGCTCAAATTGTATTGTTTCCAAATAGGAGGGGTTTTGATGTTCGTAGTTTTTAATGTAGTTTTATATAAAGTATGTTTACGAAGGTGGCTCAATAAAAATATATTGATTATTATCTTTTTTTCACCTTTTAATTAGTACCTTTTAATTTAGCAATTAAATTAAAGGTAATTGTATTTCATACAAATAGGAAGGGTATTGGTAATATATTCGTAGTTTTAAACATCAGATAATTAGGGCTTATTTTACTTAATTGGGCTACTAAAGAGAAAAAACTGTTCGATTGACACTATTAAGCCTTAAATTTAAGCCAGTCAAAATACGAAGAAGAACTAATGTAGCTCAATATAAATATACTGATCATTTTTTAATAGTAGCTCAAAATAAATTATTAATTAAATTAAAGGTAGTTATATTATTTTTAAATAGAAAGGGTATTGTTAATATACTCGTAGTTTTAAACATCAGATAATTGAGATACATTTTACTTAATTGAGCTATTGAAGAGAAGACACTAAGAGATTAACACAATTAAGCCTAAAATTAGTAAGGCAAAATCAAAATACGACGATGAAGTAATGTAACTCAATAAAAATATATTGATTATTTTTTTAATAATTAGCTCAAAATAGTTTAGTAATTAAATAAAAGGTAATCGTATTTCTTTCAAAAATAAAAAGGTAATGTTAATATACTGTTAGTTTTAAACATCAGATAATTTAGAAGCATTTGACTTAATTGAGCTACTAAAGAGAACAAACTGTTCCATTGATAGCATTAAGAATGAAATAATTAAAACAAAATTAAAATATGAAGATGAACTAATGTAGCTCAATATAAATTTATTGATTAATATCTATTTTCACTTTTCTATTTTTTAACTTTTTAATTAGTAGCTCAAAATAATTTAGTATTTAAATTAAAGCAAATTTTACTTCCTTCAAATAGGAAGGATATTATTAATATACTCGTAGTTTTAAACATCAAACGAATTGAGGTGCATTTGACTTAATTGAGCTATTGAAGAGACGAAACTGTTTAATTGACTCCAATGCCTGAAATAATTAAGCCAGAATCAAAATACACAGCTGCACTTATGTAGCTCAATATAAATGAATTGATTATTATAATTTTTTTTACTTTTTAATTAGTAGCTCAAATTGCATTTCTTTCAAATCGGAGGGGTTTTGTTAGTGCACTCGTAGTTTTTAACGTAGTTTTAAAATAGGAAGGTTGCTCAATATAAACATATTATTTATTATAATTTTTTTCACCTTTTAAATAGTAGCTTAAAATAATTTAGTAATTAAATTAGAGGTAATTGTATTTCTTACTAATAGGAAGAGTATTATTAATATACTCATAGTTTTAAACATCAGATAATTGAGCTACATTTTACTGAAGATAAGACACTAAGCGATTAACACAATTAAGCCTAAAATTATTAAGGCAAAATCAAAATTCGACGATTAACTAATGTAACTCAATAAAAATATATTGATTATTATTTATTTTTTTGCATTTTTTAATTGCATTTTTCAAAGTAGTTGAAAATAGTTTAGTAATTGTATTTCTTTCAAATAAGAAGGGTAGTATTAATATAGTCGTAGTTTTAAACATCAGATAATTTTGAAGCATTTTACTTAATTGAGCTACTAAACAAAAGAAACTGTTCGATTGATAGCATTAAGAATAAAATAATTAAAACAAAATTAAAATATGAAAATGAACTAATATAGCTCAATATAAATTTATTGATTATTATCTATTTTCATTTTTTTTTTATTTTGTAACTTTTTAATTAGTAGCTCAAAATAATTAAGTATTTAAATTAAAGTAAATTTTACTTCCTTTAAATAGGAAATAAATATACTCGTAGTTTTAAATATCAGACGAATGTCTGAAATGATTAAGCCGAAATGAACTCAGCTGCACTACTGTAGCTCAATATAAATGAATTGATTATTTTTTTTTTACTTTAAAATTAGTAGCTCAAATTGTTTTGTTTTTAAATAGGATGGGTTTTGTTAGTGTTCTCGTACTTTTTAACGTAGTTTTAAAATACGAAGGTGGCTCAGTATAAATATATTGATTATTAACTTTTTTTCGCCTTTTAATTAGTAGATTAAAATAATTTAGTAATTAAATTAGAGGTAATTGTATTTCTCACAAATAGGAAGAGTATTGTTAATATACTCGTAGTTTTAAACATCAGATAATTGAGGTTCATTTGACTAATTTGGTCTACTAAAGAGAAAAAGCTATTCGATTGACACCATTAAACGTAAAGTTAAAGCCACAGTCAAAATATGTAGAAGAACTAATGTTGCTCAATATAAATATACTGATTAGTATCAATGTTTTATCATTTTTTAATTAGTAGCTCAAAAAAATGATTAATTAAATTAAAGGTAATTATACTATTTTTAAATAGCAAGGGTATTGTTAATATACTCGTAGTTTTATACATCAGATAATTGAAATACATTTTACGTAATTGAGCTAATGAAGAGAAGACACTATGCGATTAACACAATTAAGCCTACAATTATTAAGGCAAAATCAAAGTACGACGATGAACTAATGTTGTTTAAAATAAATATATTGTTTATTATTTCTATTTTATTAGTAGCTCAAAATAATTTTGTAATTATATTAAAGGTAACTGTATTTCTTTCAAACAGGAAAGATATTTCGACGAAACGGACGAAATGGTGAAAGGAAGCAAAAGTGAAAATGTATCCGAACATACGGTTGTCAGAGATTCCTATTGGAAAACTCTATTTTATGCATATAAGTTGTGATTAGCTCAAAACAGATAGAATTGTAACAATCAATGATGGGTCAATGTGTTTTATATATCCTACTGACGGTCTATTCATTTAGCATTTCAAATTTAACTTGGTTAGTAAATTCTGTTACTATTAATAATACCTTGCAGACAGCATGTTAAGCAAATTTATCTCATTATTTAATTTTCCGCTAAACAAATTTCTGTATTTTATCTTTTGCTGTTGTATATTTACTGTATCAACAAATCACATCTCCTTCTTTATTTAACAAGAATAGCCCACAATCTTTATAGATTTGCGCTAAAATCTTAATATTTGACGAACATTTTTTGTTGTCATATACTGATCAGCATTGCTATTGACAACTAATTGTGAAGGCGTGTTGAACTCAATTATAATTTGAGTTTTGTTTGAACTCTGCATAAATTTATGGCGCTGTACATACACACACACACAACACAAGAGAGACAAATTTTTGTATGTATATATGTATATATAAGAAATGTGTTCAAACATCTTAATTACACTATACAAAATAATTATAATTGCCATAAAAATCAATAAATCACCAACAGTTGAAAGAATCACAGATGCTATTCTGTGTACATACGTACGATACGATACGAGAAACTGAATACAATTGTAAATTTTTATTTTCTATTCTTCAGGATTTTTCCTATTTTTCCCAATTTGCTTTTGTTTTGTTGTTTTATTTATTTTTTTTTTTTTTTGTTACCGAAAAACCAACAACAATACAGCCATATTTCCATTTCTACCCGTTCTGCCGTTTCACTATTTTTATTATATTCTCGTTCATCTGGTGTATCCTAACTACACATGTAGATCGTGTATATATATATATATATATATATATATATATATATATATATATATATATATATATATATATATATATATATATATAATGTACATGTAGAAAATGATACATAAAGCATTTTCCATTTTGATGAAAATTATGAAAACGTATACGGGAAAATATGAAAATGACAATGGAAATGGTTGAAAAATGTATATGAATAGAGGAAAATACAACGTAGAATATATAATTATAATAATATTTTTTGTAATGATGTCGTTCTGAATGTTTTAGTTGAGGTGGATTACAAAAAAAAAATAAAAATTTCTACGATTTGGTTGTCTCAAACCAGGTTGTTACATTCCAATTTTCAAAATATTTTTAGATTTTATCTACGTCATCCGGCAACATATTACCCAAAAGAGGGATATATTTAAAGTTATAATTTTGTTGAAAGCTGTCAAGTATAGTCCACGTAAAATTGGATGGAATTGATTTGGTATGAAAATGACTGGTATGACGTCAGTTTTTAATATAACTTAAGAGATCCTAAATCTATCATGCCAATCGGAACGACATTAAATTTTAAAATTTTAAAAATTTAACACGGTCGATGGATACGTTTACGGCTTTATCATTGATGTTTATTGCGTGAACGTTTTGTTGTTTCCTCTTATCCTTGAATAAGATCCAATGTACGGTAGCTGTAACGATCTAGCGTACCGCATCCGTCTTTAGACGCACGTAGGAGCAATTGGTTAGTTGTTTATGAATGAAAATAGAATTCGTATCATGTCTGGTAGCTGGTGTTGGGCTTGAGGCGTTTAAATATTCTCTGAAAGTGGTACGAAGTCCTAGCAAAATTGTAGGTAGCATATTAATCCAGTCGTCGACTTTATGGCATATAATGGCCGCCTTAAGTGTCCGGTGAAAACGTTTCACATATAGTTTTGTGACATTTCGGGTTATATGCCACTGTGCGTTTTTGTGCCAGCTGAGCGAGTTCCATAAACAATCGCAATTCCACCTGCATGTCCTGGTATATGGTAATTGAGCCGCAAGGACGCTGGATGTAGAAATCTAACCATTAAGAAAGGCAAAGGCGACTGTGTATTCAGAGATGTCAGATTATAAAACGTCGAATTTACTTTTCAGCAAATTATTATTACCAGCATTGAATTGAATATCCTCGGTCGTGACTGGCATTGAGGTTGGTGATTGATGCATGGTGTTTATGTTCACCTAATTCAATGTTTCTCGAACCATGTCGGCTCACTCTGCTAGTGCCACCAGTCTCGAATAATTTTCGGGTAGTGATAACACCACCTTCATTTGATTGAGAAGTCGTACCAACCACATATGTATGAGAAAAGTTTCCAAAAAAATTTCACCCGCGAGAGTTCACAACAGAATTAATAATTATGAGGGTTTGCAATTGCCCAAAGTAAGACAGTGTAATAATTGATTTATATTTGTTTTTTGTGAACAAGATTGGTGTTTTATCATACCTTGTTTAAACGCAGTATATGGAGTTGGGTCAGAACATTGTACCAATAGCCGTCAATCAAGCACTCTTGCTGCGTGAGTAAACTTAGTTTCTTCGGTCGAGATATTGAATATTTTGAAAAGTCACTTGAGTACCTAGTTTCTGGTGGTTTGTCGTACAAAGTCTGCGGATCTATAAATGCTACGTGGTTAATTGATACCGGTTATCCTGATACGACGTTTTCTATTTTGTAATTAGACCTCTCTGCCCTTAAAACTTTGCTTTTATATACATTTATGTTGATCTTAAAAATAAGAAGTATATGACGAGGATTTTCCAAGGAGAGAAATCACTTCCCGAATAATGTTTAGATTTATCAATACTGAATGCATGTTTCAAGTATTTTGTCAGGGATTATTTGTTAACCTAATCGTCAATAAACAAACTCATAAGCATCCCAAACAAATATTAATATAATTGCCGTCACTGTTGCTCACCTTTCGCAAACAACAAATCGATTCGGGAAATTATGTCACTGCCAAATTTGCCTTGTGATTTAATTTTTCAAAATAATTTAAAAAAAAATTTCTTTTAGAGGTCTACCCGCAGTGGATTCTACTAAGTGAAAAGTCCGTAAAGTCAGAATTTCCTTCTAACTTTGAGTTCTATTCAGGTCAAAAGGATGATCCTAATAAAAGACGTACCTCAGCAAAACATTTATAGGTTCCACTGCGAATATAGTAGTTCATTTGATAAGACCAGTTCCAAGGCATCAAAACTACATAGACTTTTTGACAAATATGCTACTCGTCAATTACCATTAGTTGTTAAACTATGAAAATAAATACTAAGCTACCTAAATACGGATAAAGACAAGAAAACTATAGTAACAAAAGAATATCAGTTGAATTAACCGTTGAATCATCGGAAATGTAGAGATCACAACGGTTGATTGGAAAGATAGGTTAAGTTAGGTTAGAGTAGCAGTGTGCGATAAAAAACGGTCTAAGACACCAATATCGGTCCATTATGACATCATACGATTTATTTGCCTAACACCCTTATTGGAACCATCCAGCTACATAATTATTTAAGTGTCTCTGCTTTCTTTAGGTTAAAGGCGGACAAGGACTAGGAACTCTTTTGAGTACCCATACAAATGTTTTCAACTAACTTTTGCCTAGAAGGATTAGCGTTCTGGAGCGCAAGGCCACACTTGTCTTATTTTCTCACATGTAAGGTGTTATTTCACCTCTCCAGGGCCAGAACTTTTGCCCTTTTCCTAAGTGCCAAGCTACCTGCCAACTTTGGTTTACCAAGTAAAGTAGTGCACGTATATTGCATCTACGAATGAGAATATCATATTATGCCTCTACCTAGTCAGGTCTGCTCCAACCGCTATCACTTTAGCTTGGTATAAGCTGCAGTAGCCAGGTAGATGAACTGAAACATTCATATCCAATGTATTACTGAACTCCCGCTCCAATTTTCCCGTGTAGCTTAGCCATCCTTGTAGGACTACATAGCTTTGATTTACAATATTGATCGATTCTCTCAAGACTCACACTTGAATGGAATAAGGTTTGAAAAAATTTTTCGAAGCAAAATACTAGTAAAGTATATCATCAAGGATCGCTGTTGCTTTTTAGTTAACTGGTTATTGCCGAGTGACCTACCCGAAGACATTTCCACTAACAAATAGCAAAGAGTCTTGGCAAATTGTCTATCCTATTTTTTTAATTGCCATGTTTAATGCTGGCCACCAAAAACTTACTCCAGTCGTAAGAAAAGGTTAGCAATATAGAGCTAGCTTACCAGCTCCAGCTTCAGATACCCCCTAAATTACGAATTCCATTCCTGCATCTTACTCTTTTTACGATGTAAGGCTTCCAGCTAAGGCTATACTGTGTAAGATTATGCCCAGAAATCTCGCTCCGATCCCCCAGTAGGGGCAACTACTGGGATTTCATATTTCTTATATAGTGGTTGCCCCACTTTGTATTAATTATAATCGCATTCTACAATACCTCCTTAATAGTGAATAGATGTTTATCAGATACCATAATTGCCACGTCTTCAGCGTACGCGATCATTCCCATAACTTCATTCCCATAACTTCTCCAGTTCTACACGTAATACAATGATTACCATGTTTCAGAAAAGAGAAGACAGGACGTCTCGCTGCAGGGTAGAAATAACAAAGTAACCACCCGCATTTTTATAAAGAATTCTCTTAGCTCAGATTATATGATTGCATCTATTTTAACATTATTAAAGGCGCCCTCAAGAGGAATACTACCATGGAGTACTCTTATGTATATTTACACATTTTTGTATAGTCGCAGTTCCCCTTTTTATGGGTCCCAGTCCTGAGACTCCTTAGCTCTTTTATCATTTATAAAAGCTGTCCCAAATGCCAGGAAAACAAAGCCTCATATTTTCACCAAAAACATTAAGAAAAACGGAATTTAGTTCATTAGTTCAATGGCAGCTAGCTTTACCACTGACGACTTCACTGAACACATCGCGTTTGTTACTTGCATTTTGCTATATTGCTTGACTCGGCACCCGCTTGCATCCAATAAAGACTGCCACTGATTTACCATAAGTTGCACCTCGGGGATCGTAGCGTCTTTGTAGAGTATTTTTTTAGTCGAGCGTCGGTTCTTATCCTATTGTTTAGAAAGATGGATTATTTTTGATCCCTCACCTACATAGACGGAGGACTCACCGGTTCGGTTTAGGTTCTCTTTTAATTTTTAAAATTTTTTTAAGAGTGCCAGTCTCCTTGTCTCCTTATTTGTAGAATCCATGGTATTTCCATCTTTTAAAGACGCTCACTTACCGAAGTAACCCGCCCCACACCTAGATTAGTTTAAGTTAAAGATAAAAACGTGATAACTCCAATCTTAAACTTGGTGTGTACAAATGTAGAGAACCAGTTGCATGACCTAATATAGTCAAAGTGTATAATGTGATTATGGGAGGGGTCGATATACTAGACAGTTGGTTGCATCAGAAGGTATAAAATGTTGATTAGAATACGAATGCACAATAACTTTATCACAATAACAGTCTGTATAAAGTGTACTTTACAGATCTTAGTTTCTTTAGAGTAGCACTGACTTCTTTAGTTTTGGATCTTTGAGACATCTTAAATTTTAATAAAAATTGAATACAATTTGATCCCAGCAACTAAGTAAGAATTAAACGATTTTAATGAAATTTACAATTAATGTACTCACCAAAACCTATTCTTAGGGGTATCATTGAGCCCAATCAGGACACTATTACAGATTTTGATTTTATTGGTTTTGTTTGGTTTAGAAAATCTTCTTGAGTTGCACGTAAAAATTAGATATGTTCAGCTACATTCATTTCCATTACTATAGGCAGTTTAGCCTGGGCACAAATTCATATTAGGTTCATGACTCTATAATATTTTATATTCCAGGAATGATGTTCCAGAATCCAACGAATATTTGAAGCTATATTACAAATAGCAGGCTTTGAATTGAAAGTATAATATAAACTCAGACCAGGTTTGTAGTACCCAAAATCTTTAATATACAAACTTGTGTACATTCACTCCAAAATATTCCAAGAATTTTAAAACTCAAATTTTAAAAATTAATTTCCATTGAACTTAATAATTAATTAAATAATCGAGATAGCAAACCCATCTCGTTCGATATCATTTTCAATTTCGTTAATAAGTCAAAAATTTCCTTTTTTATTATTTTCTATTTGTGTTTTTTGGGTGGGCTTTGTTTAGATTTAGACTTTTCAATTTCCCTCTTTATTACTCGTATGTGTAGAGTATCAATCATTAAAAAGTTTTTCCCAATTTTTTTTTTGTTTTGTTTCGTTTATTCTTCGAATTTTTAATTAAATTTTTTTTTGTGTATTTTCTCGTTTTAACAACACAGTGATTGTGACTTGATACGAATTTACAGTGTGATTTGTAGGACATTATAACGTTATATTGGGTCGTGATTGTGTAATTGAACTATAGTCAAACCAAAGGAAAACACCTTCCAAATGTGCTTATGAAAACGTCTAATTTCAAAAATTGAAGACCATGAACACTAAAATAATAATAAAACGGGGTTTACAGGCCAATGCCGGCCCGATTCCGAAATTCTTCGTATTGTTCTAGATAATCCGAAGATGACAAGTCGTTCTTTACCCCGAAGAGCCATCGTTACCGGCAGCAACCTCTGCACCTGTCAAATGATGGCTCTCAGAGATCGCTGCACTATCGCATAATTAATGTGACCGAGCCAACGTACTCGCGATCCTTCTATTTCATGAACGAGATCAGAAATTTTCATTAAATTCGTATTCCCGTGGTTGAATAAAACTCGATAAGTCTCGTCGTAGTCGCGTTTCGAGCCATATATCAAGCGTATGATTCCTCTTTCGAATTTAATAAACTATCTCTCATACTCATCCTTGGAGGTCCAACTCTCACCCCTAGACATGACAACGGGTATGATCAACACCTTGTGCAACTTCAGTTTGTCAGCATTTGCAAAGTATTTTGACTTTTGCAGTGGACGTAAAACATAGAAAGCACGCTTACCAGCGAAAAGACGCGCTTTAATATCCCCTCCTACTCAGTTATCACGAATGATAAGGGACCCGAGGCAACGAAAGCTGGTCACTCCTTCAAATGTGTGGTCACAATTACTAAAATTTATTGCGTCTTAGTCTCTAATCTAATTGAGAATCGAACAAGTGGATCCAGTAGTTCTTAGACACAGAAGCACCCCACATCGACTTTCCAACATGGAAATTGTTTCAAGACTTCCTTACTAAATTCGCCGATTCCATTGATTTTTGCCACTAATCGTTACTCAAACCACATTTAAATCCACACAACAAACCATTACCATTAAAAGCCACGTTTTTGCCAGGGATGGCGCTAAACTAGTTTTTACCTGGTGTAACTTCCAAAAGTGGCGCTCCAAACAAAAATCCGCTCCCGGTAGGATTTTTAATGCGAAATTTTTAAAATATTTGCATCAAATTATTTTAAACCACTTATTCCAGACTTTCCATTTAAATAAGTAAGGTGTTTCGCTGACTTTAAATAATTATGGTGCAAATCGTTGGAAGCACCGACGATATTTGCATTTAATGCTAACGTTTAAATACATATATCGTTGTGTCCTGGCTTTTGTTTAAATCACTGCAACAAATTGAACATTTTAACAAAGTGTTAAAGCCGAAGAAAAATAAATGGACATTTAATTATAGCGTAATGTTATTAGCACAGGAAACTAAACTTTAAAAGCCTTATTCACTTTTTAAATTATAAAAAAATAATTTGGTCGAGCACGTTTACAAGTCCTATTCGTTTTCACTAAACCAAAGTTTAGTTGAGCGATTCAAAGACCGGCGAACCAATTATGAAATCCGTCAGATGGTAGAGTCACGGAAACAACAGGCAGGTGAACATTTTATTGACTTCTACAACCACATATGGGCTTTGACTCTGCAGTGCCGCACTCCATATGCCGATGAGGAGCTCATTCAGATCCTGAGGAGCAACATGAAACCGGCTTTACAGTTTCATCTCACCGACCGGCATTTTGACCATGTTCAAGAGTTGGTTAAAAGTTGCACCGCTTGGGAGACCACTATCCAACGATTCGGGGCTAATCCTGGACTACCTCGTATGGGCGACGGGGCATCAATGAAATTTCCGTCGGTCAAAATGATGAAGAAATGGCCTCAGCTTCATTTGTGAGCGGGCACGGTACTGATAGACCGACTGAATTTGCATTAGAAGCCTTTAGTCGTCCTGCGAGAGGTCCGGGTGTTGTCACGGGTCGCGCGGTTGGTGATCGTCCAGCGGTGTTGCAATCTTCTGGCACAGGTAATAACAATATTATCTGTTTTAACTGTGATGACATCGGCCATACTTTTCGGGAATGTCCGACCCCTCCTGTGGGATACTTCTGTTTTAAATGTGGTTTAAAAGGCACAGTAGTTTCCACTTGTCGGCGTTGTGCGGAAAACCCCCAGCGTGGGTTCTTGGAGGATGGGTCCTCGGGAACCACAAATAAGCAACCCGCCTCGAGTTTTGTTACCTCCTCGTCAACAACTGCAGGATGCGGCTTCCAATACAGACCGTATCTCAACCTTATATTAATCATCATACCTCGGATTTGTCTCAACCCTCTATCATGTCTTCAACACCGGATTTGTCATTTAACATTATTTCTCCTTTAAAACCTGATTTGTCAAATAAACCACTAAGTTTCTCTCAATCTCGTCGTTCGATGCGTGCCAAACGATATTGGAAAAAAAGACGTTATCTTCGATCCTTAATTGTTACGTCATTAATCACGTCGGAAGTTGGGGATAACCGTCCTTATGCCAACGTCTTGGTTGATGGCGTTTCTTATCGGGGATTGTTGGATAGCGGGGCGAGCATCAGCGTTTTGGGTCGCGGATCGGAGAAATTGCTTGTTAACTCTTCTGTTCAATTTCATAACTTTCCTTCAAATATTCATACGGCTAGTGGGCATTCTCAGCGCGTATTCGGCTACATCTATGCATTGATAAAATTCGGAAATGTTTCTCATTCAATGAAATTGTATCTGGTCCCTTCTTTAGAGCAACCTCTTTATTTGGGGATTGATTTTTGGAATCGCTTTGGGATTATTCCAAAAATTTCTTCTTTGACTGATGCCAACGATTTGATTGATTCTTCCACTGAATCTAAATTTCATCTTCTTTCTAGTGAGCAACAACAAACATTAACGGACATTAAGAATTTTTTTCCTTCAAGTTCCAAACTAGGTTTAGGTAAGACGCCTCTTCTATCTCATTCGATTGAAGTGGGTTCGGCTAAACCTGTCAAACAACGCTTTTACTCCGTTTCACCCGCCATCCAGAAGCTCATGTATGACGAGTTGGATCGGATGGTGTCTTTAGGAGTCATCGAGGTGTCACAAAGTGCATGGTGTTCACCGGTTACTCTGGTGCGTAAGGCTAATGGTAAAGTTCGTATGTGCTTAGATGCTAGAGAACTGAACAAGGCCACCGTTAAAGATGCGTATCCGCTGCTTCTTATCAACGGATTGTTGGGTCGTTTGGATCAAACCCGATACATATCGGCTATTGATTTAAAAGATGCTTTCTGGCAGATACCTCTCGACCCACAATCCCGAGATAAGACAGCATTTACGGTTCCTGGACGGCCCTTGTACCAGTTCACTATAATGCCTTTTGGCTTATGCAACGCGCCACAGACGCTTTGTCGCCTCATGCACAGGGTGATCCCTCACCAACTGCACGATCGTGTGTTCGTATACCTCGATGATCTCCTCGTCACATCCGCCACTCTGATTGAACATTTCGACCTATTGAAGAAAGTTGCTCGTCTGTTGACCTCCGCTGGATTAACCATCAACCTGTCCAAAAGTAAGTTCGTGTTGAGAGAGGTGGACTACTTGGGGTATGTCGTCGGTGATGGTTGCCTCCGCACAAACCCTGATAAGTGTAAAGCCATCTTAGAGTTCCCAATCCCTAAAACTCCTAAACAGATTCGACGCTTTCTGGGAATGTGTGGATGGTACCGCCGTTTCATCCCCAATTTCGCTTCGCTCGCTGCTCCCCTCACCGATCTTACCGGAAAACGTGCTAAAACCAGATGGTCCCCGGAGGCCGACACATCCTTCAATGCTCTGAAAAATGCATTGTCCTCTGCTCCCGTGCTGACTAACCCGGACTATAGTAAGCCCTTCTACATACAGTGCGATGCCAGTACCGTCGGCGTAGGTGGTGTGTTGTTCCAGGTTGACTCCGAAAGAGGGGAACATCCCATTGAGTATATTTCGCACAAACTCAACGCAGCACAACGGAATTACTCGGTCACCGAATTGGAATGTTACGCCGCGGTACTCAGTGTACAAAAGTTTCGGCCGTATGTAGAAGGGTATCCTTTTGTGATATACACAGACCATGCCAGTTTGCGCTGGTTGATGTCACAGAAGGATCTGTCGGGGAGGTTAGCACGGTGGAGCCTAAAGCTGCAAGCATTCGACTTCCAGATTGGTTACCGAAAAGGGTCGGTGAACATAGTACCCGATGCCTTGTCTAGAGTTTTTTGCGATGAAGCTCCTCTTCCTGGAGATGATTCCGAAGTAAAGAGTATGCCCGATTCTGGTTCGCAATCTGGAGGTTGTTTGCTCATTCATGATCTGCTTGAGGACGAGGTTAATTCACTTTCTATTCCTGTGTCTCCTCCTTCAGCAGTTTCTGTTCTCCATGTTGACTTGAATTCATCATCGTTTCAAGATCCCGAATATGTGGCTCAGATCGCCAAAGTCCAGCAAATGAAAAATGTCGAGCACAATTTCCAAGTCCAGAAGGACAAACTCTTAATTGCTCCGTCTTATGGCACTCGGTACATAGACACGGATCTTCCTGCGTTTAAACTGGTTGTTCCTCTTTCCTTAACGCAATCTCTGATCGAACAGGCACATGTTCCTCCTACTTCAGCACACTTAGGCAGCAGAAAAACCCTTGAACGACTTCAGCGACAATTTTATTGGCCACGTATGGCAAGTCAAGTAAAAGATTATGTTAAAGTCTGTCCTAAGTGTAAAATGAACAAAGCTGTCAACTTCTCTACAAGGCCCATAATGGGAGCTCCTGCGGTGTCGACGCGTCCGTTCCAAAAACTTTTCGTGGACTTTCTAGGTCCATACTCACGGTCAAAACGAGGTAACACGGTGATCTGTATAGTTCTGGACCATTTTTCCAAATTCGTGTTCATTAAACCTTTGCGTGAAGCCTCTGCTTCTTCCTTATGTACGTTCCTCGAAAATGAAATTTTTATGATGTTCTCCGTCCCCGAGATGATCAAGTCTGATAATGGCAAGCAGTTCCTGTCTAACCTGTTTAAGGAATTGTTGAATAAATATGGAATCTCCCACATGCGTACTCCTGTGTACTCTCCGCAAAGTAACGCATCGGAGAGGGTTAATCGAACCCTGATTTCTGCTATTCGAGCGTATGTTGACGATCACGAGCATAGTGAGTGGGACAAACATTTGCAAGAGGTAGCGGCTGCTTTACGCAACGCTGTTCATGAGACCCTGCACTATTCCCCTCACTATGTCGTGTTCGGTCAGCATATGTCGTTGCATGGATCGGATTACGAGTTGCGTCGGTTGTTGGACCCGAGTGATTCCAACGAAGTTCAAGTACTGGATAAATCTAATCGGCTCAGTTTGGTGAAAGACCAGATTAAGCATTACCTTAAAATTGCCCACGCCAAGGTAGCTCAGAGGTACAATTTGCGTAGTAGCAATCGGACTTTCTATGTAGGGCAACCCGTTTTTGTACGGAATTTCGCCTTGAGCGATGCCGTACACCGATTTTCCGCCAAATTGGCCTCCAAATTTAAACCCGCTATCATCGCTTCAAGGTCCGGAAACGTGGCATACAATATGCAAGATTTAGTCGGCAAACCCATTGGTACTTACCATCTAAAAGATATTCGCGCTTAAGCCTATATTGAGTTCTGTTGTCTGGTAACAGAAAATTGATTGCCATCGTTTTAGGTTTTCCCCCCTTCCCCTCCTTGTATTGTATGTTTGAGGAAGTAACGTCAGTGCCCGGCTTTGAAACTTCTCAGGGTGTGGGACGTCCCCACGTTTTGTAACGCGTACCTTGTGGTACGCGCTACAATCTGTGACCACCGCTGATGAATTTTCCTCTCTTTATAATGATTTCTGTGTGTTGTGTTTGTGTACCCGCTCACTTCTCTTACTTTCGTTTCACAACTTGAGTAACGGGATGTGAGTGGGTGTACAAACGCATACTTGTACAAGCATTGTAAAGAGAGGAGAATTCATATTCACCGGTATAATTATATATAAATGCGTCCATTGCCATGCGGGGGATCAGTCGATAATTAAATTTTATAAAGAGAGTCGAAATTTATTGGTGGTTAGTTGAACCACGCTTGATAGTCGAGATTTATTTGTGGTTAGTGATAGTGAGTTTTTTGCAAAAATCGAGTTTTATATGCGAATTAAAATAAATTAAATAAAAATATTATAACTAAAGAAACAAAAACTTATAAAATTTAGTTTTCTAAATTAAATAAAAAGGAAAAACCAAATTTGTGAAGTAGAAAAAAATATAGTTTAATAGATTAACTAACAGTATTATAGAAATAAAAAAAAATTTAGTTTGTTAAATTAAATAAAAATTAAAAATATCTTATTGTATTTGAAAATATACACATTTATTACATAGGCATAGACCTATATATATATTATTGAAAATTTTTTTTTAAAATTTGTAAAAGTGAGCAAACGTGGTTCGAGTGAATTAATGCACCATCAGCTGGACACCGTAATAAACGAACTATTACAACTACAACAATAATAGTTACAACAATAATAGTTACAACCATAATAATAATAATAACCAACACAACAATAATCCTAACAACACCGACGTTATAATCCTAATTATAATACTTAACGTAAAATTGAGCTGCAGAACGTCAACAACAACAACAACAATAACAAATTCAACATCAAATTCATATTATACAAATTTAATTTTAAGGCTCATGTTGGTAGAGGGGTAAGATTAAGATTTGTATTTTTTTTTTTTTTTTTTTGGTGTTGGTAATTTAGATAAGTCGTAGTTAAGTTTTTTTTGTATTTTTTATAGTTAAGTTAGTTAAGGATTTATTTTGTTGTTGTTTTTCTTGTTGATAATTTTTTTTCATTATTTTTTTTTTCTAATTAAATTTATTTGAATTTTATAATGTCAAAATAATTGGTTTATTGTGAGGATGTGATGATCTCGACGGTTCGGTCTCATGCGTGTGGGGGCGCATGATGGCCGAAGGGTGAGTATATCCACTCTCCCACCTTTTTTTTCCTTCCTTTTCCTTTCCTGTTTTCCATCCCGCGGTTTTTCAAGCTTTGGACCATGCTGGGCAAATCCCACGCCCATCACTCCCTGAGTTCTAGCCGGCTCAATAACCGCGCTCAGCCTCTGGTCCGAAGATTCTGTTCACGCCATCGGGGTGCGGATCCCAAAGGTGTCGTTTTAATGACACCTCTGGGACTCGCACCTTGATCCGTTACAATCTAGAAGTAACATCCAGACTAAATTTTAAGCTTAGTCGAATATTCAAAAATTGGACATATGGCACTAATACATGAACGTAATGTTCAATTTGAAAACTCATATTACCTACTACATTATTCCATCACCAAAATTGGCAACAGTACACTACACTGCGTGTCCTATTTGACGCCACTGCAAAAACTTGTTGGACCGACCATTCAGCAAACACTACAGCAAATATTACTGCGATTCCGCATCTTTATTTTCGAAATACAGCGGACATTGAGAAAATATTTCGTCAAATTCCCGTCAATAAAAGGGATACCAACCACCAGCGCATAGTATGACGTAAAAATCCTACAAATACCATAAAAGAATGCCGCCTTCTGAGTCACATATGGCATTTCCAGTGTAGCCTTTTTATTAACAAGAGTATACTTCGGCAACTTGCCGATGAATGTGAAGTTTTTGGGTTCCGATGTTATTCCACGAGACTTTTATATTAACAACCTCATAACTGGTGACAATTCAGAAGCTTGAATTGGACCTGACGAAAGAAATAATGCATGTCATGGAAAGTGCCTGTCTGAACTTAAGAAATTAGATTACAAATCCATCAAATTTAATTACAACTATCGCAAGCGCAGATCTGTAAATATAACCGAATCAAAATAATCAAGACCATAGTTGTATGTTAAAGTGCTAGGAATATTTTGGGATTCTCAAAGGGACCTTTTTTCTTACAAAATCAACCTGGATGAGGAAAACTTACCACATAATAAATGGATCCGCGGTTGAGTCATCGAAAGACATCCTGAAAAAGATGATTTAGTCCGACACCATCGTAAAACAACTTGCGGTCAAGTTCTCTGTACAGCCAATTTATTGAGAACCGAAGTGAAAAACGTGGATGGTGGAAAGCCGAAGTTGTCTACAATAACTCATCAATGAGTGCAATTCACGCAACTTCTTTAAAATAGTCAATGTACTGCGCTATACCTTCAAAACTCTGGAGAATCTCTTCGGAGATATACATAAACGTGCGACTTGGCTATGTCAAAAGCGTTGTGTAATATTTGTGTTTACTTATCTAAATTGTTTTTAAATATTGCTTATCGTAAAATTGTATTTTCATTAGTGAGTTTTAAACATAAGTGCTATGCCATCAAGTGTTATCTTGTGTTACGATGACATTTATTATCCGTAAAATGACAACTAGCGTTCTTTACAAAACATCACGTTAATTTACTGAATATTCACATCAGTATATACAGTATCAAATTCACATCAGTATATACAGTATATTCAGTATATTCAGAATATTCAGTAAATTCAGTCCTATCGAATGCAATTATCACGGAAACTATTTAAGTCTACACACAGTTTTACCTCAAACCATTGTACGACAATTTATTACACGCCATCTATTAATAATGTCTGAAAAAATGCGTGTTTGATATCGTAATGGATTTAAAACCTACAACATAACAACTCTAGAAAACAGACGCGAGCTGTTAATCGTTTATCGGAAACCTTTTCTTCGGTCTCATAGATGCACTATCATTGCTAAAATATATTAATATCAATGTACCCAGCAGAAACTTAAAATGATATGAGTTCCTGCGCATGTAGATATGCATAGAATAGATCACCTGTTCGAATTAAACGATTCAATAGATCATGTTTTCCGAAAGAGGCGCCACGATCCAATTATTTAGTATACCATATTTTTTGCAAGCGACATTTTTCAAATCGTGCTGCCTGATCAAAGTATGTAGTTAGCTATGTTTTCCGAAAGAGGCAGCACGATCAAAGTATATAGTACCAAACATTGCTGGCAGAATTTTTTGTTATATTAACATTTTTTTGTTCTTTAAATTATTTCGTGTCAAACGGAAAACATAAAATATAATAAATCAAAAATATAACTCAAAATAAGAAAAACAAAATACTAAATCTAACATAAAAATTGTAATATTTTAAAGCAAAAGTTTGAATGAAAATGATAGTTGGCCATGATTTTTTTCATGTTTTAAATTTGTTGTTGTACGAGATAATTCCAACAGGAATTATGTTCGTTGTTTAGGTTATGTATATACAATTAGAATTATTCGCCATAAAATATATTATTCATATTTTGCACACTTTAACTGACATCTAGTGATATAATCAATGCACTAGGACATACGTGTAAAACGTACCACTTTCTAAAAGATGGCAGCATTGTCGTCTTTTTTATTTTTTTTTTATTTTTAATTGCGATTTAGATAATGCTGTATCTAGATTTTATGATGCCGTGTTTTTTGGTATCAAAAAGTTCATTCAGTCTCATTAGTTTCGCCCGAAGAACAAAACTCTATGGTTTGACAAATACCTACGCTTGGCCAAAAACAAAATGAATCGATTGCGTACAAAATGCAACCCAAATGTAGTTTCCTAGAAGAGACCCGTTGCCATACATGGGTGTGAAAGTTGAACCGTGACCGAAAAATATAAAAGATAGTTGATGACATTCAACAGAAAACTCATGTCCATGAGAGAAGAGAAGTAAAAATGGCATCAATGGCACCCCAGGGTAGAACTTATGATCGTCGGTTTACAATTCTATCCATCGCACTGTACGTAAAAAATCGTCGAAACGATTGGAATAAGAGGTGTAGAATGCGAGGATGAAATAATTGTGTAGCTCGGTTCGATTTTAAAATTAAGAAAATTGGAAAAAAAAAATGTTTTCTTATTTTTATTTGTACCAGTAGTTACCAAGAAGATTTTCATGAAAACTTAAAAAAAAAAAAACATAAAACAAAAACAAAAGTTTTTCTTGTTTATTTTGATTTGATGAGGGATAAACTGAAATATATTTTATATATGTGAAGTAAAAACAATCGGACGACGAGTAGTATGATGAAGGATGATGGTGCATGGTTGAATGGAAAATAATATGTCCTTTCGACTTTTTTTTTTTTTTTTGTATTTTTTAATTTTAAATGTAATTAAAGTTATACAGTTTATATTTATTTAACTTTTGTTTTATTTAAGTTTACATTTGATGAGATACAGAGATATTTCGTATATATATTTTTCGGTGGTCATGTGTACGCTTGCCTACATGTTTCAACCATTTTATTAAGAATTATTTATGATGAAAACGAAACGTTAAACAAATAATAATAAAATCGTTTATAACCACCCTATATATATATAATATATATATATATATATATATATATATATATATATATATATATATATATATATATATATATATATATATATATATAATATGTACGTTGATAAAGTGACCAAAAATGTTAACAAAACCATATATACGAGTGTATATGGTATATAGATAATTTCAAGAAGAGACGCAACTTAATCAAACCCAATTTATAATGAAGCCATATATTTTCAAAAGCTTTATCGTACCATATATACATTCAAAAAAACCAACGAAACAATAACAAAAATTTTAAAAGCTCACCAAGTTCTTAAGTTGTAAAAAATTTAAAAATAAAAAAAAATTCGTTCGTTCGTTTTGCAAATGGAAAATTTCACTACAGCATAAAATTTATATGTGCATAAAAGAGGAGCAGAATATAATGATACCAGGAGCAACACAGTATATATGGTGTACAAACCAACCATATCTAGAATTATATATCTATATGCACATATGAACATAAAAACAAAATATATGTATTTATGTATAAAGTATCATATTTTATATGTTTTTATATTTTCATTTTGTATAACAACACAATCGCAACAACAAAAAAATAAATAAACGACGAGCTCTAATATAAAATGAAAACACCCACCCTTTAATTTAACCCACCTTAAACTATAACAATATAGTGACCAATTTGAATCATACCATGCTATAATTGTAGACCATGGCATACTCGTAGAGTAGCAGCATTGTAAAGACACAAAAAAAAATACGTTACAACTTTTTCATTTGTGGTTCGTATGATTTTGACCGGGAGCTGATGGGGTACAAAGTCTGGCGGAAAAATATTTTTTTTTCTATCATTGTCTAACAGCTTCTTGTGCATACATATGTGTATGTATATAATATAGATACATACATAGTGTTGCAAATATGTTTAACTGTTATAACTGCAAGGCTAACAAATTTTAAATATTTTATAAAGAGATTCAAGAAAATTTTATTTCTCAAACTCTTCAAAGATTTACAGAAACGGTAGTGATCGACAAAATGGACTCCACAAGTACCCATTGATACTGACAGCAACAATAAGTTATAAAATCTTTTCATAATCATTTATGTCAAAGTCGAGCTTGCTCTTCGTATTGTTATTGACTACTAAAAAATAGAAGTCGTTATTTATCCCGAGGAACCATCGTCACCGACAATGCTTTTGCTCTTTATTGAAGATTATGAGTGTATTACAGGCTGAATTTCATCTGGAAATTCTGCCAGCAGTTAGTCCTTCACTGATCTCTTCTTCAGTGATGTTAAAGTTTGCACAACTAATTAAAACTTGTGCTGTTGTTGATAAATCAAAAGATGCATCATCATCGCCTATTTCTTGAGCGTGAATTAAAAAAAAAAAAAAAAGCTTCAATTTGGCTTAGTACAGTGAATGTATCTTCGTATGTCAAGTGGGTGTTTGATATGGGAACCGCTCAGAACTGGACATTTTAAAACTGGATATTTCAAAATAGGATTTGACAAAACGAGATAAAACCTGTTTTGGGAAAACCTCTGGAATATGGCCAATAAGGTTTCTTGAACAATTTTAAACAGAGATAGAATTTTCCTTCACTAAATGTTTTTTTTTAATTGCTTCTTTTCTCATCTTGTTAAAATAATCATTGACTTGATCGAGGTAAGTCAGTAAAATTTATCTTCATCTATTTGTTATTCTTCTACTTAATATAACTTTTCTTCACTTTAGAGAATCTATGTGAGAAAAATTAATTAATTTTCATCAACATTTTCATCCTACATATCAAATTTCATCAAGAACTCGCCGAGTTCCTTCCTTATTGGCTATATTCTAGAACTTTCCTAAAAAATCATTTTAAGTTTTAATCACATGTCGAAATATCCTGTTTTGAACAATCCAGTTTTGTACAATATCTCGTTTTGTACCTTATCTCGTTTTAAAATATCCAGTTTTGAAATATCCTGTTTCGTCAAATCCAGTTGTAAAATATCCAGTTTCGACTGGTACTCGTTTGATACACGTTTAGAAATATTCACAGACCTGACAGCCGCCTCCCTTAAACCACTTAAATAAAAAAAATAAGTAAGACTCTAAGTGCCATTGAATCTCTGATTTGGGTTTAATTTATGCTAGTTGTAAATCTCCCATCAACTGCTTCGATGTTATCGCATTAATTTTGGAACGTGGAACACAATAATTTAGGATTTTTCGAATGCTTCTTCTACCTCTGACTACCCTGAATAGCTGCTTTATTAGGTGAAACGTCAGTAATAAACCAGGATGTAAATTTTGTACATGTATATGCCGTATAATAGATGCCATTTTGGCGGAATTATTTAATGCTTATAGTCATACCGGCAATCTGAATGCAGCAGCCTACCACCAACTCTCAAAATTCCATTTGCATCTAAGAAGGGTACCAAAGATAAGATATTGCTGGTTTTCCTTATTCCTTTCCCTTTCTGTAGGCAATGTACGCAAATCAAGTTTGTGTATGAAAAAATTCTTTTTGACAAAAGCTGCATTGTTTCGGTAAATGGTTCAAAATCTCATTCCAGGCATAACATTTTATTGGATGCTTTATTGTTTGCTTCCCTAATCTTAGTAGCTTGGTTAGCAAGTGTGCCCCACACAACTTGTGTCTTGGAAATTAATATTTCCTGGCGCCACTTTTGTTTTGAATGCCATTAAACTCACCGTACTCCACTGTGCCATATACTACTGTACTATATAATTTTTTACTGGCAGCCGAAAACGCATATAACTCAACTTCACCTTTTTTTGAAATCTAATGAGTTATTTTAATGTTTTCCAACAGCTTTAATTCAACATCTTGAAATATGACCGAGTAAATTATCATCCCAGCTTAGTTTCACTAACCATAAGTTTTGGAAAACTATTTTCGTAATATTCCCTTGAATGTTCTGAGATGACGTGCCGCTTTGTGGGTATTATTCTCTCTAAAGATAGTTTGTATGTGCTTCTACAGCATTCCACTAAAGACCCAATATTTTTGCTTTGGTTAGGAAATTGTAAAACATCGAGATGGCTTCCGTGTCTGTTTTCACATTAGACTTCCACTTTCTCAACCTAAAACCTCCAAATAGTAATAGTTTCCTTATGTTTATTTTTTGGCACTTCTTCAACATTATCTGCTCTTGAGATAAAATCACCAACGTAGAAATCGTTGAGGATATATGGAAATCGTATTCGGATTTTCTTGTTCGTTGTCATATGGCCAAACCGAAAGTAACTGTATTCAACTTACATTTTTTGAACTCATTTAATATTTTGTTACTTCCATTGAATTTTTTGAAACTGTGTATCATCTGATCTTTCTCAATGTCACCGCAGTCAACGAAATTTTGTGTTTCCGAAAAACCGCTTCTTTTCAACATTTAGACCAGTCTCATTCATAGGTGTCATGTAACCTAAGTTTTGATACATTTACATGTACAAATTTGCGAGATTCTTGTTTCAGCGATACATTAGCCTGCCAATTTTTTCGTATTCGCTCTCCTCTGGACTTAATACTTCGGCTTAGGGAATTTTTTCCTGATCAAGAAACCGTTTTAATGTGGTATCGATGTCAATGTTCAAATGTAAAACTGTCCATGTTGATAACCACAGACGCTTTTCAACCAAATATTGTACACTGAGCAACAACAAATAGAACAGTCAGAATTGGTGAGTCGTCCATCTCGAAGAATATGAAACAAGAATCCAAGAACTCTGAATCAAGAAGAACTCTGCATTTTTGCCAGTTTTCAGATTTGTCCGCTACTTCAATAATGGCCGTTATGGTTATAATAACGGAAAGCTCTGTACGGTAATGCTATACGGCATTAGTCTGGACATTAATTGATTGGTCGTAATCGGTATAAGGTTGGTACCACTCATCGCAATCTGCTTCGAGCTTCTTTCTTCTTCAGGATGTAAAGCTATATGGTGCTTCCTATTACATTTACGGCATTTGTATGTGAACTTTCATACCACAGACTGCTGCGTTCACAATAAACATTTAAAACATAGTTTCTTTATCACTACGAATTGTTTACGTTCCGAAACTGTCAAATTTAAAAATAGCTTGCATTGGAAACAATTAGAGCTTTCCTGAGCATGACGGGCACTTAAATTTATTAAACTGAGATACCAAAACAATAACTCTCTTCTTCAATGGCTGTGCCTTAAGTTTTGGCATTGCCCCTAAACTTTTCAAAGCGGTTCTTTTTTTGTTCAAGAACCTAAACAAATGATTTAACGTATAGTCAAACCCACCTCAGCTGTTTCATGACGAGTTCAAGCTTCTTTCAAATTGTTGTATTATTTATTTAGAAGGTGAGCGTTACCTTCATCACATGGTGAGCATTATCTTCATCACACAATATATCCAATTTCACCAATTTCTGATTTAAGCCGAAATGGATCTTCAATTTTTTCCACCGACTTAAAATTTTCGAGATCAAATCTATATTATTGCGACCTTTCAAAAGTTAGGAATCAAAGTACTAAATTGGGAAGATATTAAAAGAAACCAAATTATCGTAGGATGGATGGTCGTATGCAAGGATGACATTGCTGGGAGAAAGTAAGACCAAACCAGTAGATAAAATGAATGCATGTTTAAAGGAATCAATCTCAATTCCATCGCAAGACTTTTAAAGTTTTTCGTACAGGTAAATGAAAAGCAAATTTTGGTGATGAATATGCCTTTTCCAACCAAATAGGAATGAGACAGTTTGGAACAAATATCTTTCGGGAGGAATATCAGTTGAAGAATCATGATCAGGATTCGGAAGAATGAGTATCTTCCACTAATAATATGAAAGTTTGACTTAATGAAGATGAGGTTTCGAAAGTACCAGGTTAATTTGGTTATCTTGAAAGTTATTTTGACTCGAAATGTATAGCTTTAGTGAAAAAAACGAGTGAGAAGCCCAAAAAACCTATTTCTCTCATCATCTACTACAAAATGTTTCATCACTACTTAGCTCTGTAATGTTACCATTACTAAATAGGGCGTTTCATGCCAATAGAAGTTCTTTGAACGAGACCAACTCACATGCCAGTTGTTGAAGCTTTGCACTGACTGAACAAATCTTAAGTCCAATCAGGATTGCAAAGAACATAAGAAAGAGATATTTGCATTTTCTAAAACACTTAATGGTTGTAAACGTCATTAAATTTGTCAAAAGGGATATTTCTTGAGATAACTCGAACCACACACACTTTAACTTTAACTTTTTCTTTCGTGAGATAAACGATCGTGATTCATAAATCCTTTCCACATTGGCAATTTGGCAATTCTAACCACTTTTGCTTGTTGATTCAATTTCGTGCTATTATAACATTGTAGTCTACACTATATCCTATGCAGTTAACAGTGTTGTCCCTGTTGCAACTTACAGATTTCTCTCTGCGGTAGAGGAACTAGTGGGATTGCCGTAAAACTTCCGGCTCTGATTTAGCTTGCGCAATTGCCAGCCATGAATTCCCATTTCTTTATCTCCACTTCCTTTATCAGTCCACAATGATGGCTTGAGTTCTTGCGTTTTTGAATTTTTCTAAGCAATGTAGGAACCATCACAACTTACCTTTTGGTTTGCATAGTTCTTCTCTTTTCAAAGGTGAAATGGAACCTTTCCATGGTTCTTCAATTAAAAATTCCTTTAAAAAAATGTGAAATCAATGAATTATTTAACGACGAACTGATACTGAAAGAACAATTATAGAAGAATGTGGCTGCATCTTCTTTTCTCGGAATACAACCGAAATGATGTCTCTCTTAAATTTTGATATGGTTTGGAATAGTAATTTATCAGAACACCAATCTTTGTTTTTATACCTTTCTAACCATGGCAGATGTAATTAACTATATTCCATATAAAGCATGGATTGTATGTCGATTACTCTGGCTGATGAATAGAAAAGAAGACAGTTGATATTTAAAATAAAGAATGCATATGTATCTTTGTGCCATTAAGAATGAGGGTGTTAGCACAATCCATGTAAAATTAAAAGATACATAATTGAATGGAAACCAGCTTGCATCCTTAATTTGTTAAAACCGATGCACTTAGTATTTTCAGCAAAAAAATAATTACTGCACTGTACTGAATTGGATCTTTTTTACTATATTTAGTACCACAGCTTGTCAAACAACTGTAGAATTCAGAATTTGAATTAATTTCCATTAAATTGATGTTCATGGTTCATACATAGGTACAAGTATATACCCAAAATAAAGATTTAAATTTGTTCAATTCCTCATTATCATCGCCATCATATAATTAAAATTACCCCAATTGTTGTTATTAGTAACTAAATATCGCAACAGTCCCAAAGATTTGTTTGTCCTACCATCTGGCACACATAATTTGTTTTTCCTTTTCAGTTTCCTCGCTCGTTTGTCCGACCATCCGTTCGCTCGTTTGGTTATAAGAAAATGAGGAAAAAATGCTACTACCACAACACAACACACTATAAAAAGGTATCTATATCGTCTTCCTCTAGTACCGAGTGTCCATATAGTTTTGTAATATTATTACAAATCGATAATTCTGATTCCACTATTTGACAAAATTAATTAACAAAACCTAACCTGATTCAAAACAAAAGCTCTAAATCTTGAATTTAAACTCACAAAATAATCGTTCAAAATTTTTAAATATTAACAACAGCTAAATACTTTACAATAAAGTTCATAAAAAGTTCATAATAAAATATCGCCGTCACAATGTCGAAGTATTCATTTTATTAGGGAGATAGTTTTCTTATAAACTTTATTGAAAAGCTATATATATATTGAGAAGACTTTTTATTTAAAAGCTCTAAAACCTAAGTTTATGAAAATTAAACCGTAGATAAAGTTGATTTCTACTAACAATAATTTTAATGTAAAATTTATTAGTAAGTCCCGATTTACAAAAAGCTTGAATTAAAAACTTAAGAACCTCATGATACAAAAAACAAGCATTACAGATATCTAGTATATTCAAAAAACTTGAGATAAACGCAGAATTATATCTGTATAAAGAAGGCTTTAAAGGAGAACTAGCAAAGTTCTAGAACCTATAAGTGTCCGGTTTATAGAAAAATTTGAAACATGAGTCTCCAATATATAAAACCTAAAATATATGTTTTGACTTTGATATATTCAAAATATCAACTTCAGCCAATAATTTTTTGATAAATTTAGAGCATAAAGCGCCTATTTACGATAGGTTTAAAGCTTTATCCTCAAATCTAAAGAACCTAACATTTACGATGCACAGGCGTTGGAAAATTAAATTTTATCATAAAATACTTTATCATAAAAGCTTTAGTTTATAGAAAGCTTTTAACAGTTGTTAAAATATTTGAAATTTCATCTTTATTTGAAAACTTGGAAATGTATTTTGCATTTTTATAAAAAAAGCTTCGAATTCTAGAACATGGTTTTGTAAAGACATTTAAGCTTTATAACATATAAGCTTCATGAAGAGAATGTTTAAATAATCAAATCAATAACATCTGAGTACTTTGATATGCATATTGCCAGTCAAACAACGATTTTTTAAAGCTTTGATGTATTAATTTCAAATCACTACTTCCTTAAATTTATGAATTACAAATTATAAATTTCAAAGCTGTATGATCCACATATAATGAGAAATATCCATATAAATAGTTAAAATATAAAGTATATTTTTGAATTTAAAGATTATTTGTAACGTAAAAGCTCAAGAACATAGAAAGCTTTGAAACAGTCGTTCATACGATTTTCTAGGAATTTATCTCTTAGACTAGGTTAAGCTTGATTTAAGCTTAAAAAAAACTTGAATTTTAAGCTTGAATTTAAAAAATTCAGCTACATCTTATAGTTCCAGCGAAAAGTCTAACCAAATCACTAAATCCATTTATATTGTTATGGTCAAAGTTTTGATAAGCTTACTTACCATCAAATATTTTCGGGATTTTGGAAATGTTCGATTTGATATGTTGCAGTTGTCAACCAGAGACTTTGAGATATTTTTCAGAAATGACCAAAATTTCAAGCTTTAAGCTTAAATTTACGATAAATTGACTTTTAATAAAAGCTCAAATATGTATAAGTATTTAAAGCATTAAACTCTAGAACCTTAAATGTCCGATATACCAAGGAATTTGTAGACTACTACCAATTTATCGAAATGTCAACTGCATACGACAACTTTAAAATAAATTTAGGTCAGAAAAGCTTCGAAATATAGAAGAACTTAAAATTCGAAATCTTTTAACCACGAAGCTTACAAGATTCAGTGGTTTAAATAGACTATCGAAAACTTTTAAATAAATTTTGCCAAAAAACCTAAAATATGTAGAAGCTGTGAAGTATAAGCTTCAACTTTAAGCTCTAGAACCTAAGCTGACCAATATATCAAATATTTTGTGAATAAATTATTAGATAGGTTGAGGTATATACAAACCTTTAGCACCAATTAATCGAAATCCTCAATGCATCGGAAAACTTTGATCTCCCCTTTATTATAAAAGCTTTAAAATATAGAAAACTTTGAAGTATGAATTTCAAGCTCTAAAGCTTAAAATTACAAAAAAACAGAAGGACTATTTAGGTAGTGTTTTTAAATAACGGGATTTTACACCAATTTATCAAAATATTACCTTCTTCGGCAAACTTTGAGATTTGTTTGATAAAAGCTTGAAAATATAAAAATCTTTGAAAAAGAAGTTTAAAACCAATTTTACAAAGCTCGAATTTTATTTGAAATATATTAAACATTACATTATGAACTTTGTAGAGCTTTAAGCTTTGTCATCTCAAAGTTTTTAAGGAATCAAAGGATAAAAGAGTTAACCATGCATTAAGATACAGTTTGTCAGAAAACGACAGAAAGAGTTACTAAATATCCAAAATTAAGAAGGCATAAAGGGTTCTTAGAAAAGCCTAGGTAAGTAAGAGCATGTCGCATGACAATACCCAGAAAAGACTCAAAATATAGAAATAATTTCAAAGCTCTATAGGACCTAAAATTTACAGAAGCCAATATTTAAAATTATCGAACCATCAGCTGCATTGGTCAATTTTGGGATAACTTCTTCATAGAAGCTTCAAAATACAGTAAACCTTGTTCTCAAACTTACAAGAATCAGTAGTTGAAGAAGTCAACCGTGAACTTTCTGAGTAATTTTGTCAAAAAGCCTTACATGTAAGGGAAGCTTAAAACCAAAAATATCAAGCTCTAGAACCTTAAATATCCATTCAAGCTCTAAAGCCTAAAATATCCAAGAAACTGAAAACTAAGTAATGTTTTTGGATAGGCTGAAGTATGTGAGAGTTTTTCGCACCAATTTAACGAAATAATAAAATGTTAAGCTGTGGAACTTAATATCAAGAACTTTCTATATAATATTGTTAGAACAGTTGGGGTACATAAAAGCTTATTGTAACAATTTATCAAAATATTAACTACATCGGAAAACTTTGAGATTTGTTTTGTAAGAAAGCTCCGAAATATAAAAGCTTTTGAAACAGAAATTTTACGAAGCTCAATTTATTTTGTAGGACTTTGAGCTTTGTAACCTAAAAACTTTTAAAGAATCAGAGGTTCAAAAAGTTACGCAAGGCTAAAAGAGTTCTTAGAGAGGTCTAAGTATTTAAAAGGCTTTACCACCAGTTTATCAAAACTTGAATTAAGGAAAACTCAAAAACATTTAAATATTTAAAAAAAAATTCAAAGCTCTATCACCTAAAATTTACAAAAACTGATCAATAAAATTATCGAAATAGCAGCTGCATTGGCCAATTTTGATATTATTTTGTCAGTTAGGCTCCAATATAAGACAAGCTTTAAACTATGAGTTTTAAGGCTCTTTACCCTAAAACTTACAAGAATCAACAGTTAAAATAGTCAACCGTTTACTGTGATAGTTTTTTGTCAAAAAGCCTTAGATATGTGGTAACTTAATTTCCCGAGGTATCGAAGACTTTGCAGTTAATAATATTTTATAGACCAACATATATAAAAGCTTCGAAATTTAAAATAATTTAAAGCTTCAATTTAAAGGTTATTTAAACATAAAACTAACAAAACTTTCAGATATATTTTGTCAGGGAAGGCTTCGAAGTTTGAATTGTATATCTCTATAACCATAACTTACAATAACCAGGTATTGAAATATACAGCAAAGGACTTTGAGATAAAGTTTGACAGAAAGGCTCCAATATGTAAGAGGTTTGACGCAAAAATGTTCAGCTTTAGAAAATAAAAAAGGTCAAGATATAAAAACATTATGGGTAATATTTTAAGATTAGTCTATTACATAAAAGTCTTTTAAATTCTCTAAGATCTAAAAAAATTTCAAAACAGTAGGACCTAAAGTTAACAATAATCGATAGTTAAAATTATCGGAATATCAGCAACATTGGCAAAATTTGAAATAATTTTTTCAGAAAGCCTTCCATATGTGGATGCGGTTTTATATCCCAAATGTCTAGCTCTACAACCTTAAATCTCCATTTAATCTCTAAAATTTATCGAAATATTAACTACATCAAAAATTTTAAGCTCTGGAACATAAAATCAGGAGCTTTAATGATAATATTCTTAGATTAGTAAAAGTTAGTTTAGTATATAAAAGCTTTTCACAAAAATTTATCAAGATATCGACTTCACCGGAAAACTTTGAGATTCATTTTGTAAGAAAATCGCCAAAATATAGAAATCTTTGAAACAGGAATTTTAAAGCTCTAAAACAAATTTTACAAAGTTCATTTTATTTTGTAGAGCTTTAAACTTTGTAACCTCAAAACTTGTAAAGAATCAAAATTATAAATGTCTAAGATACATAAAGCCAAAACGCTTCTTAGAGAGGCCTAGGTATGTAAAAGCCTTTTCTCAGTAACGCTCCTAAATATAGAAAGCTTTGAATAATGAAATTTAAGGCTCGTTACCATTACACTTACAAGAATTAAGAGTTGAAACAGTCAATCGTATACTTTGCGGGTTATTTTGTCTGAAAGCCTTACATATATGAAACCTTAACTTTCCGAAATTTTGAAGAATTTCAATTATTTTGGTGGAAAAGCTCCAAAATATAGAAGACTTTAAAGATTCAATTTAAAGGCTATTTACTCAAAACTTGTATGATGGAACTTGAAGCATCAAAATATAAAGTAGCCTATTTTCGGATGACTTTGTGGGTAATGATTTTAGATAAAGCAATAAATATAAAAGCTTTTCACACAAATTTATGGAAATATCGGTTGCACGAAAAAAGTTTGAGATTGTTAGGGAAGGTTTTAAAATAAGTTTGACAGTAAAGCTCATATCTATAGAAGGTTTTGAAGCATGAATAATCATATTTAGAACATTTTGGGTAATATTTTAAGATAAGTCTAGGTACAAATAAGCCGTTTAAATGCTCTAAGGCCTAAAAAATGAGTTTCAAAGCTCTATGAAAAAAATATTCAAAGCGCTAAAGTTTTCAACAGTCGTTCATTAAAACTATCGAAATATGAGCTACATTAAGCCACTTTGGGATAATTATTTTCAGAAAGCCTTCAGTAAATAGCAAATTTTAAGGCTTTTTATACTCAAACTTACATGAATCAAGCATTTTAAAGCACTAAAATCTAAAGTAGATGAGTTTCGGACATTTGTGAATAAAAAAGGTTTTTACATAAATTATCGAAATATCAGTTGAATCGGAAAATTTTGAAGTAAATTTTGTCAGAAAAAGCTTTAAAATAAAGAAGGCTTTGAAGTATGAATTTCACAGCTCTCTGACCTCAAAACTTACACTAACCAGGGATGGAAATATTTTAACCGAGGACTTTTAGATAAAGTGGAATTTAAACATTTAAAAGAGCAATAAATCAACCGTTTCGGAACTTTCTAGCTACTCGGTATTAATGTATGTAAAATGATAGTTTTATATGTATGTCCATATATATATATATATATATATATATATATATATATATATATATATATATATAGAGGAGATAGATCCGTACGTATAAACATCTCGTCGTTTATGTACGAGTATATAACAAACAATATAACTCTATTCTATGTACATTTATTAATTTTTATTTGTCGTCTATATTGTTATTTTCTAGTTTTAGTTTTTCCGATAGTTTTTCCTTGTTTCTTTTGTTTTCCATGTATATTTTCCTTAAAACTCATAACTCATATCCATACTCCGTATATACATATGCGGATGGCAATGTATATGTTCAGTTTTTCTACATATAGCAAATTGTATATAAAGCATTAGAGAGATACGTCTCCTGTTTTCAGGTTCATTCACATGCATAAAATATGAAATAGAAAATTGGAAAAAAATGTAAGGAAATTTTAATTTTTATTTTGTTTCATTTTGTTGGTGTTTTTCTACTTTAATTTCCTTCTCTCGGTATATGTGTATGTGTATATATAGTATCTGTTTATGTTGATATGATTTTAATGTTTTATTAAGTGGGACGATGAAGATGGTATATAGGGTTGATATCGTATCCATATATGTGTGTGTGTATCTGCTTGATTAGAATAATAATAATGGCTATAATTAAAAGAATTAATGTTGAAGGTTTGTTACTTATATCCTTTTTTCCACCATATATGCTATATATACGTATAAAGGTTGTTGCTTTGCCAGTTCCACTATATATGTATACACACTGCGATGACTGTTGTTGTATGGCTGCGCTAGTATAGAGATGAGTGTGTGGTGAAATGTGGTGGCCTTTATTTTTCCACCGTTTGGATTTTATTTTTATGATTGCATTTTATTGATAAATTTGAATTATAGGGATGGAATTTTTCTTTATGTTTATACTCGTATGTATACGCTTTGGAAGATGAATTATTACTTTGCAAGATATGAAAATGAGAAAAATTATAGTACGATGTTTTAATGGTAATGTACACGCTACCTTATATATATATATAGTTTTTATGTTGATTTTAGATTTTTTCGAGTTTCGTTTAATGAGCTGGAATATTTTAATTGTATGTGTGTGTACATAGACATGTAATAGTTTTTGTTCAGGGTCACCATATATGTATGCATGCATCTAACAGCAGTTTGTTTACAAAAATTAACAACTACATGTAGATTAATTTCGATGTGATACAAAATATAAGAAAAAAAAATTAAAATTTTCCAATATATTTTGTTGGGATGGGTTATGGAAAACGTTTTCCCCATTTCCACAAAGAAAATAAAAAAATTTTATATTAAAATTATTGATTATAGAAACACTAAAATTACAAATAGTAATAACGAGTATAGTATATATAATTCTGTATGACCGCAGTTGTTGGTCATGTACATCGACAAAAGAATGGAAAATTTATTTAGTAGGAAGTGAAATAAAGGAAAAATGGGTGTTTTTAATTACCGCAGGCGTTTCTTATTTTTCTTTTTACACCACATCATATTTATGTCGTATAGTTGGCATCGGCACCAAATGAGTCGTTTAAACTAAAAATGCATGAACTTAACATTGTTAAAGGCTGGAAAAATTTTAATAATTTGTTGATTATCGTTTTAACTGTGTTGATAATCTAACTGTTGTGTTTGTTGTTACTGTATTTTCCAGCTTGCAATTTTACAGATTTTAAGGTCTTATCACTGTGTAAATTTTGTAATTTTTTGCGGTAGGCCGCTTCATTCGCTGTAATTTATATTTATCTGCACACGATTACCTACCTTAAGTTTTTTCTTACTTTGTTTCACTGTCGACGATGTTTTAAAGTGTGTAAATAATATATTTGACATTTCATTTCATTCTGCGAAATAAATTGAGAAACTAGTTGGTTTTCAAAATGTATGTAACACTCCTAATATTCGGAGTGTTGCCGGCCCCACAAAATTGGTGTCACATTGTCCGAGATGATTTCGGCAGGAGTATCGCAGTATCAGTGCTGCGATAAATGCATTGGCTGTATTACCATTTATACAGTTCGATATAAATGGCATTAGTGATAAAATATATGTATATCTTCATGATTAAGATACGACCAGTCCAGGGCCTTGATTTGAGAGAGAGCGGGCAGTCGTAGTCCACTCCAGTAAGCAGAACAAAGCGACTTTAAGTAATGCTCGACACAGGAAGATTGTCCATTAATTCGCTATCCAATATTTTTGTCGCAGGATACCGGTGTAATTCAGTCATAATTCTGTTAGTCAGTATATGGTTCTTAGGTAAGAACATTGGGTGGTTAACGTCGGGTGATGTATTTAGATTACCCAACCTTCCTCCGACTCTGATGATGCCATCCTTGCCAATAAATGGGTTTAGTGAAATAATTTTACTTATGCTGCTAATTTTTTTGGATTGTTTTGATTAACTGATTTCAATTACAAATTCTAACCATTGAGTCTATTTTACACACAATTTCTCGGCTTTCCTGAAAAAGTTCACAGCTTCCAGTTGTGCATTTGATTTACTGGGTTTTAAAATCCTTGCTAAAATTCGTTTATTTTTTGAAAGTCACCCCAAAATGATTTAAAATGGTTTTTAATGATGTTATAATGATTGAGTAACCATTGAGGTCCCGTTCACCATACAGTGCAATCATTAAGCTGCTTCGAAGTTACACCTTTCGACGCAATGTCAGCTGTGTTTTCTTTCGAAGCAACATGATACCACCTATCTCTGAGAAGATTCTATAATATCTCTGAAGTCCTGTTTCCAATAAAACATTTCCATCATCTAGAAACATCGGACAACCAGGATAACACTATTTCATAATCCGTCGTTTGGGATATTTAAGTAATCTATCAAGCAAAACTGCTGCACATAACCTCAACCTTGGTAAGGACACTTCTTTCAACTGTGTCACCTTAGTTTTAGAAATTGCAATTCTTGTAATTGGTTTCCCTTTGTGCGAATATGTACGACTGCTGCGTTTGCATGTGTCCCAGAATTGGTCATCTTCAAAAATCGCGATCTCAACCTCCTTTAATTCCAGTAACGATGATAGATTGGCTGTCCAAAGCTGCTGTATGTCTTCGGGAAGTGATCCGATAGCGTAACATATTCGGAATATTTGAGACCACATTGAGTATGCAGCCCACTAATCATCAAAGCCAACATTGGTCCTTCGATTCGAATATAATATACGATACCATTATCAATACCAGAAAGAATTTAAACCAGAATTGATTAAAATCAAACCGGGTAACCACGTGGTCTAGGAAGTAAACAGCCAAAGAGAAAAAGAAATGGAGGTGCTAACTGCAAGGAAACAGTGAAGCGGCTTGCGCAAAAATATGATAATAAGAATCCTATCGTCAAAACACAAATGTTCGAGTTAGCAATGCCAAAATTCAATAAAGCCACAGCGAGCAACATAATGAAGGTACATAATACCATATTGATGAAACAGTACGCGGGCTAAAAACACTTGGGCCAAATACAACTGTTCGGGATCCATGGCTACTACTTTTAGCTACGGACAAACTAGACGAAGAACAAGACGTATTTGGATGTACAAAAAAGCTGCAAAAGATTTTCCTACCATTTAAAGTTTACTCGAGTTTTTAAGCAAGCAGTTAATACAGTTGATACCAGGCAAAGAGCAATTATAATGATTAAAGGCATATAGCATCCAAATCGTATTATACCAATGTATAGATACCCAGTTATCCTTTATGTAGCATAAATCATAAATTATATAATTGCCCGAAATTCACATCGGTTTCTGTGATGGAACGAAGTGATTTCATCGCCAAAGCCAACCGTTGTTACTACTGCCTCGCCAAAGGGCAACCAAAATGGAGCAAAATTGATCTGTTGTTGGGATGTGGATCATTTTTTCATTCGCTAGAAGCCGGAGAGTCTAACATGGAGCAGAACTGTACGTTTGCTGTACCTTCTAATTTTGGCTGGTTAATTGCTGGCAATATAACAGCAGAAATATGTATTACAAAACCGATTGTCAATTAAGCAACTTAATTGACAGTCGGTTTTGTACAGCCCATTCAAACAAATGATTTGGAGAATTAAAGAATTAATACCTGTCAGTCCATTAACCCCCGAAGAAAGGGAATGTATTGAATTCTTCGATAAATATCAAAAATTGAGCAAAATCGAATAACAGTTTCTGTACCATTTAAATATATCACACCAGCTATTGGAGAAAGTTATTACAACTTTACCGTTAAATAAAATTTTAAAGAACTTCGTAAATCTTCAATCCAGCGTTAAACTGACCAGTACCTTAATTTCCAAGTATTCTAATTTTCGTTTGGTGTTTCATGTTTTAGCCTTTATTCTACGGTACTAGGAAAGATTAACTCACAAGAAGCGTATAGTCAAGAGATAAGCTTATTATTAAAGCGCAAGCATTTACCAAATAACTGCAAAATATTAAATTTTTATCCGTTTATCGAAAATATCGGTGTTCTCCGAGTAAGAGGACGTTTGAAGTATGCCTAGATGGACTTGGACAGACATCCACCATCCACTACTATTTAAACCAAGTCACTATGTTATCACCGAGAAAATAGTTTTTAAAAGATGACCAACACACTCTTGAAACAAAGATTCGACTTATAGCAACTTTAAAACGATTCTGTGCAGTAAGAGGCCTATCTATACACATACATTGTGATAATGGTACAAATCTCGTGGGAGCTAAACGGCAACTTAAAAATGTATACAATCAATACCTTAACAAAGTGCAAGAAAGTCAAATAAAGGCTTGGGGTTCCGATAACAAAATCAGTTGAAACTTTATTCCACCAGCTACCCCTACATTTGAAGGGTTATGAGAGAATTGTAAGCGCAAGACATACATTTTCTTTGATACTATAATACTAGCTTGGTCTTTAACCATTCGATGTGAGCCTTCCAATTTAAATTGTCGTCTATAAGAATACCGAGATAATAATAATTTTGGTCAAAGTTAACCAAGAGGCGCCTGCTTGCAACACAAGATGATGTTCTGTTACATTCACATTAATAAAAGGTATAGAACTTTATCTCTAAAATGTACTATTTTGGTTTTTCAGCAGACGCAGTAGGCGGAACGCACAGGGCAGATGCTTTTAGTACAATATTTATACCTAAAAGTGAATCAAACAATGTTGAGTACTTTAGTAGGTGCTAAAATAAAAAATTAGAACTAGATAATGTTTTGTACCAATCTATGGTATTAAGATTATATTAGCCTTGGTATGAAATTGAAGGTAATATTTTGATTGATGGCTATAGGTATGCCAAATTCACTAATAAAAATTCCTCGGCTTCGATTTGATTTAATTTTTATTAATTACGACTTCACGGTATGATGGTTGAATTAAGAAGAGATATTATTTTTATTTTTTTTACTACTTATGAAAATGTAAATTATAAAAGGTATAAATTACTTTGCGTAATGTAGATAGATGGCTATTGAAATAGCCATCTATCAACAAATAGATTCGTACATAAATTTGACGATGGATGTCTATGTTGTTGCAATAGAGAATGAAATTTACATCTTATTAGTACATCGATGGTGTCTACAACATACCGGTCGCCTTGAATCGGCTGATTCAATTTATTGGAAGTAGACACAGCTTGTGGATAGGCCGCTTGATTGTTCCATTTTTTGTTTGTACGGAAACGACCCTGATGTTTCCATCTGTACCGGGATAAAGACACGATATTTTTCCCAATAACCATTTTTACCAGGGAGGTAAGTTGCCATCTTTCACTGGTACTATGTTACCGATGCTTATGTTTTGCTGATTTTTGCGCCATTTGTTTGATTTTTGTAGACTGGTTAAATATTCGAGGTGCCATTTGCGCCATATATGCTGATTCATTTGGTCTACTAATTGCCATCTGGATAATCTGGATAACTTGACGCTAGGTGGGATCATCTTAAATGTAATTTGATCTGCCAATAAAAATTTTGAAATTGGATTAATATTTTGTTTTAATAGTGTGAATAATTGGGATAGATGATTGCGTGTCCCAATGAAATTCGTCCCGTTGTCGCTGTGTATCTCCTTACAAATCCCTCTTCGAGAAATGAACCTTTTGAGTGCCGCTAGATACGCTTCTGTGGTCAGATGGGATACAAGCTCGATATGAACAGCCTTTGTAGCTAGGCAAACAAATATACAAATATAGCTTTTGCGGGGTTTTTGGCCTCTACCTCTGGTTATGTATGTTTGGAATGGTCCCGCGTAATCGACACCGACTTTGTGGAAAGGCCTTACTAACTCGACCCTTGGATTTGGTAATTGACCGATGATTTGTTCGAGAGTCTTTGCGCGATATTTGACACATTTGACGCAGTTATGTACCACCTTTCGAATCAGGTTTCTGCCTCCTATTATCCAATATTTGATTCGTAGTGTAGCCATCATTAGAGTTGGCCCAGCATGTAGATGAGTTATGTGGTGTTCTCTTACGATCGTTTCTGCTAACTTGTCTTGTGCTGTGAGAATTATTGGGTGTTTTGTGTTGTATGGGATATCTGCATTTGTGATTCTTCCGCCCACACGTAGTAATCCGAATTCATCGATAAATGGTTTGAGGTGTCCAATTATGCTTGATATGGGAACTTCCTTCTGAGATTTGATCAGTTGTATCTCTATTGCGAAATACTTGGCTTGAATGTGACGGAAAATGATTTGTTGAGATTTTAGTACTTCGTTTACTTCCAGATACGATGATATAGAGCTCTTTGAAATTCGTTTAAGTTTTAAATTAATGTACCGATATGTATAGGCAAGAATTCGTACTATGGAATTAAAACTGGATACATTAGCGAGCAGGTTGTCTACTATACTGGATTGGTAAATTTGAACTTTCAACGACTGAATATTAAGTTCTTCTGTGGTATTTGAACGATTTGTTTTCTGTATTGGCCAATCATCTTCGTTTATGAGCCATTTTGGACCGTTCCACCATAACTTGAAATGCTGTAGTTTGTCTGGATCAAGCCCCCTAGAAGCACAGTCGGCTGGGTTATCCTGAGAATCTACATGTCTCCATTGAGACCTGCTGAAATTGGTCAGAATATCGCCGGTTCTATTGCCAACAAAGGTATTCCACTTGCTCGGGTGAGTGTTTAACCAATCTAACACTATGGTGGAATCGGTCCATGCGACTATTTCGGTAATTTCGGTCTTCAAGGCTTGTTTAACATTTAATAGTAGCTTGCTTAATAACAGTGCACCGGATAGTTCCAGTCGTGGAATTGATAGTTGCTTGACTGGTGCTACTTTGGTTTTGGCTGACAATAATTTGACAAAAGATTCTCCGTTTTGGTTCGTAATTTTGCCGTATACGACTGCTGAATAGGCTTGTTTGGAAGCGTCAGAAAATCCATGCAGCACAATTTTACTTTCTGTATTGGTATGTAGATATCTTGGCACTTGGATTTTCTCTGTTCTATTAAGATTACTTCTTAATTTTAGCCAATCGTTTAGCATGTTGGGAGGTAATTGATCGTCCCAGTTTAAATTTTCAACCCAGAGTGACTGAAAGAAAATTTTTATATTGATCGTGACGGGTGCCAACCATCCTAGGGGATCGAATATTCGACTGGCTTCGGATAAAATGCCTCGTTTTGTAGTGGTGGGTACTTCATTCAAATGCACCTTGAATTTGAAACAGTCGCTTACAGGATCCCAATGTAGCCTTAATACTTTGGTGGTCTCATTTGAAGATTCCTCTGATTTAAATATTTTTGATTTGTCGCTGGGTTCAATACTATCATTCAATGCCCGTTCATTTGATAACCATTTTCGAAGTTGAAATCCTGACTTGGATAGTATTGACTGTATTTGCTCTTTGAGATGAATGGCTTCATGCAAGGTATTTGCGCCGGTCATCAAATCGTCTACGTACATATTTGTTTTGATGCTATTGACTGGAGGAAATGTTTTGGTAAATTTGTCTGCCGCTTCATTGATCGATCGGGTAGCTAAGTAGCTTGCACTAGCTGTGCCGTAGGTAACAGTTTGCAATGCGTATGTGGTAAATGATTTGCTTGGATCTTCTCGCCATATAATTTTTTGAAATTTGGTGTCACCATCTGCTATGAGCACCTGGCGATACATTTTCTCAATGTCAGCAGTGATTGCTACTTTGAATTTCCTGAAACGAGAAAGAATGTCATAGAGACTTGATTGTACGGTTGGTCCTACCGCTAAACAATCATTCAGCGATTTTCCGGTAGTTGTCTTTGAAGAGCCATCAAAGACAACTCTCAATTTTGTTGTGCTGCTTGAGTTTTTGATGACACCATGATGTGGTAGGTAATATTGGTGTTCATCATTTCTTTCTCGATCATTTTTAATTTCCTTCATGTGGCCCAGTGCTAGATATTCCCGCATGAAGTCCTTGTACATTTTTGCGAACTCATGGTTTTTCAGAAATTTTCGTTCAATGGAATACATTCTCTGCACAGCCTTTGGGTACGAATCGCCTAATACCGACGGTGATATTTTAAATGGTAATCCTACTTTGATTCGGCCATAGTTATCGACTGTTTTGGTTTCTGCAAAATGTTTTTCACATAACTTTTCCTCATCAGATAATTTTGTTTGGGTCATTGTTATATTTTCAATTTCCCAAAATCGACGCAATAAACTGTCCAGATTATCTTCGCTCTTATTAACGGAAATAGTAAAGGATTGTTTGGGGAATATTTCAGTTGCTTTGCCAGCGATTACCACCCGAGCTTAGTATTTTGTATAATTAGCTTGTTTTCGGTGATGATCTTTCCATCAGACAAAATTTCAAAGAAGCTGTCTGTTCCCATTATTATATCGATTTCGTAGCCTTTGTAAAAGTATGGATCAGCCAGTTCGTAATGCTTGTAATCTTCCTTTTTGATATACTCATTGTATGATGGTGGTTTAGCGGTTAGTTTATGCAATACTAGTGCTTCTATCTGAAACTCTGGTTTAGGTTTGTTCCACGGTGTGATTATCAACGATACTGCGCCCCTCGTGTATCCGTTCATGATTCCGCATATGCCTGATATGGACAGCTTAACGTTTCTTCTCTTTAGTTGTAATTTTTGTGCACATCTCTCGGTAATAAACGAGCTCTGTGATCCTGAATCAAGGAGTACTCGACATAATTGGAACTGGTTGTTTTTATCTGCCACCTTAACTAGTGCTGTTGGTAGTAATGCACTCGCGATTTGATTAGTTGTTGTGGTGTAACTTTGGCTGCGTTGTCTTCCTTCGTTGAAATACTAGACACAGCGCAATTGGTTGATGTATTCTTTTCTAGTATATCGTCATGCACTAGAGTGTGGTGTCTTCGGTTACATTGCCTACATCGAAATTTAGATTTACAAATCGAAACATGGTGATTATCATTCAGGCAGTTAAAACATCGATTTTGTGTTTTCAGAAGATTTTTTCTTTGATCGATTATCATGTCTTTAAATTTGTTGCATGCAAACAACCTATGGAACTCTTTGGGACATAAAGAGCATTCTGGTAATTCTGGATAGTTAGAGGTTAGATGTTTAGAAGAGACGACGTGGCTTCTATCACTTGGTTTTTGCTGATTATATTGTGGATGAATTCGCTTACCTGCACTTTTTATTGAGTTAAGCGCATCTATTCTTTGTGTAAGGAAATCAAAAAATTGTTTCATAGTAGGCATCGTGTATTTAGCCGAAATTTGAGCCCATTGATTCGTGGTTTCGCTGTCTAGTTTACTAATTAGGATATGGATCAACCAGTGGTCTCTAGTTTCTGCTTCTTGGCCTAAAGCTTTTAGTCCACGTAGAATTTCATCAGATGTGTCCAAGAGTTGCCTCACATTCGTACTATTTGCAGTCGTCACGGATGGTTGAAACATAAAATTTTTGATGAATGTGTAAATGATATGTTTCTTCCTATCATAGCGATCTAGCAGTTTTTGCAATGCCTCGATATAATTCGCATCAGTGGTACTAAAATGTTTTAGTAAGCTTGCGGCTTCTCCCCTCAATGATCCCTTGAGATACTGCAGTTTTTGTGATGGAGTAATTCTTGGGTTGTCGTGAATGGTTGCACAAAATAAATCATAAAACGACTGCCAATCGGTGTAGTCGCCTGTAAATATCGGGGTAGACAATTTAGGGAGTTTCACATCCATATGCATTGCTCCTGCTGACGCATCAAGTAGGGTATCGTTGAGAGATATAGTTGGTTCATCCTTTTTTCTGAGTGCTAAATTTAACCCAGCTACTACTTTGTAGTAATTGTCTTCAAACTCTGGATCGAATTCTTCGTCGTTGTTTAAGGAAACTATTTTGTCTTCCGTTTCATTAAATTCCAGTCGGTATCTTTCAACGTTAACTAATCTGGCCCTTATTTCTTCTATACTTGTAGTTTTGGTTATGGCGTTAATGAAGTTGATTAATTTGGTCATATTACCTTTTATGTACGCACGCCTTTTCTTCAAGGTAATGAGTTCAGTCATTTTATTTTTTATTTTTTGGTTTACGCACTATTAATTTCACTTCACAAATTATGTTCTTTGATTATTACACTTTCGTTGCCCGATAATATTAAATGGTTGGTGACGTGTTCGAAACAATACGTGAAATGACACAGTGGATATTTATTGAATAATAGATTTGTAGATTGAAACACAATTATAGTTTTATCACGTTTATTTAGTCTTTAGACAGTGAAATGCGATACTTGCGGTTTTATCTTTTCCAAATGTAGGTTATGTTTTCAATCCGGCTCGAAGGACCATATGTTTCGTACCAATCTATGGTATTAAGATTATATTAGCCTTGGTATGAAATTGAAGGTAATATTTTGATTGATGGCTATAGGTATGCCAAATTCACTAATAAAAATTCCTCGGCTTCGATTTGATTTAATTTTTATTAATTACGACTTCATAATATCTCTTCTTAATTCAACCGGTATGATGGTTGAATTAAGAAGAGATATTATTTTTATTTTTTTTACTACTTATGAAAATGTAAATTATAAAAGGTATAAATTACTTTGCGTAATGTAGATAGATGGCTATTGAAATAGCCATCTATCAACAAATAGATTCATACATAAATTTGACGATGGATGTCTATGTTGTTGCAATAGAGAATGAAATTTACATCTTATTAGTACATCGATGGTGTCTACAACAGATAAAAAAGATTATCCAACAGGAATCGATTTTAGAGCAAACATTTGCTTAACATATACATGACGTAGGTCTTTTCAAACCGTTAAAAGGAAATATACAATTACATGGGGATGATGCAGTTATCTTGCTTGCTGTAGAGTGACTAGACAAAGTGTTTTCTTAAACGCAGATACTAAAAAATAGGTGAACCATCTAATTTTAAAACACACGAAACGAATTATTTGGTATTCGAGAATAATAAACTGGAAAAGAAGTTTTAAGTACTACATACTTATCGTATATAAAACATAACTATCGAAGGCATCGAAAAATAATAGGCTTTATCGAGGACTCCCAAGATGTAATAGTCTTCTCTCGCATATAAGACTTATAGAATGCTAAAAAAATAATGAACTGTACAAAATTCCATACATCAGCCGTATTTGCCATTTTAGATGCGCCGCAGAATCCATGTTGGAATATTGCTCTCAAATTGGGTCCACCATGGAATAGTGATTCTACATCATTTTGGTAATAGTTGTGGTGAAAGCAACTCATTTCAGGGAAATCATGTTAATTGGGCTTTTCCTTGTCCTGCTCAATGTGTGTTACGCTGCAATCAAATATCTATGGTTTAGGTTGAAATCAATAAGTTCAAAACAAAATAATTAATCTCGGATTTCTGAAGGCCAAGAAGTATTAAGTGGTGATTCCATATTTTAAAGAGTCTTCAGTTTCTAATATTTGCCAAATATTTTGTAAAATTTGATAGAAAACTTGATGTGATCGTTGAATGGATTCCAGAGATTACATATTATATTGGGCTAGTAAAGTGCCTTGTCAAAAGTGAATTTTTAATTGCCACATGCTATGTAGTATTATTTTAAATTGGTTTTAATATTTCAGCATTCGAAGCATATCTTAATACTAAATCACTCAGATGTATGAAATACATCTCTATTGAAGTTAGTACCGGCATAATCCACACCCGTTTTCAAGAAAGGGTATATTAGTTCTACTGGAGAGCTTGGTATGTTGCCCATTAGCTGGTGCTGACACCACAGCCTACAATTTGCTACAATTGATGCATTTCCACTATTTTTTTGTGTTGGCCTTGCCGGCAAGAATTCTTTTCTAGTGCAAAGACTCTTGCCTAAGGAGCAACATCAGTATCAATGGTCCAGCAACATTATTATTTTCATGTTTGCTACGCAGAATTAATAATGTGATTAGAGACTTGGAGTGAAGGATAATGGGGTGATGGCTGAGTATGAAGCAGAGCTGTTCATCAGTCTATATCACTAACCCGCGCATTATGTCATTGACATCTAAGAAACGATTTAGGAATTTTAGAATGCTACCCTTCTATACTTCTCCTTTTATTTGTAAGGCGATTATTTCTTTGTAGTAGTACTTCCTAGTCGTTGTCCACTGTAAGAAAGTTTGTATATAATGTGATAGAGCTCTTCTCGTCGCAAATAAACTCTGATTCGAAATTCCTTTGGTTTGGTGGCGTTTTCAAATTTGGCATTTGTAATTTCTTAAGAACGAGTTCTTGGAAATCATTTGTTCATACCATTCATTTTTTGGTGTTAAAATAGTAAAGCTGAGCGATGCTTTGTTTTTCTGTGCTAGACTAGTACGGGTCACTGATTGAGTTGGCCAGTACTCTTCGATATTATGCAGCCACGCGGGTCCTACTTTAACAAACTGAATGATTCGAGTTCACGTGGAAATAAGCCACGTGTAGTGCAATCAGCATTTTCGGTGGAAGGCACTCCATTCAAGTGCTTGCAAGGTAAAAATGATAAGATATATGCCGTACGGTTACCGACAAAAGTTCTCCAATATCTAGATTAACTGCCTGACCTATCTAACAATATCTTGAAGTCCATTTAAATAGATGTGGTATTTATATTATTTATATTAGATTGACTTTTTCGATGGACGACCTTGAGCAGGTTGGACAAGAGAACAGCAGCGCATAAATCCAGCCGAGAAAGCATTTGTTGCCTAATTGCAACATTGGTCTTAGATGAAACCATACTTATAAACGTTTCTCCATTGGATGGAGCGACCTTAAAATCAACAACTGCGACATAAGCCCGCTCACTTGTGTCACAGAAGCCGCACGATCTTCTACCAATGAGTTTTTCTTTTAGAAAGAAGCGGATCCATCCAGTTTAGTTTATCAGCCCAAAGCATCTGCATAAATATCTATGTGTTTCTGATCTGTGTTTCTTTGGGTATACCAACTTATACCTAAAACTTTGATGGGAATAGTAGCTTCTGGATCTCGATCTTGCAGTTGTTTTATACGGACTTCGGGACTAGCCGTGGGAGCATTTTTTTATCTAACCGCAATTGAACCTCCATTCCCTGAGTTGAAAACTATGTCTCCGAGTATTGAAACTACATTTGCTCGCAGTTACAATAGTTCCTCTTCAGTGTTGGGTTCAGTGATGATGTCATCTAAGTACATGTCCTGTTTAATAGGATTAACTTAGAGTACTACAGAACTGTTCCTCCAACGCACTAATATGAAATGAAATATAATTGTATTTTACAAGCTGAACTAATTTGATTCTCGATTATTTTGTTGGTTTGTTAATAACTACCTTAGATTTTTGACCATATAGTTGGGACTCAAATTGGGGATACAAATTTTGTTTGTTCGTGCCTGCAGAAATATTACCAAAAATTGTGTTCAGAATTTTTTTATGAAACCAGCGTAAGTTTTGGCAATCCATCAAATATAAATTTCAAGGCCTTCTTTATGTTATTAGGATATTTAGTCATAAGTTTTTTGGCCTCTCCGATTTTACACAGTTGGAACTAATAACTTTAGGAAACATGAACTCTTTACATGTATAAGAAACTATTAATCTACAATTTCACTGACCCTTAGAATGTTAGATCAGTTAGATCTCGTCTAGACAGGAAGCTATAAATTTTAATGAAGCCATGGCAGGTCATAAATTCGTGGTCATTTTTTCCACCACGAATTTCCTTGCTTTAAACAAAAAAAGTTCTTCAAAAATGCAGTCCATCGTAAAGGCTTATATTAACCATTCTAATATTGTTAATTATGTATATGGAGAAAGTACAATTTTTTAACAAATTTAAAAATGTTGGCGCGGTATTGTGTATTTGGAGATCAAGAGTCGTCATTGATACGTGATAGAATAATTATCGGTATAAGGGATGTAGTCATACAGTAATATCTATTAAGAGACACGGGATTGGATCTAGATAAGTCGATTCAAATATGAAGAGCGCACGAAGCGAGTAAAATTTAAGCTAAAGCGGTAAAGGACTCTATGGCCAAGTCAGTGAATATGGTCAATATTCAACGTAATAAAGAAGTTTATCATTGCAATAAGCAGTGTTCAGCTTATGAGAAAAGGTGCACGATATGTTCGAAGGTAGGACATTTTGCAGTGGGGTGCTACCAGCGAAATAAAACTGATCAACAATCGAAGCAATTTCCAAAGTACAAAACTAGAAGCCGAACAGTTAATCAAGTGGAACAAGAACTAGGATTCTAGTGAGGTTGGAGGATGATTGTAGTTTGTCTGTTGGACAAATAACAGAGGTACATGAAGTATAACAATCACATATACAAATAGAAAACTGGTCACATGAAGTGAAGATAAATGAACAAATAATTAACTTCAATATAAATAGTGGAGCAAAGATTAATGTGATTCCATATGACGTAGTAGAGAAGCTGAGTAAGGTGCATCTAAAAAAGGATCAAAATAGTAAAGTTGTCGCTTTTGAAGGATTTAGACTCAAAGTTGTTGGCGGAATTAAATTGTTATGTCAACAGGTTGTTAAACCTGCAAGAAGATTACCAGATATCATTAAGGACAAATTGGAGCCAGTTCTTTGTCGGTTAGAAAAGAAAAAATTATTGAGAAAATAACAAAGCGTACTGATTTAGTAATTGTTGAAAAAAAAGATGGTTCGTTAAGAATATGTCTTAATCCTTTGGAACTAAATAAAGTTATCAAGAGAGAACATTATCCTAAACCGACTATAGAGGAAATTTTATGGAGATTAGATGATCTTTACAGTATTAGACATGAAGGATGGGTTTCATCAAATAGTTTTAGATCAAGAATCTTCGGTCATTTGTTAATACGCCTTGGGGTCTGTATTGCTATAAAAGGTTACCGTTTGGATTGGGGGGGATGTCAGAATATTTGGAGATATTCCGGGAGTCTCAGTATATTTTGATGACATAATAATTGCAGCTGAAGATGAGAAAGAGCATGAAAAGTTAGTGAATTTGGAATAAACGAGATCCAGACAAAATAAAGTTGTATTTAATCCTGAAAAAACTCAATATAAGGTTAATACTGTGAAGTATTTGGGTTTCATATTTAATAGGGATGGGGTCCTAAGCAAATGGAGTCAATTGCTAATTTATCAGTACACAAGGATAAAAAAGCCATTCAACGATTTTTGGGAATGTTGAATTTTTTGCATAATTTTATACCAAACATGTCAACGGAGTCTTACCCATTAAGACAGTTGCTAAATAAAGAGAGTGAATTTAGATGGGAAGAAAACATCAACAAGCATTTAACAAGTTAAACAAATGTGTAATTGAAGCACAAGAGTTAACCCATTTTGACAACATAAATTAATAACTATACAGAGTGATGCAAGTTTGTATGGAATAGTAGACTGCTCAGGAACGCGAATGTATATTGCTGATATGTTGTCAAGAGATTCAGGAAATCATGAAAGTGTTGAGGATTGTAAGAGTGATGAAGATGTTGTACATGTAATTAGTATTCATGAATATTTATCAGAGGAGAAAGTTCGACAATTCTAGGTAGAAACGAGTAAGGACAAATGTTTGAGTGAAGTTTTAAAATATATGCATAAGGGGTGGAAGAGGCCTGTTAAAGGAGAAGAAAGTTAATATATGAAAGTTAAGGACTAATTATTTGTGAAAGAAGGATTAATATTTAATAGTGATAAGGTGGTAGTGCGCCAACCAGTATGAGAGAAAGTATGTTAAAGTTAATACATAAAGGTCATAGTGACATAGTTAAGTCGAAAACGAAACCTAGAAGATTGTTGTATTAGCCTGAAATGGGGGAGGATATTAAAAGAACGGTTCACACTATTCAAGAGAGTGCTAAGTTTCAAAGGATCAACGTTAAATAGCCATTAATTCTGTATGATATCCCGACATTGCCATTTCATAAAGTGGCTATGGATATATGTGAATATAAAGGACAGTTATATATCTGGTCACAGTTGATTATTTTAGTAAATGGATAGAGGTTCCGCAACGATGAAGCGGAAATCTACGAAGGGTTGTTAGAATATCGTGCAACACCAGTAGCTGGAGTTGAGTATACACCTAGTCAAATATTAATGGGAAGTAATTTAAGAACAAAATTGCCGATAAGCTAGAAAATGTTGCAACCAAAGTTAGTCGATGCAGAGGCATACAAAGCGTTAATGGAGAGAGCAATAATTACAAAGAAAAATCATGATAGAACAGCTAAGAATAAGTTAAGTTATAGTGAAGGAGATAAAGTGATCACTAAAATGAACAGCGATCTCCAGTAATAATTGTAAAAAGAAGGGAAGAGCCACGTTCTTATGTAGTAAAAAAGGAGAATAATCGCAGAAACGATATTATGTTATATCGCAGAAACTCGAGTCACTTAAGGAATACATTGGTTAAACCGCGTTTTAATAGGTCGATGTTAGTTTTGGATAATAGAACTATTGAAAGTCAGAGAGGGCAGGAAATTGTGAGAGAGCAAGGAGAGCGGAGTGGTCTGTACCAAAGAAGATCGTGTTGTATGCATGATGTATGCTGCCAACTAGTGGACTATGAAGGTACCAGCAGTGTCTGTCATGCTTATAGGGCATCACCGACAAAATAGTAGACTGGTGATATATAACACAAGTCGAGTGTAGCTTGTAGCTAATAAATAAATAATATTTAAAATAAACCAATATGAAACCACATCAACTCAGTAATGAGCGTAGTTCACGTAACTTCTTAAAGGAGTCGCCCGGCAGCAGCATAGCTTCAGCATACGGATGGAAACCTAACATTGATATTTCCAGCCTGGTCTCGAATAGTTACGCGGTATTTGACACGAAGAGATAGAGAACTAATTGGCTTCGGCTGGTTGTCCTAGACCGATTCGTAGAGGAAGCTCGGAACTAAAAGCGCTGGATTATTGATTTGGTATACCTGCCAACAATGGCCTAAATATAACTGAAGTAAACAAATCCTTTCCAATCTTACAATAGAGCACTAAATTCTTTTCTGAAACTCTGCGCTTGATATAATGCGCTATGCTTAGGCAATAACAACTTGTGAAGCAACTGACCAATTTACTGATGAGATGTCAGAGAAACTTAACACATTAACTCTAACCTGTATACATATAGTTATACAATTCCTACGATAAAATAGAAAATCTCGTACAATTTTTGCAACTCAACCTTCATAAAAAGCGGTACAAATCAAAGCAAATATTTGGAATTTTTCTTCCAATTTACCGGGGGGATATCCACGATACGATTTCGAAATCAAAACACTACACAGCAAAAAAATTTATTCATTAAATTGTTCCCATATCGATAATCCAAAACAGTAACAAATTAAGCAAAAAAAAAGACTATAAATTATTAAGAAAAGAAGAAGAACAGCAACAACTAATATCTCTAACTTTTTGCATAATGGATGTAAGATGAAAAAAAAAACTTTAAAAGGATAAATAACTTTTAAAAAAAAAATTCTCGTGTTCCGATCGTTTATATTCAAATGTCATTCAATTTAACATCCCCAAGTTTGGGAGAGGCTGGAATTATTATATTTTACCTACATAGATGGCAAAACAATATAAGAAGAAATATATGTATGTTGTTTATACTCTGGATTGGATCAATGAACATGATTTTATGTTTTTTTTTATGTAATTTGGATTTTTTTTTTTTTTTTGGTTATTTTTGTAGGCAAATTGGTATTCCATTGTTATTGATATGGATTATTATTTATATGCTCGTACTTCATATGTGAATACGAGGAGAACAACAAAATGTTAGATGGTTGTGTTTAACATGCAAAAATACGAAATAAGAGTTACGACTCGTGTGTGTGTGTGTTGATCTCTTTCTGTTTGTATTTTGAGGGTATTCAACTAAGATCGGTTTATAAAGATAAAATTGCCGATAGTACTAAATATGTCACATCAATTAGTCAGATCTAAAGTAAATTTGACCACAGTGTGTGCACGTTCGGAGTATTAACGTAACTGCGAGGTACGTTTTATTATGTTGCGTTAAGTCTTATTATGGTATCTTGTGAAGACTTTACCGGTTGCACGAGCATTTATCCTTTAAATTGCGACTTAAATCAATTTTCTAAAAATGTTTTCCTTGATTTCAGTAATGCCGACTAGCTGGTTGACATCACACTTTATATATAGGCTACATGAATCAGACTTATATACTGATTTTGATCACACCCGCAAAGAGTTTAAAACCTTGAATTGGTTTTTGTATAACAATTTTACATGTTGCAGAAAGAAGATGATTTATCATCAAATCCAAAGGCAAACTATCTGGGTTCCCTTCGTCGATGAATTATCAGAACTTCATCTTCAACTCCCCTTCTGGCATATGTCAAATGTTTGGATATTTTTTCGCTCCAGTTTATGAGCCATCATCACCATCTTTTATCACTTTATGTAACTCCAGCAGTAGTTCTAACTGTTACTCAATCTTGATATTAATCAATTAAGCTTCCTGACATGATGGCATTTTATTCAAGAGCTGCATAGAGAGTCTTATGCTATACCTTACTATTTAATGAAAGCCCGCAGAGTGTTATTTTTCTGCACACCCGGAACATTTAATATATTTGTCCCATTTTTAAGTCAGGAAGAAGAAATGATGTAGCCAATTACCGTGGGATTACACTTTTGTCGGACCTGCTACAATCAATTTAGTAGTTATAACTACAAACTCCAGTTTGACGTAATCTATACTGATTTTACCAAAGCCTTCGATAAAATCGAACATGATATTCTCATCGTCAAGTTAGAAGCATTGCATTGTCTGTATCTCCTCGTTAGATGGTTGACGACTTATATTTCCCGATATTATCCGTTTCCCGATATTATTTTATTATAGATTCCAGCATGTTGCTATTAAAGAATGGAGTTTTGCTCTAATCTTGGTGTGATTTTTTCCTCTGACCTTACATTCATCAGGCACATTGTTTTGTTATCAGCAGAGCTAACACCATGTTAGGCTTTATTAAATATAATTATGATGACTTTTGTGAGCTGGGGTTACCCTTAAGGTATTTAACTTGGCTTTTGTTTACGATCTATCCAGCTGGAACGATTTCCCTGTCTGATCCACATTTTGCATGTGCCACTTTTCACGTATTGAAAGTGTCCAAAGGCAGTTCGTCCTATATACATTTCGTCATTTACCCCACAAACATTTTGATACTTTTGTTCTTCCGCCATATCAGGACCGTTGTGGTCAGTTTGGATTGTAGCGGCTTGACCATCACCAAAGTTATATCTGTCATATTTATTTTTCATATTTTAAATGCACGTATTGACCGTGCCCAGTTGTTGGTCAGGTTCTTTTGATATGCTCATGCTCATCAAGTACAGCAACGTGAAAATTTTCTACATTAAGGTTGGTGATCGCCAACTGAATAACGAGAGGCTATATGTGACGCTTGTTTTATCTATTTAACCTCCCAAGGAAGAAAACGGAAGAAGGCGAAATTGATTTTTTGAAGGATTTTCAGAAATTATCATAAATTAAATCAACTTTCTCTTTCAAAACAGACTTTCCTAATTTTGCAGAAAGTTTAACGTGAGTTCTAGCATAGATTAGACATAAAAAGATGTTCCAATTAGAACAAAAAAAAAGTAAGTGGCGGGTTCCTCTAATATGCTGACGAGTATCGCTAGTTTGAATAAAAATTTAAAAACATTTTTTGTTTTACTTTACAAAGTACAAAAATATATTTTTCAACTACAAAGAAAGATTTCATTGTAGAGAACGGCTACTTGGATTTATTTTTTATTCTTTCATTGTCTAATGCAGTTTACAAGCCTTCATTGTACAGTAACCAAGAAAATGGTTCTTCTTGTGATTTTTACTTTGTCTATTATTATTTCTAGATATAAATTTTTGTTGCTTGTGTATGGGCCATCTTTTTTATATCTTAATCTATGGTTTCAGAAATTGATATTTATTTATAATTTATCAAATTTTGATACTTTTCTCATAATGTGCTAATCGTAAACAACATGTTTTAGCCAACAGCGACACACAAACTATACGTCATGATAAAGGAGTTAGTAATTGGTTATACATCTGGATCACGATCGCACAAGGCAATCGATATTCACGAATAAATCTATAGACAATATTTATACAATAATTTGTGCTTGCCGACAGCTTTTTTGAATCTTGCGAAATATACGACTAAGTCAGACAGTGAAATAGGTACCTGCTTATTACATTACCTATATGTTAGGTAACGTAAAGACAACCCTGAAAGTTAAACCATCTATACTGTTATAGGGTTGTAAAGATATTTCATTAAATGGTCTGATATGGAAATTTCAGACTTGAGCTCATTTATCTCTATACCTCAAAAGTGACAACTTAAGACCGAATAAAGGCTCGATATGATAAAAATAAAAATGGATTTGATGAAAGTCAATTGGTTAAGCTTCAAAAATCGCAACAAAAAAAGGCGCTCCACACTCTTGTCCATTCTACTATCGTAACTTTAAACTTGACAACCAATTGTTTATCTTTAAATACACATGACCTATTCATATGTGCTATAACTTTGATATTTAGTCTCCTACTTGGTGTGGATCAGAGCTTAGCCCGTTGTTGTTATCACTCCTTCCATTTGAAGGGTCTCCAAAATGATATTCGCGTTTCATTTCGTAGCGACCATCTTTTAGTTGTTTTTGTGATTTCCGAAAAAAACCTCACACTCCGTCTCTGATTTTGTGAGATTGCGTGGAGGATGCGACTCTTCTAATGTTAAGAATTTTTTGAGAATTTCATGTATCTCAGTCGATGTTACTTGTAATTTTAGTATAATAGTCTTAAATTTATGCCACTCGAGGTGCTGGAATGTTGTTTTTTGGATCGACATTTTCAGTGACATTCTTCAAAGTACATAAGTTGTGTTCATTCTATTAGACTCGTCTATTAGATAATTGATGATTGCTGCGACGTCGGACGTTTTGTTGTGTCTACACTAAGGTCCTTTATTGCATATAAATTTTCGCTGACAGTGTGATTCCCTGACTCTGACTTCAGATTCTATTTTTTATTATATGGTGTGTAGGGCGCAAATTGCGTATCATAGCTTTCATAGTTATCCCATGTTGGCTGCAAACGTTAGATAACCCCTTAAGCTAATGTTTTCATCCACCGGTCTAATGAGAACAGATTATGGAACCCATTGTACTTGGGAGATTCAATTTGTTTTAAATTATATTTAGTTGGTTGTTGATCATTTGTTGATAGTTCCACTATTATCATCATAATCCTGGTGTTGTTTCTTTTATTACTTCTATAATAGAAGGATGTCTTCAGAACACTTAAATCTTTGCGTCGAAAATAAGAAACCAAAGTAAAACAAAAACAAATTAAATCCGGCTTTTCGTTATTATAAATTTGTTCTATAAAATATTTTTTAACCCCCTAGGTCAACATCATAACTATCGTAGTCTTATCAGCAGCCAATGACTTATCAACTAATACCTACGGAAGCAAATTGCTCCATAGATAGATCGCGTCACTTGGATTTCATTTTACAATTTACAATGAATATACAGCACATCCAAGGCAAAGATAATATGTGGTTGCAAACACGCTTTCACGTAATTCAGACAACGAAACTTTTAGACCTTTTTAAAATTCCTGACTTCAAAATGTTTTTCGAAAACGTCAACAGGGAAAACCCGAGCCTCTCTAGCAAAGCCATTACATCGAGCAGTATTCGAAAATGTCAACAGGGAAAACCCGAGCCTCTGTAGCAAATCCATTATATCGAGCAGTATTCAACATTCTGCACTCTGGTATCCGTGCAACAGGTAAGTTAATTCCATCGAAATACTTTTGACCCAGTAGAAATAAGGATGTAACCCAGTGGGCCAAATCTTGTTTATCCTGACAAAAACTAATGTAAAGAGACATATACATTCACAATTTGGACAGTTTGAAATTCCGTCTAGTCCACTTCCTTCATCTAATGGATGCACTTATCTGCTTAAGCGTACTGCATGACTAATATGTCTGCACCAACTATATTTTCACTACGTTAGTCCAGAAGGATATTTCTTGATTTCGTGTTCTTCTATACGTAACCACCAACCAAAGATTACAATTTAAGTCCAAAATTTTTAACGAGTTTAGAAAACTCGGCGGTTCACATCGTTTTATAGGACAACGTCATATCATTCACAAGCAAACGGCTTGTTGTCGCCGCCAACTTAAAGCTGCAATCATTGCCAGAGAAAACAGTGTCCACTAGAGTTCAAAAATACCAATCATTTTACTTGAAATCCAAACCACGGTGAAGGAAGATCAAAGGTGCTTTGCAGCAGAACTGATGATTTTTTCCTAGAAAATACTTCTCCTACCTTGCCTATACAACATACAGTTGTCGATCAACTAGGTAATACCATGTACTCATTTCCACATCTCCATGAACTTCCAAGCAGAGTGACATATTCCCGAAGCCCAAGTCCTTCAGCTCTGATAGGTTGGTTGTTACTGATAGATTTGGCTCTCCTATACAGATACGGTGGCATTTGTTATCTGTAGATGCTGCGGCTTATAGCTAGCTTTGTGTTGATTTCAAGAGTTATGCTTGTAACGCTTGGGTGTATAATTGTGCACATGCTTGATACTATAAATCCTGAGTGCTCAGGGCTGGGCGGGTTCAATGAAATTTAAATAAGATTACACCACAGCATCACAAAAAAACTAAAATCATGTGCTACGCCAACCAACAACACTTCAACTGGTCACCCATAACATGACAATTACTTCATATTAATGATACTTCCCCACACAAATAATTTATCTCGACATTTCTAAGTTAATAATCAAAACGATAACCGGTATGCAATGACAAAATAAGCATTATATTTAATGTTTGAACTTAATGTACTACAGATTATATTACATATGTTATGGACAGCCCATAATATTAACTTTAACAGTATAATTATTCAATTCAATATCGGAGTGTCTAAATCAACTCCCTAAGAAAGTCACGTGTCTTTATATATATATGAATGATAGGTAAATTTATTATTTTCGTGCAATAACTATATAAAAAAAATTACCAAAAAACACACTTACCCACAAAATCCAGAGCGCTCAGGGGATTGCGGTATGTACGATTCATATAACTTGACCTAAAACAAAATTATTAGCACTATAAAGTTCACCATATCATTCACCACAATAAATTCACTATTCAAATTCATTAAATTTCTTAGATAAAACTATAAGCTAATCACACACTATACAAACATATACTTATATATCATAAATGAATTCATAAAAAAAAAATGATTTATCCCAAATCTTGTGTTTGATAAGCAGAGCAGTGGCCCTATTTATATAATATATACATGTGCGAAGAAGAAGGTTAATCCAATATTTTCCCGTTTTTTTTTTTTTTTTTTTTTTTTTATGTTTTCGAATAAACCAATACCGCTGCTGGAACCCAATGAACTTCCAATTTATTTGTTGTCACCGTTCATTTATATTAGTCAGCGATTTATAAAATAACGCCAATAAATAATATAGCCGGTCGGCTAGGCAATAGCGTGGACGGACCCACTACCTACACCACCCCAAGGTCGTCACCTAAGGTTTCGGAAACCCAATTGTAGGAGTAAAACCGGCTATAGTTTGACTTTGGTAATTTTATAACAGGAAAGGCGGTTAAATTCCCTCTAAAGGCGATTACCTTAATCTACGATATCACTCTTGGTCCACAATTTAACTATATTTCATAATACCAAATTTATAAAAACTAATTTCCACTCAGTATATAAATCTATAATTACCCGTTTATATTTTTTCGTCTATAAATAAAAATGTCCAAGCAAACACCCGAATATTAGCGCATTTGCGGATGGCTCTATTCAATTCAATATGGCTCTACAAACTAACACTGATTTTTACAAATATGTAGATTTAAACAGATATATCCATATATCAATGATAATGTTGTTATGATGACTGCTGCTCATCAAAAAGACTGAAATCAATTATTTGTTTTTGGATATCCACGATCATAAAAAATTACTTTATGATCATATGGTAGGAGGAAAATCAATACCACCACAATATTGGTCAATGAACAAGCGAAAACCAGTCCATACAACGGGTCAGTTAATGCAATAAATTGATGACGGGTCAGTTAAAGCAATAAAATGATGTTAGTGTTCCTATCATAATCATCAACAAAAACATTATAGCTACAGTGCGACGACAGCAATCATAATGCGAATTATATCTTATATGACGTTAAAAGTACCTACAAATATTTTTGTAGAAACCTTAAAAAAAAATATCAATGCAAGACGCACGTTACAACACAGATTTTCTTGATAGCGCTTAATCGTTAGTGAAAAGCGATAAAGTCGAGAAAACTCTGAAAAAAACCTTAAACGGTCTAGACTGAAATCTATATGTTAACCATTCACTCAACGTTTAATGTCTTTCGCGTGAAACATACCTATCAAGCATCCCGTTTCATCCTCTAGCTGGTAATTGACCTTCCCAATTCTACACTTCACTCGGGCCTTGATAAATTTAGGAGCGAATTTTGCACAAAAGTAATCAATTGCCCTGCTTTGTGGGTGGTTACGATAATAAACTATTTCACCAGGCTGAAAATCAACCACTCTAGAGCGTAAGTTATAATGTGATGCATATTTTTTATAGGCTTCTGCCACTTTACTTCTCACCTCTTCGTGAATAAGTTGAATTCTTTCCGGAAGAGATTCCACTAAGACACTATTTTCGTGTATACAACCAATTTCTCGAAGCAATTTGTATTCATCGCCATGGTTGGTTCGGTGATATCCAAATAGGCAGAAATGTGGGGAGACAGATAATGCGTCATGAACCGAATGTCGCAATGCACTACTAATTGCACTTAAATAAGTATCCCAGTCGCGATGGTCTTTGGATACATAAGCTCTGATAGCTTCAATTATAGAACGGTTTACCCGTTCTGAGGCATTAGACTGTGGAGCATACAAGGCTGTTTTCACATGTTGTACCCCAAATTCCTTTAATAGCTGTTGAAACTCCTTACTAACAAACTGTACACCATTGTCTGAGTGTATCGACTCTGGAACCCCGTAAACTAAGAATATATCATCCCTAATATATGTTACGATTTTTGATGCAATAGCTTTATTTAATGGTTTTAAGAGGACGAATTTAGTCAATTTATCCAAAACAATGAGAATCGTCGTCTTTCCATTCTTTGATCTCGGATACGGTCCTAACAAATCCACATATAATTTTTGGAATGGCCGTTCCAAACAACGATTGGGAGTCATGGGTGGAGTTAGCATTTTGTTTGCGGCCTTGGAAGTTTTACATGTAGAGCAATTAGCTATGTAGTCTGTTACTTCTCTCCTTAAATGAGGCCAGAAATAGAATCGTCTAATTCGATCTAGAGTTTTACGAATGCCTCCATGAGCCGCACTTGGAGTATCGTGTTCCTGTTTAATAAGCAGATTGGTTAACTTAGAAGGGACCCACAGCTTCCATACGGGAATGTCAGTTATAATTTGACTCCGCAGTGGTTCTAATCGTATATAGATTTTTCCATTCGCGATTCGGTGGTTCGGATAAGTCGATGGGGATGCCTGGAATTTATTTAACAAATTTACATACTCTGAATCAGAAAAATGGTTCGAGTGCAGATCAATAGACCCCACATGCAAGTGTTTCTCTTTTCTCAATTCGTCGAAATTGTCACAGAACGCTCGGGAGAGGGCATCAGGAACAACATTGAGTGAACCTCTTTGATGTTCAATGGAAAAGTCGTACGATTGAAGTTTCAAGCTCCAACGAGCTAACCTGCCGCTTAGGTCCTTTTGGGACATTAGCCATTTCAAACTGGCATGATCTGTTATCAAGGTAAAATGGTAACCCTCGACGTATGGTCTAAATTTGTGTACACTAATCAGTGCTGCTAGACACTCCAATTCTGAAATTGAATAATTACGTTGAGCACTATTCAATTTTTGTGAAACGAACGCTATCGGACGTTCCTGGTCATCTTCATCTTTTTGAAAGAGGACCCCTCCGATACCTTCTGTACTAGCATCACACCTAATATAGAAGGGTTTAGTATACACCGCATTTACTAATACGGGAGCCGTTGTTAATAGTGATTTTAATTTGTCGAATGCAGATTGAGCGTCACAGCTCCATACGAATTTTTGTCCCTTCTTGAGCAAGTTGGTAATTGGAGCGGAGATTTCTGCGAAGTTCGGAATGAATCTCCGATACCATCCTGCCATGCCTAACAGTCTACGGGTTTGTTTTACAGTAGTTGGGTTTGGGAAGTCACAAATGGCTTCAACCTTTCCAGGATCGGTTCGGAGACCATCCTCACCTACTATAAATCCCAAATATTTTATCTCCCGCATTACAAAATTACTCTTGGACAAGTTAATGGTTAAACCAGCATCAGATAATAATTTCGCTACTGTCTTCAATAGATAAAAGTGTTCCTCAAGAGTGGCTGAGATGATCAATAAATCGTCCAAATACACGAAAATCCTTTCGTGGTATTGGTGGGGTATAACTTTGTCCATTAGTCTGCACATACTCTGGGGCGCGTTACATAAGCCAAACGGCATCACAGTAAACTGGTAGAGTGGTCTACCAGGTACCGTGAATGCCGTTTTCTCCTTAGATGCCGCCTCCAGAGGTATTTGCCAAAAGGCATCTTTCAGGTCTAACGAACTTATAAATTTAGTAATATTTAGACGACCAATTAACCCATCAATGTGAGGGAGTGGGTATGCATCCTTTTTAGTGACCGAGTTTAGCTTCCTAGAGTCTAAACATAATCGCGCTTTACCATTCGATTTTCTGACTAACACCATGGGGGAACTCCAGGCACTAGTTGACTCTTCAATAACTCCCATTTTTAGCATGCGGTCTAACTCGCAGTATATTATATCCTGGATAGCAGGTGATACGTTGTAAAAACGTTGCTTAATAGGAGAAGTTTGCCCTACATTGATAACATGTTCCATAACTCTAGTTCTTCCCAAGCCATGTGTTTCAAAAGCTGCAAACATTGATTTGATTGATTCCAGCACATTTTCCTGAGATGGGGTTAAGCAATGCTTAGTGGACTTAGCAACGATAGGTGTGGCAATTTCATTGATGATCTTTGGGGCTAAATTAAACTTGGCCCAAAAGTCAATGCCCAAATAAAGATTTCCTGACAAACTTGGTACTATATAGAATCGCAAGGGATGGACTATGTTATTATATTCTACCTTAGCTTCTACAAATCCAACTATAGGTTGTGACGTACCATCAGCCGTTTTTACATAAGAGCTGAGATGCCGAATTTTAAGACCCATGATTTCAATAAGTTTTAACGCATTTTTCCCCAAAACACTTATAGATGCGCCACTATCTAAAAGACCAATTAGATTATGTCCATTAATCGAAATTTCCGTGTGAGGCCTTTGATCATTCTTAAGGCTTATGATCGAGTTGCAACATTGCTTAATGATCAATCGGCGTGCCTGCCAATATTGTTTCATACGGACTGATTGTTTCTTTTCCGTAAAACCCAATACTGTTTGAGGAATATTTTCTAGTGAAATTTCCCCCTTTTTTAAGCGCAAGACATTTGGTTTGGAGGAAACGACCGTCAGCTGTTGATGAGCTGCTAAGTTAAATAGTTTATGGCAGCGGCATACTTCATTGTTTTGTACATTTGTGGTTTGTGTATCTACGGATTTTGATGTAACGGGTGTTGGTATTTTAATTATAGTTTTCTGGGGGGTATCGATCCCGAACGAGTTTCCCCCGACTGGAACTCGTTCGACTTTTGGTTTAAAGATCGTTTAGCGCAAAGAAGGCAATTTGGTTTTCTTACCTCGGGTGCACCACACCCAAAACAAAAAACACTTTGGAAATCTAACAGACAGTCGTGGTAGCGATGTCCGATATCTTTACAATTCCAACAAACGAGATAATTGGATTGCGGGGAAACTCTATCGCTCTTAGTAGCTTGAACGGCGGATATATCAGTATCTGTTCTATCCTCGTTACTCATCAAAAGGTCGGATGGCATATCTTTTGATTGCGCACGATATTGAACTTCGTTTAAGTTTAGTCGACGTTTTGGATATTCCACATTCTGCCGTGGATCATACCCCGAACTTGACCAAATTCGTTCAAACTGGTGACATACCGCTCTAAGTTGTTCTACCGTATTGAATTGCATAGATAACGTCGCCGTTCTTAAAACGGGATTCATGTTTTCGCGAAGAATTTCTACTAGCTCCGAATCTGAAAATCGTTTTGAAAGATGCCCATTTAATGTTTGAATTTCTAGAGCAAAATCGTTAAAGCTTTCTCTGTTTTGCATTTTCCGTTCAATTGATCGACGAGTTTCTCGCTCACTTTCGTGGCTGGAAAATCTCAAAAGCAGAGCTGTTCTCATATCAAACCATGTTGCGTTAGGGTTATCTCGCGCATAAACCCACAACCATTTTTCAGCGTGATCGCTAACAAAATTGTAGATCAGTAGAGGTAGTTTATTTTCCGCGTAACCATCTCTTTTCGCGAATGTCTCTAATCGAAACACAAAATCATGCACATCTAGTCCTTTCGAACCACCATTAAATGAAATTTTCCACTGAGGAAGCTGACGGGACTGATTTTTGTTTGTGTCTACTAACTCAGATGTGCGAATTTTAGGTCGAGCACCAGTGTTTTGTAGAACTTCTAATTTGCCTGGGCCATTTTTAGTATTTATGGAACGACAGTTACTTTGATCACTCAAACTCAAAGGATTATTAATAAGCTTAGGAGGTGACGTTAATTCACGATGTTTTTCTTGCGGATAACCTTGCCATGGATTATTATAAAAATTCAACTCATTGTCTATTGATGAATACATCTGCTGCGGAAGAACAAACCGTTCCCTTTGATTGGCTTCCTTAGTATCAAACCTTTGGGTTGTTTTCGAACCAACCTGCATCAGCATGGATGCTCCTTCTTCTTTCTCACTAGGATCAATAAGGTCATCTTGCCTAGTTTGACTGGGATCACCTATGGGATCATTAGTGTTTGTGTTCGAGGATTCTTCGGCAAGCAGACGCTGTGCATATTGATTCACCCGTCTGAGTTTAGTTATCACGCTGGTGATATTCAGAATTTCACCCGTGGTGTTTTTAATACGCTCCAGTCGTCTTTGCCAATGCAGAGCTCGAAACATTACTTGACTCACTAATACCTTATTTAAGGGTTGGAATTTGATGTCTGTTTGTTTATTTAAAGATTCTGCTATATCCTTTGCAGAACCAACCTCCAAACTGATATCGATATCGGGATGTGGTTTATTTGGTTTAGGTTTAGAGTTTGCCGCCTCCTCGATCATTCGATCAACCAGTAATTCTTTAGAATTAGACAACCCAGACTTAATATTTCGAATAATAAACTCAACTTTTAGCTCTTCGCTTGTGAGAGCGTCAATATAACTTGTAAAATTCATTGCAAATAAAAGACTATTGCTACCACCGCAATTGAAAAAATAAATATGTAATTTAAATTTTATCTTAAATCCAAGCAACAGAACCAAAAAATTTATGTATTTATGAAAATAATACAAAAAAAAATACTATACCAATATGGGATATACTTATATACTTTTAATAATTAAGTAGATAATAATATGTACTGAAGTACCAAATAATAACGAAAAATTAGATAAATATTCTGTGTTTACAGAAAAAAATGTTAATTAAGTAACAATTAATATATAATTCAACTAGGGGAAGTATTCAAATAATTGTTTGTAATCATCCAAATGGGCGACACCCTCAAAAATCAGAATAAAATTTAACCAAACTAAACCTATGCATTAATAAGAAGGTAGACCAACTAAATGAGCTAAGAATAACGGAATCCCAGCAAGTCAATTAGGTCAATTAGTTGGAACCATATTAACTTAAAAAAAAATTATTAACCTAATAGAAATTTAAAAAAAACTTTTACTTCACTATACGTAAAGTAACACTGTAGTGAATTACCGAAAAAAAACAAATATTTGATGAAAAATTGAGTTAGGCAAAATTATCTAATCAAAATAATAATTATAATATAACAAAGTATGGGAGCAGCAGAAATGGTTGTTGATTGGTACATAAACATAAATATATATACATAAATATATAGAATATTTAAATAGAATAACCCGACAGGTGAAAACAATTAAATTTAACCCCGATGACTGATAAGATGACTAAGAATCACTTAGATTCGATTATCATTCATCATAATTAAATCAACTGCACTAATCGGAAAAAAAAATTTGATGACAAAAATAAAATAACACTAACAAAAAAATAAAAAAGAAACAACTGTGAAAACTACTGGGAACCACTGAGTCACAGCCAATCAACCAGTAAATTTACACGCTGAAATCAATTCTCTATTATCTGATTAGTAACTGATATGAAATATTTAAATACTCAAACAGACAGGTGAAAACAGTTAAATTTCAATCCAATGATAGATAAGATGACTAAGAATTACTTAGATTCGATTATCATTTGTCATAATTAAATCAACTGCCCTAACCCGCTATTAAACTGAAAAAATTTAATTAATGCGAAGGAAGAAAAACACTAACCATAAAAATAAAATAAAAAAGAATAACTATGAAAATCATTGGGAAACACTGAGTCACAGTCAATCAACCAATATTTCCACGTTAAAATCTCTTCTATGATATAGTTAAATGACTTGAATATAAAATTTTTAAAATTTAATAACATCTGAAAAATTTCAAAATTACCAAAAGATGAATATTCCGCATTTAATTAATAAAATGTAAGAGGCGGAAAAAATGCATCTATAGATAAGGAGTGAAGCTCCTTGGATGCTTTATTAAAGCGACCAAAACTATTTATAAAAACACATGTTCAATAAAGAAAATTAATAACAGGTCCCTGTTTCGGCGCCATTTTTGTAACGCTTGGGTGTATAATTGTGCACATGCTTGATACTATAAATCCTGAGTGCTCAGGGCTGGGCGGGTTCAATGAAATTTAAATAAGATTACACCACAGCATCACAAAAAAACTAAAATCATGTGCTACGCCAACCAACAACACTTCAACTGGTCACCCATAACATGACAATTACTTCATATTAATGATACTTCCCCACACAAATAATTTATCTCGACATTTCTAAGTTAATAATCAAAACGATAACCGGTATGCAATGACAAAATAAGCATTATATTTAATGTTTGAACTTAATGTACTACAGATTATATTACATATGTTATGGACAGCCCATAATATTAACTTTAACAGTATAATTATTCAATTCAATATCGGAGTGTCTAAATCAACTCCCTAAGAAAGTCACGTGTCTTTATATATATATGAATGATAGGTAAATTTATTATTTTCGTGCAATAACTATATAAAAAAAATTACCAAAAAACACACTTACCCACAAAATCCAGAGCGCTCAGGGGATTGCGGTATGTACGATTCATATAACTTGACCTAAAACAAAATTATTAGCACTATAAAGTTCACCATATCATTCACCACAATAAATTCACTATTCAAATTCATTAAATTTCTTAGATAAAACTATAAGCTAATCACACACTATACAAACATATACTTATATATCATAAATGAATTCATAAAAAAAAAATGATTTATCCCAAATCTTGTGTTTGATAAGCAGAGCAGTGGCCCTATTTATATAATATATACATGTGCGAAGAAGAAGGTTAATCCAATATTTTCCCGTTTTTTTTTTTTTTTTTTTTTTTTTATGTTTTCGAATAAACCAATACCGCTGCTGGAACCCAATGAACTTCCAATTTATTTGTTGTCACCGTTCATTTATATTAGTCAGCGATTTATAAAATAACGCCAATAAATAATATAGCCGGTCGGCTAGGCAATAGCGTGGACGGACCCACTACCTACACCACCCCAAGGTCGTCACCTAAGGTTTCGGAAACCCAATTGTAGGAGTAAAACCGGCTATAGTTTGACTTTGGTAATTTTATAACAGGAAAGGCGGTTAAATTCCCTCTAAAGGCGATTACCTTAATCTACGATATCACTCTTGGTCCACAATTTAACTATATTTCATAATACCAAATTTATAAAAACTAATTTCCACTCAGTATATAAATCTATAATTACCCGTTTATATTTTTTCGTCTATAAATAAAAATGTCCAAGCAAACACCCGAATATTAGCGCATTTGCGGATGGCTCTATTCAATTCAATATGGCTCTACAAACTAACACTGATTTTTACAAATATGTAGATTTAAACAGATATATCCATATATCAATGATAATGTTGTTATGATGACTGCTGCTCATCAAAAAGACTGAAATCAATTATTTGTTTTTGGATATCCACGATCATAAAAAATTACTTTATGATCATATGGTAGGAGGAAAATCAATACCACCACAATATTGGTCAATGAACAAGCGAAAACCAGTCCATACAACGGGTCAGTTAATGCAATAAATTGATGACGGGTCAGTTAAAGCAATAAAATGATGTTAGTGTTCCTATCATAATCATCAACAAAAACATTATAGCTACAGTGCGACGACAGCAATCATAATGCGAATTATATCTTATATGACGTTAAAAGTACCTACAAATATTTTTGTAGAAACCTTAAAAAAAAATATCAATGCAAGACGCACGTTACATGCTCTCACAGGCTCATCGTATCTGCTTTTGTTTTTCTATAAGACATCTCTGTTTATACCTTTTCCAATGTTACTAAATGATCATCCTTGGCATTGAATTTGCCGTATAGATCTGAGATTTCAATCCTAAATATCCAATTTACAATATTTAATCTTCGTCAAACGCACCTTGTTTTTAGCCTATCTACGTGGCACGAGACAATCACGTAAATGGGAGTTGTTAGTCGATACAACCGTCCAGTCGCCTTCTATGTATCATTCAAGGTACCGTGCTCATGTATATGTACTTTACGAGTATATTAATCTCCAAACACGAAGGTCATATATATATATATATATATATATATATATATATATATATATATATATATATATATATATATATATATATTTAACATCCATCCAGAAATTTCTATCTAAATCAAGAAATCCATTGACATTGTATTATCCATTATAAATTCCATTTTTTGATATTTTTATTTTATCATCATTATCATATGTATGATAAGAAATTCGTTTGATTCTGAGAAACGAATATACTGAAATCCTCCCACCGTCATACATCGTATCACATCGTATCGAAATAATTTTTTTTCTGGATCTCATATAAAGAAATTCTCCCAACTTCATCTTTCCTTACCTCTCACACATCCTTTACTATATCCTCGTATATAATATGTACTGTGCAGAACGAAGACGATAAAAAAAATGAAAAAATAAAAACAAAAACGAAACGAAAAATGAAAATACAAATTTTATTTTATTTTCCAGTATCTCATTCATGATATTCATATATTCACAGTTTTTCTTCTCATACCAAAGTTTTCATAAAAAAAAAATTAAAATAAATATGTATTTCAACCAGCCACCCTCCGGAGTCACTTTAATATATGTATATGTACGAATCATTTTTGTAAAGAAAGGGTGCTTGGGTACAATAACCACCCATATATATTTGAAACCTTCCTCGTATATATCGTCGTCGTATATACATATGTTTGTATAGCTGTGTCGAGTTTTATGCATACATATATAGACACAAACACCAATCTGTGTAAAATCCACCCCCGCATCCCATAAGCCTTCTTACCCTTTTTTAGTTTGTTGTTGTTGGTTGTATTTTATTTTTATTTTCGTTATGAAAATTTTCAAATAAAAATGGAAGGGTGATTTTATTTATGCTAAGCTTTTCCATATTTTTCCTTTATATAAATATATATATATATATATATATATATATATATATATATATATATATATATATATATATATATATATATATATATATATATATATATATATATATATCTTACTGGTTCCTTGGAGTTTGTCTTTAAAAAAAATCATGTGTGTAGGGTATTGGAAGATGAGATGTTATTAAAAGTCTAAAACACTATGGCGGATGAAATGCTAATCAAAGTGGATTTTCTAATTTTTAAGCTACACAACTATATAGCTTTGTAATTAATTCTTAAACATGAACTTTGTCATCTATGAAAATAATTCGAGGACTATTACTTTTTATGAGGCAAAACTTTTACTGAATAATTGATATTGGAAAAGTTTTCAAAACTATGTTAAATTTGATGATCAGGACTTTCATTAAGCGGCATAATATAAAGCTACAAAATTTTAATTTGTTTAATTTTAGTTAATTTCCCCATTGTAAAATTTATGCGTAAGACGTGTAGGTCATTTTAGTATCTATTTATAGAGATGAATCGTTCAGATATCGCAGCACCATTCGTTTAACATTAGCAGAATGTGACCGAGCCAGCGTACTCGCTCTCATTTTACTACATGAACAACATTAAGAATTTTTACTAAATATCTGATATTGAAGAGCATCAGACAGAGCATTTCCATGCCGTACCCTAGAGCTTATTGCAAAACTTCCTATAATAGCTTATTTAACGCACATATTTTTTAGGTATTCCCAGACAACGCAAAGCAAACCAAAAGATTTAGTCATATTCTTGCTGAAAATCCAAGTACACCTAATGTAATTGTGATCCCATAAGTAATCACCCCGACGTATAGATGGCGATTGTTGTTTGAAAAAATGGCTTAATTTTAAAGTTTGCGACGCTCTATGTGTGGTAGCTGTCAAAAGTTAACGCTTTCAGTGAATTTGTAAACCTGGACAAAATGGCCATCACTATGTAATTTAATACTTTCATTTGAAAGGCCTTAGTTCAGTCAATATCAAACCTGGATTTTACTGTGAAGGAGTTGCTCCTTCGTTTATAACAGTTAACTATTCTATGGCAGAGTTTAAACGAGTCCGTGTGAGCTGCCAAGATGAACATGGCCATGGTTGTCAAAATAAGTTAACAAGGCAGAAATGGTGAAGAAAATTTACCATAGTATTGAATGACCTTCAACAGAAATTACTTGAACTAGCAGACATGGTAAGTATTTCAAAAAATGATTTACATCAAATATACAGTGGCGGATTTATGCAGAAGTATGCGCAAAAGTAGGCCCTGAAATCTTAGGGGCCCCAAAAATAAGCGACATTGTTATAAATATTAAACATGTTAACTAATTGCACAGTAAAAATAAAAATAAAAACACGTGGTAGCAACGGTTAAATTGCTTGCTAAATTAGGCCAGGCGCTTCGAAGCCTTAACAAATCTAACTTATTGAATCAAAAAGACAATTGAATAACTTGTATCGAATATCTTGCGGAATTCAATAAGTTTCTTATACAACATCTAAAAAAAAATTCAAAATTATGGTTTTGCTAAAACTAACTATTTATCACTTAAAATTTACAGCGAGTAAATCCTTTGCTCATGGCGGGCTAGCGGATGAGATGAAAAATGTTCTATATTATTCGCAATAATATAGTATATTTAAACCCAGATATAAGTTATATCGATCAGCTGACTAATATTGACTTACGTATCTCACTCCAGTTAAATCATAGAGCGTTTCTTTTTGTTTACTCCTAGCCTTTCACATACCTCAGAATATTTTGCTCAATATGTTTTAAATACTATGGAAACATTACAGGATCTATACTTACAAAATGTAGGGGTCAATCTTTTTCCTCGTTTCCTCGAGTTTTAAACCTCGTCTACCACACCAACAATTATTTGAAAGGTTTAATGACACAAGATGGCCAGCAAGAGCTGATGCCGTTTTAGCATTGAATGAAATATATTCCCACGTAAGAAATGCCTTTAATGAAACTGCGATTTCGGAAAATAAAAAATCTGTATCAAAAACCGAAGCATTAATCAAAAAATTCGCTTTAGAAGGCGATTCCACAAAAACATGAGAACGCAGTTCTCATGTTTTTGTGGAATCGCCTTCTAAAGCGAGTAAGTGATGTAAATAAATATTTTAAGTCCAACCGTTGTGATTATTAAGGCGACTTCATGACATCGAATACTATGCTAGCATATTAAATTAATGCTCCCGACCAACCACATCAACTAAATTTTTAAAAAACACGCCCCTGGGAAATAAAATATTTTCAACTTTATGAAAAAAAATCGCAGACGGCCAACTTAATCATACAAAAAACCTCGTGTTTTGTTTGATTTTCATACAAATGACAACTATGACGTCACAATATGAATTTAAAATGCTAGCATAATATTCGATGTCATGAAGTCGCCTTTAATAACTGTTAAAATGTCGGATTCATTTAAATGTTATATAATTGACGTTAGAAAAGAATATACTTTCATGAAAGTTATTATCTTAAACAAGATTCAAAATTCAAGATTTCTAATAATTTGACAAATTAACTCTAAAGTAACTTTTCCATCAAAGGAAATATTTATGTCAAACTCTCGATTGTTTTGAATTTAAGAGAATTAAATAGACATTTTTCTCCACTACTACGCACAGTGTAGTTTATGTTTTGTAGTTTTATTGGTGAAAAAATAGTTTTTTTTACTCTAGGGCAGTTTTATGAAATCTAGATATTTTGCGGAGATTTGTTCAATACCAACTTAAAAAGAAATGTCAATTATGACAATTCTCGATTTTAGATCTGTCATTCGTAAAATTTGTTTTGGGTGGTGGATTGTATCTTGACTTTATATAATAGATGACGTGCCATTTGTATTTTCGATTTGTTTTTTATAATCGACGCCGTGCCTACACTACACTACAATGACGAAACAAAAGCAATCTTTTTGCAATTTTAATTGGAAACAAAATTCAGATTTTTTTGACAGAAACCAATAAAAAACGACATTAAATTTTTTGAGATTTGTAATTCCTTCCGCAAAATTGCGTAAATTTAAAAACCCTTTAAAAAATAGTGTTTTAAGTGAATATTCTCTTGATATTTTCATTGGTTTTAAAATATGTCATAAATTGAACCGTGTTGAAAAAAACTGGCTATTGGTCGGAGATCCATCGACCTTGATGCACAGTTATTGATATCGAACATAGATCCTTAAACATAAATTGGCTGCGTTTGTTTATTCATTTTTTTTAAGGGTGTCTATTTTAAGAGTTATGCTTAGTGTAATTTTGATTTAAGTTTTAGAGGAAGATTTTATTTATTTAAGCGTACTTAGTTCATATGGATACAATTTGGTAAATGGTAAATGTAAAATGGTTTGAGCTCTACTTATAATGCATCTACATGCTGCATACGAAAACCTCCTTGATGCTCAGTTAGCTTAGTCAATCTCCATCATCTTCGGAGGTGTCAATAAAGTGAATTCTGTACAATCTGTTATAATGGGGCGACCATGTAAGTACACATGAAAACGATGCGGACAACCGCCAAACGATGATAGACAACCGCCAAACATTCTAATTCATACGAATAGTTTTGGGATATTACTGGAGTTATACGTTTTGAAAAATACGGAGTCAGGTGAAATTTACTATGCTTTTTTCTTTTGTAGAAGAAGCGCTCCAAATCCCACAGCGAGCATCAAAGTAAAACTCGTCTTATCTTGCGGTGAGAAAATCCTAAGATCCTAACGTTTAACTATTTTACATTTTAGTTTCGTAAATAATTAAAACTCTGCTACCCCAATCCCAATCGAACGGTTCTAAATCATCCAACGGTTGCACAATCAGAGAAAAGTCTTACACAAAAAGATAAACAAATATGAATTCCGTCATGATTTGTCGCAGCAATATTACTTACTGATAAATTTTGCAGAATTTTCTATGACAGCCACTTTAAAACCATATAACAAAAATTCAAAAAATTGTTCGTTACTATGACAATTTCCATAAATAACTTAAACTAATATAAATCTAATTTTTCTTCATACTTTTCATTCTAATTTTTAACAAATCTAGAATTTATACAGCCTACGTACTGGATGAATTCAGCTTTTATTACAGTAGGTTTTGAATAATTGTAGAGCAATTATGATGGATTTATACCGTAGTGTAGGTCCACTGTAAATTTATTTGTGTTTACTTTTTTATTTGCACAATTTATCACCATAAAAAAATTTTATATTTAAAAAGGGTCCCTTTTTGCAACTGCGCGGAGGACCTCAAGCATTATAAATCCGCCTCTGCAAATATTGATTGATAATTTAGACATGGAAAAACTATTTTCAAGATGGGTGAGTGTCGTGATTGCTTTCAATGGAACTAACACAGCATCGTACGGATATTTCAATCGAGTGTTTGACAAAGTTTCACAGCAATAAAGTCGGCTTTATTTTGCGTCGATTCATAACCATGGATGAAACATAGCACCAGAATTTTGCACCAGTATTCACCAAATTTAGAACCCTCGGATTATTTTCTGCCCCCAAACTTAAAAAAATGGCTTGATGTTAAAAGAATTGCCAACAATAAGAGCTAGAGTCTGCGGTTCTCACTACAAACAGGGTATCGAAGCTATTGGAGATCGCTGGAAAAAGTGTATTGAAAGGAGACTATAAAGAAAAATAAAGCTATTTTCCCCCACATTTTTCGTAAGGTACTTCTGAGATCATCTTGGACATCATGAGATGCTTCGTAATATTTAGAAAGAATCATCTTCAGCAAAAAAATTTGATCGCTGTGACTGACCGATTCTTACAAAATCCTCTTTGGTATTCACCGACAATTTCCTACGCCAGACGAATAATTCTCACCAATATTATGTAAGACACTAATTTATATGACGTGGAAAGAAGTGCTACTGTGCCACTAAAGTGTTCGAAATTTGAGCAATTTCCTTGATTAAATATAGAGCATAATACTCCAGGCGAACGATTCCTTTTTAGTCTGAGCATGGCCAGTGTAATTTTTCGTAGGAAACGTCCTCTTTGCACATCTCCTCAGTCTTAATTTGACAAATTTCATCTACAACATTTGACACTTGTTGCCTATGACAAGTGTCATAAGTGCCTATTTCTATTTTTGTTGTTATAGTATTTTTAACAAGTATAGTTTTTTAAGGATGCGAGTTGTTACCCTCGTGCAACCTTTGCCTTTAGTCGCCCTTACAACAAGCCAAAAATGTTGTTATGGAATATGTGCGCCGCTAACTTGTGATAAAGGCCACAAATTACTTGCATGTGGCATGTTTAAAGGCTTGAAAAGGATTTTCTTTAGCTTAGAGATTTTGTGAAGAAACATTCCAAATGTTACAACTATTTGAGCAGCACACGTAATATAGTTACCAGTGTAAATCAAAGCGAAGATTTAATTTGTGTCAACGTAAGCATAACGATCTTAATGAACTCCAAATCGAGGTTTCAGGATGATATATATGAAGCATCAGTAAAACTAATGATCGTTCCTAACATATCATCTTATCAACTCAAAATAAATGAACTGTTAAATTTGCAAGAATTCAAGTCGGGTCGATAGAATATCGTCAAAATGTAGAATAAATATATGACATTTAGGAGATATTTTGATTATTTTAAAACGATACCAGTAGCGACATCTAGCACCTCAATGGGCTACCATGGTAAGTACTATGTGTATTTATATTATGAATTGGGTCACATTAAAATATCGGACCATATACAGAAATAGGCGAAAAAAAATTTGCCGCATCACGGATGAGAGTAGCATGACAACTAATTTACGGGGTCGTTTTTGATGGTTCGGCCAGGACTACAGGACTACAAATGGTAATTTACCATTAGTAGTCTAGTTTTTATTGAACTGTTGCTGAGATTTTGAAAATACAAATAAATTTTCACAGCCGGTGCTTGAACAAGACATCGAATAGTATGACCACTTAGAGTGAACTGGGATGTTCTTTTGCCAGAAATAATCTTGCAACTTGTTATAACCGGTTCACCAACTTCAGTATCGTGTTGAAATGGTCAAATATCGTATGGTTCCGGCAAGAATTCTGAATTCTCTCCACAAACATAGAAGCTGAGCTTAGGTGATCTTTTGACTGTAAAGACATTCAATATTTGTAATTTTCAATAAGAAACTACGCTTGTTAAATACTAGCACTACCACACAAACTGGAAGATTACAACCCACAACAATACCGTTATACATCTTCCTGAATATCTTAAAAATTTATCTTCTGTGAGTTTTTCACCTAAGGAAGAAGCGCTGTTGAATAAAGGTCTAAATTTTTATGTTACATCAAAGAAGATCTCTCTAGAAGATATAGTCACCCATCTATAGACGTAGCTGTGAGGAATTTGAACATGATGAGAAACCGGTAACTACTCAACATCAAAACAGATAATAAAATTTCCTCAAAAGAGATATCGAACTGCAATAAGAAGAAAGTGCAGGGAATCATACAAAATTAGCCCAGAAAAGTCCCATTTTACAATCCAGTAAGTAATCCATTAAGTACAATCCAGTATGATACCTAAATTATGAGTTTCGAAATGGTTGGTAAAACAATTTTCAAAACTCGAAAATCTTCCAGGTCGTAGTTATAAGAACACTATCGAACTCACAGGTAAGTTAAAATCAAGTTTAATTGAACCTAATGAGCTAATGATCTCTTTTGATGTAATGGTCTCGTTTGAAATCGATGGGAAATTCTTTATCGTTTTTCAAAGAGCCGCGGTCAACAGTTTGGTCTTTCAAAGAGCCGCGGTCAACCTTGTTCCAAAATTTGTATTGAACCTCATCGTCTTCATTTTCTTATGTTTATCTTGAGACCGAATTTGTTAGCTAGATCTGATAGGTGTTGTACTTTCACCTATATATAGTGTCAAATGGATTTCAACGCAGAGCAGATACAGTGGAGAATTCCATTTATTAGATTGTTCAGTGATGATTCGGATTGAGTTGATTTGGTTAATGCACCTTCTTTCCAAACTGAAACTACCTTGTTCTTTTTTTAAATATTGCCTTGATTGTAGGTGAGGTTATGTTAAGGATGGATCATTTTAGTTATGTTGTTGTGTTGCCACTTCTGGTATTTTCTTAGGTCAATTTCTTAGTGATCGAGATTATTAATTTCTTATCCTCTATAACATTTTTAGCTTCTCTTTTTCTAGATGAATAATTGTTGCTAGTTTCGTTACTTGTGCTGGTCATCAATTCCCAGTTTTTGGTGCTGTAGATGACGTGTTTTTGAAATATTATTTCCATCTCTTTAATTGCTTCTTAAACTGTTAAGACTTAACCAAAACCATCGTTTAAAATTGATATTTTGGTAATTTTGCTAGTTTGAGAGCTTTTGCTTAAATCATCAAGCAATGGAATCGAAAAGCTAGTTAATTTGTTATTGAATAATTCAGGTATTTCGTGATGACTTTATGCTAAAATACGCATATTGTAGATTAAGCTTTACCACCCGCAAGTAGGGCTAGCTACAGAAAAGAGTGTGCTTGTCCATCGAAAGGCAAATTAAATGCTTAAATGCTATTTTACGCACTATATATATATGTATGCACAGTGTACATGTAACGTTAGCGAATTATATGAATGTGCACGAAATATCTGAATAATTGTTTTGTATTTGTGTAGTGAAGTCGCTACAAGCAGTTCATAAATTTGAGTCTAAATATTTGCTGCTAGATGTTTTCCTACTAGTCAGACAACGGGTTGGTCGAAGTGCCAAAAAAACTTTGTGCCGTTCAAGCGTCCGTCGTAAATGAACCAAAACAGTCGATTCCCCGGTGTTCCCAAGAATCGGGCATCGCTCGACCACATTTTGACGGATTTTGCGAAAGGATCTTAGCTTGTACCCTTATAAGATCAAGTGAACTTAATAACTAAAGCCACTCGATCATACAAAGTGACGTAGGTTTTCGGATTGGGCTCTGGAAATGTTGGAAGAAGATGACCAATTTCATCGCAAAATCATCTTCAGTGATGAAGCACGTTTTTGGTGCTTCAGGTAACACCACGTCATCCACAAAAAGTAACTCTATGGTGTGGTTTTCATGCTGCTGGTGTCAATGGGCCATTTTTTCGTTTTTTTTCAACAGGACTACACGGCATGCCACACAGCGGGTCTAACAATGTACTTATTGAAAGCTAAATTCGATGAACGTGTTATATCTAGAAATGGTCCTGTTGATTATGGAGCATTGGCGTAGACCTTATCTTTTACGTGGCTCCAAAAAAAGTCTAAAGTGTTAAATCACAAGATCTCGGTGGCCAATTGTGATCACCTCTTCGAGAAATGACACGGTCAGGAAACTTTTCTTGCAAAATTGCAATTGTTTCGTTGCTTGAGTGGCACGTAGTGCCATCTTGCTGAAAATAAACGTCGTCTACATCAATATCTTTCAATTCCGGGCATAAAAAATTAATCATAGCTCGGTAGCGCAATCCATTCACCGTAACAGTTGCACTAGCCTTATTTTCAAAGTGGATTTTAACAATTTCAATGCGTTGTTGAAGCGTATGTCGTATCATTTTTAGTAATGGCGTAGTTTTTACTTGTCAAATGTCAAAAGATAACAGCTGCCCAAATAGCAGGCTATTTAATATTAAACTTCTTATTGGGTTACCATATATACCGCAAAAAATCTTACAAAAAGCAGTAAAAGAACCAACCCTAGCTGCTAGTCCAATGCACATAGTAACCAAAGAGGCGAGAAGCTACGTATTTGTATACATTCTACCGAAATGAATAAAAACATTAAACGCGAAGCCACTATTTATTGAACATGTAATTATTTTACGAAGTTAGGCTTTTAAACAGGTTTTTGGCAGATTAAAGTAACATTAAATACACCGTGGTAGCATCGATTCGACAAAACAACGATGAAGTTCCATTGTCATATTTTCACAGACAAAAGTTATACAAAGCTAATAACAAAAACGTAGAAGCAATCAACTAGATTGAACCCACAAGTAATAAGGAGCTGCAACGTGTTCGTAGTATGGTGACTTATGTTGGCAAATCAATGTCAAATCTGTCTGCATTTACTGTTAAGTCGAGAATTTTATTCCACAAGGAGTAAAGAAGAATTGAAATGAAGAATTCAGCAAACGATACGCCAAAATGCAATATGGGAGAATGTTTTAAGCAAAATAATCAACCAGTGGCTTATCCAACACTCATAAATTACCAAATTAAAGGCATTGCCGGTTTGTCTTATGATTTGGATGTACCAAATAATTTGTAACAAGTGCAAAGTTTATAGGAATAATTTGGTCTCCGACTGAAATATATGAAGAAATAGTCTTTCTGCATCCGTGTCTAACTTAAATTATATTGGAATGTGTTAGTGGCTCTATTACGTTCCATAATAGAGAACGACTTGGCTTATTTTCTGTTTTTATAACCATACATAAAGGTAGACAAGATTGATGATTCAAGAAGGGCAAGCCTATTAAAATCTATTATTATTTTTTATTATTGAACTTATAGAACCAAAAATAAAGTGCTATCCTGATAAGACATCATTCCAATCAAAACTATATATATGCGATAGTGTTAATGCACCATTATCCAAAATTTTCACCCCTTATAACTATCCGCATATTTAATTGAATATTTAAATTTTATCAGTATGCAAAACATAATTTTCCCGGACTTGGTATACGCACAAAAACGAAAATCTCGAAAATTAGAATAACAATAGAACCGAACCATAGCGCACAGCACAAAACAAAATAAAGGACCATCAATAAAATTATCCTCATCAATAAATTTTCGTTTTTTTTTGTTGTTGTTTTTCTCATTTGTTTATTTTCCATTTTCTATAATCGCATGTTGCTATAATATATTTTGTTGGTGGTGCTACCGTTTGTGCTTCCATTCCAGATCAATAAAATATCCTGTCTTTCATATACCAATTTTCATACCAATGTTCTGAATATGAAAAGAAAATCGAAATAAAAAGAAAAATAAACGAAAATTGCAAGAAAATTATAGTATTTGTTGAGTAGTATTAGTAGTATAGAGACAATAGTAATAATAATAATAGTAATAGTAGTAATAATAATATTTTTTGTAGTATAAACATTTTCGTTTTGCTCCATCGTCTGTCTGTACGAGTATGTACCTGTATCGATATAGTATAGTCGAGGACAAGTTGAATTTATTAGAGCTGTATATCGGCCGTAGATACCTTATACGCATTTAATTGTAAATAAAGTTAGGCAGGTCCAAAAATTTGCAATGTAGAAAAAATTAAAAACTTTTCTTAGTACAATGTTCGAAGTATGTAAGATTTTTCCTAAAATGATGAAAATACAAAATGATGTCGAAGAAACGAACCGAGGGTGTTAAATTCCATTTATATGTATATAACCTAAAGATATTTTATTATCCTTTTTTTTACTGTGATATCCTTTTTATCGTTATGTTGTGCATGTATGTATATAATATGTGAAGTACCCCCGTGAATGAGTATCCTTTTTTTATGTATGTATATGTACGTAAATGTGAATTTTATGTATATATGAATAGAAAATTCATGTCTACCCTTATTTTATATTCCAGAAAATTTTATTTTACCTCATGCTCACAAAAAAAAAAAAAAAAAAAAAGATTTCGCATATATAAAGATATGTAATTTTCCTCCGGTCGTTGTTGTTGTTATTGTGATTCTGTGTTATCACAACAACCCTTATTGGTTAATGCAAAACAGCGCGCACATGCGCCCCATTTTAATGTATTTGTTGTTATTTTTATACATACAGTATTTTTCATTTTTTTTTTTTTTTTGCCTCATTTTTATGTATAATTTTCAAATATTTTTTCGTTTTTATGGTTCGAACATTGGGTGAATGGGAGAACGATGGGGTAACGTAAATATATATTATAATATTTATTTATATATCCCCATCATATATATACATGGGGTTGGTGGATTTTTTTTTTAATGCTTTGTGTCGACGATGAACTGAAAAGAATGACGCGATGTGGAGGTGAACCCATACATATATATTGTAGATGCGGTGATCAATTTTTTGTGTGTGCGGTGTAAATAAATGCGTCGAGGTATGAGAGCGATATATTTCTTCATACCATCGTCGTCGTTAAAGAATGAAAATAATAAATTTTACAGTTTTCTTTTTTATGTTTAGCAGCGATATGATTATTTACATGAAAGTTGGCGTAAGAAAAATTCGAATTTTTTTGTTGCCTCTTTTTCGGTGTTTTGGCAACAAATTTCGATCTCTAATGTACGGGAAGGTGTTTATTACGTGATTGGGATAATTTTATTCGAGATGAATTTATGTATGGATTTTTTTTTTTGTTTTTGCGAGGGTTTTATTACGTCTTTACTGGTATAATTCTGCAAAAATTATTTTCTATTTTAGTGTAATGTAGTTTTATGAAAATATCATCTTCGTAAATTGCTATTGCCATATATATCGTTATGCGCTATTTATATAGGCTCATTCACTTTTCCCATTTCTTATGTTTTCTCGTAGCAATATTAAACAAGATTCGCCAAGAGTTGGAAGTACTTCGGCCCCTAAAAAGATTGCTTGGAATAAAACATAAAACTAAAATAGAACCGAAGAAGCAACTAATAAAACAGTTAATCTTGTTGCCACGTGACTGGGTTTTGTTGGGTCGGGGTGAATTGCTCGATACATATTTCGCTATTATTTTATAGTGTGTGACACATGCTTAAAATTTAGTAACGTGAATAACATTTTTAAGAGAGGTCTGCTATGTCGTAGCTATCAGACTTTCACTTCGATCGTTGTAGAATGGATCGTGGTTGTCTCGTATTCGATTCTAACTTTCGGTTACTCATTTATCTCTTACATATCTGTCACTTACTTATCTCTTTCTCAGTGTTGATTATGTACAATATTTCACCAATCACTTTCTTAAGCCTGGCCATTACTACTGACAATTGCGTATGGCAGAACCTCTATTACGTAAATAACTGATAAGGTTTTCCAGTAATATCATTCAGAACCAACTGTTAGTCAGGATAAATATTGTGCCAATATCACAGCATCTAACAAGCATTACGTTATCGCTTGAAATTCATTCTCTTGTCTACATGTCCACTCAAAAAAGACGTCCTTACTTCTCAGTTCATTCAAAGGGGCTGAAATTTGAGAAAAGTTGTTAATATTAATTTATTATGATTAACTTTGTGCAAAAAGGCACCATAACTTTTATAATTTTTGGTCATGGCATGTCTCTGATGGCTATAAGACGTGAACTTGACAGGCGGATACGATTTCCAACCGGAATATATCCGAGACTTCTTTTAAGAAATTTTCCACATCTGCCAAATGCTCCTCATTGTTTCGGCCCGTTACGATGATATCATCTTGATATGTTGTGACAAGTTCCAATCCTATGATAACGTACTCAACGAAACTTTGATAAACTGCTGGAGTACTGGCGATACCAAGTTCATTTCTGCTGGGAGGAGTTCATTTTCCTTTTTTAAATGGATTCTTGACCTTATAATCCTGAGAAATTCTTAAATTTCTGTGCTCCTACAAAAGCCAGTTGTAGTGTTGTTACATTTAATTTATTATTGACAATCTTTATGTTAAATGCAGATGAATAGAATGACGTTATTTCATTTGTATTGTGTGTAACTGCCATTATTATGAAGGAATTTCCTCTTAATATACAACTTAATGTGAACGTCACATATGTGATGTGCCGGTCCCATTTAACCGTATTATTTTACTATCTCTATTATGATAGATGTCGTAAGGTACTTCTTCTATCAAAGAGAAAATCTATTTGTTCTAGACAAAATTCGTGCAAGTCTCGTGGGAAATGATCTAGACAAAATTCGTGCAAGTCTCGTGGGAAAGAGATCCAAAAGATATTTTTAGATAGCACCAAAGCAAGGACCGAATCCCTCTATTGTTGTGGCGCGAATTAAAGTCATCTACTAAGATAATTTTGTTACTAGAGCTAAACAGATGTTCGAAATCAATCCTCTTGACTTGTCTTACATAAATTAAGCAAACTGTAAGGTATATACGCAGGAACTCAAAATCTATGTCACTGGATTAGATGGATTTCGGATAGAAGAACTACAAGTATGTGACGAAACAGCATTTCTTCAAGTTGTTGTCGCAGGCTAGTGAAACTTGACTAATCAGAGAAATGAATAGAAGTTGCTCTAACATGAAGAGTTTCGAAGTGAGGCAATGAATTTCATATATAGGCGAACCTTTTTTCAACGATATTAACTGATCCGATCGTATTCAATAAAGAATTGGTCACATCTAGCTTTGAGGTCAGCAAGGTTTGACCCAAATAACTCTTCACAGCCTTAAAGTAGGCAAAGAAAGTTATAAGAGGAGATGGTTTGTCTAGAGCCGTGAAGGTTGCTAGCCGTTGCATTTTCATACGAATCCCTACATTCCGTGAGCCAAGCTCTTGAAAATTGGGTAGGACTTGCTTTAGATGGAGAAATATTAGATACAAATCGTTTTCTCAACTGACTGAAGATTTAATTTTCAGGGTATTGTTTGATCACTGTGGTTAAGGGGCACTCCTATGCCTCATGAAAAAATTATAAACACTGAGCAATTGGTGCAGCGGTTAAAGCTGCAGTGTTTAGGACGGGAGGTACCGGGTTCAAATCCCAACGGGGGAGCGTTGCAAAAGAGATTTTTCATCACCTGATTACGATCGGTGACAACGAAAAACACAACTATGACCCCCTGTTGGAGTGTGGAGCATTGCAATGTGCAGATGGATTTAAAATCGAACCTGTATTCGTACGTCCTCGATTTGGCTGGTGACGGCGTAAGGTAGGACATTAAAAATTAACCGCAAAAGAGTTGGGAGAGCTTCGGCCCCAGAAACGATTGCAGGGTTCAAAACCAAAAAAAAAGAATTATAAACGAGCATTAAAACTCCACCACAGTATTATTGGCTTGTTGTAGAAGGCAAATAAATAAGTGTTGGTTCACTGGGCTGACTACCCGCATCAGTAAAAAATTTCAATGTTAAAAAAATCAACAAAAGGAAATATGGGTATCGCTTAAATTTAACCCTACCCTTTTGTTAACGGACACGCAGTTTAGGATCGACACGTGGAACGTATACAGTCACTTAGATAACCAGGCGCGTTTGTTGGTACTATATTAACCATGAAAGATTATCGCTTGGGCTTGGAACTCGTTGCTCTCCAAGAAACTAGATGGCCAAAAAGTGGAGATCATATATCTCAACGCTATACATAATTGCTTTACAGTGGAAATGAACTCGGCAATCTTAGTGTTGGTTTTCTCTTGGGCCTCAGGTGAAAAATGCTGTTTTGGATTTCAAGGCACATATACAAATCATTTGGATTTATGCACCCACTGATGTAAGCCAACCCAAAGATAAAGTCTCATACGCAACAATTTGGATGATCTGATGGAATCCATACCGGAGCACGACGTCAGAATACTGATTGGTGACTTCAACACTAGAGCTAGCAAAAATCGGACTGACTTTGGTAAAATCTAAGGTCCGTTCTCTCGACACGATTTAGCGACCAATACTGGGGAGAGATTGATATACATTCCGATCACGCACGACCTTATTGTGGCAAGCACATTCTTTCCTCATAAAAATATCCACTTGGAAACTTAGATACACCCTCGTAAGACGCCAGCGCTGCCTTCTGCGCTAATCATTTTCGGCGACAATGGCTATACTCGGAGTAGAGAAAGACTTGTCTTCTTCGAGAGGTCTGCAACATTACGAAGAACAAGCTCGGGATCGAATCCGATGGAACCAGACTGTTGATTTCGTACAGACCAGCAATAGTCTATAAACACCGTTTTATTATGTTGTCAGTTCCAGTGGAATTATTATTACTCTGCAACTTTCCAGAACACTTTAAAGTTTTTTTTTTTTTGTTCTTAGGTTCAGTTTTGTTTACTGCTTCGAGGGTTAATGATTTTTGATTGTTAGATCAATGAACAAAACTTAACGAAGTAAAGTTTCATACCTACGAGTCAGGTAACAAATCCGTTTAATCAGCAACGAAGATGTAGCCTCAATAATTCCATGCCATTTTGACAAGTTGGATGACATATATGAAAGGCGGGATTTTATGCGATTTTCCGAATTATATTTTCACTAAACTTTAATATTTATTGTGGGAATGTGCGTATTTTTATTGTTATCTCTTATGGGATTTCCTTATACAACCAAACATACACACACACACACATAATATTGTTTTTCGTTTTTCTTAGATCAATTTAATTTAATTTTCTTTTTGCCCATTTATCGTCTTTGTTTTTATGTTTCGTATAACGTTTCATTTTTGTGTTCATATCAACCAACATTGGAAATTATTTCGATTTTAGGATTAATGAACTATTATTATTTAACATGCTAATTATAGAGTGGCAATGCCTTAATGTTGACAACATTTATTTTTGTTTTAGGTTTTTTCTATAAATGGAGTGATTTGTGAGGAATGGCAATGAAACGGATAAGTATAGCTTGACCATGGTAAGACATTAAAATACTTGTCATAAATATTAAAATTATAGATGTAGACTAATTGATTATATGGATAATTTAGTTGTAAACATAACATATTAGTCAATGGCTATGGTACTAATAATAAATTATGTGATGATGTCTTGATTTATATAGGTCAAAGGTTATTTGACCTTAGAACAAAATTGATTTTTCACAGATAATTTATCTTCCTTTTCTTTGTAAATCATCATAGTGTCGCGTTTGGTCGCTAAAGGTCGTCTCACCGGATCATGGATATCGCCGATTTAATTCATTTCAATATATAAACCAACAAACATTTCTATGTGTGCTGGGTGGTAAAATGATTGACACACACTCATTGCCGGTGATCTTGCTCAAATCTTATATTATTTGTCTTTGCGTCATACCGAGTCTTCATGCGCAACTTACGTCTTGCTGGTCACATAAAGCTGTTGATATGGAACAACCCCAAACTTCATATCACCTTGTCTTGTAGACGTAGATATTCTCCAAAAATGATTTTAAAACAATGATACACCCGGCACATGATTCTTCGTCATCATATTATTATTTCCACGACGTTTGCCAGAGAATTCTAGAAAATTTCTTCATTGAACTGAATAAATCTCTATCAGAAATAGATAGAGAAATCCAAAACAGTTTTTTTCACCTGGGATCCAATAAGAAACCCAACAGCGAGATTGCAGAGGTTATCTTCACTGTAATGCAATGTAAAGCCTTGGGAAACATGGGCTCCCCTTTTTGGCTATCGAATTTCTTGGAGAACAACGAGTTCCAAGTGATGCTTTTTCATGGCTGTTATAGTGCCCTCAAACGCGCCTGGTTATCTTAGTGGCTGCACGTTCCAAACTTCGATTCCGTTAATATAAGCGGGGGTCGGTTGAAATTTTGGCGGTATACATTTTTCATTTTTTGATTATTTTAACAGTAAAGTTTTTTAAGGATACTGATGTAAAGTTCAACCCAGAAAATCTAACCTTTCTCAAGTCCAACAATTGCTTTCCTTCGTGACTTCCTTCATCGCAACAAACATTGACAACAACGCCGGTTACATGACCACATACAAAGTTTAAAGTCAAATATATCACTAAATCGTATATACTAAATAGGATATGTTTATGTGAGCACAGACATGATCTTCTCGCCGCTCAATTGTGTGCAACCGATGACTTTGAGTGTTATTATTTACGTTTGATGTTGCATACAACCAAAGGTGAAACATCATTTGTTGCATTTAAAACCGATTGCGTAGAATGCCAAACATATAGAGAAGCATATTTCAAGCATTTTCAATGAAGCGCTACAATACTGATTGAGGAATTATGCATATCAATCAACAACAAACTCATATGTCAACTTGGTATGTCCGCCTCCATATATGATAGAAATGACGTGCAAGACAGAGATTTGGTGCGAGAACATCTATTCGATATAAACCAGCAACGAAATTTTGTGGAAACAGAAACAAAATTTTTAGTTCTGATCAAACCATTCCTACGATGAATTTTCCTTCCGCTCTTAACGAACATGCACGTGCATAACTAGCCCCTGCGCATACAATTTTCAACAACTTTTAGACATTGTAGGTGGCAAAATTCAAATTGATCGCATCACAAATAAAATTTTGTTTCCGTCAAACTTTTGCCAAATGCTTCAAGCTCAAATATTGAAGCTGTTATAGACAAGGTATTCCCAAATTTAGCAAGTAACTACAAAAATCTAACATGACTGTGTAAACGTGCCAATTTGGGCCCAAAAATTGATGACGTTAAAAAGCTAAATGAACAAAATAAATTGAAATTACCCGAAAAATCATAGGGAAGAAGCAGTCAATGAATTTCTAAATTCGATGGAGCCACCAGGAATGCCACCACTTATTAACGTTGAAAACGTACAAATGCCCGATGTTTTTGAACAATTTTAAACTGTGTAAACAGTTCTCGTATTTATCAATAGATGTCTCTAAAATCAAAGTTTCAATTCGCTTTGCAAAATTGGTTTTCGTCTTAATTCGCCTTTTGTTATTATTTTGACGTTTAGCTACTTGACATTTAGCACGTGTGAGCACTATAAAAATTTCATATCACAAAAAATGGTAAATATGAATGATATTTTGTTAAAATCATAAATTACTATCATTTTACTTTTAGGGTAAAACAGCGCAAGGTAAAAAATTAGCTAATCAAAGATTGGCCCAGTTGAAACGTACAATTAAGCCAACTGACCATCGCCTTAAGGCAAAAGATCGTCTGGACTCGAAGAAGAAAAAGAAAGAAGATCCATACGAAATTAAAATACATAATGCACCACAAATAAGTTCAGCCCTATTTTTCCAATATAATACGCAGCTAGGCCCACCATATCATATCCTTGTCGATACGAATTTTATTAATTTCAGTATAAAAGGTAAATTGGATATTATACAGAACATGATGGATTGTCTGTACGCCAAATGTACACCATATGTAACCGATTGTGTATTGGCTGAATTAGAAAAAATGGGACACAAATATAAAGTTGCGTTAAGAATTATTAAAGATCCAAGATTTGAAAGGCTACCATGTCTACATAAAGGAACATACGCCGATGACTGTATTGTGAATCGAGTGTTACAACACAAGTGCTATATTGTGGCCTCAAATGATAAAGATCTAAAAAATCGAGTACGTAAGATTCCCGGAGTACCTATTATGTTTGTTGCTAAACATAAATACGCAATCGAACGAATGCCAGACGCTTATGGGGCTCCATTGTAATTTGATTAAATAAAATTTGTTTAAAAATTAATTTTTGTTTTTTGTGTTTTATTAAATTAAATGATTACATTTCAAATTCCAGAATTGCTGGACCTTTGTTATAGTGCATTGAAATGAGTTGGTATATTAAAGTAGAACATGAATTAAGCAGTTTGTTTATTAATTAACAAAAAAGAAAAATACTTTTTAAGATTCGAGATGCTTATGTCATGGTCATGACAATATCATCGATTTTAAGAATCGATCGCACTGTTTCAGATGCTAAGGTAATCGCTGATATCGAAACGAGCAGAGGTTGTACTACATTTTCGGCTAAAATATCCGTAATAGCACCCTTTCGAACATTAATACCGGCATTACGTTCTCCTTGTGCATGCTTATTGCGAAGCTCTGTCACTGTTGCAATTGGATTTAAACCTGCATTCTCCGCCAATGTGATTGGAATAACTTCTAACGCATTTGCAAATGCTCTGAAGCAATATGCATCAACACCATCTAATGTTTGTGAGTATGCTGCTAGTTGCAGAGCCATTTCAATTTCTGGTGCACCACCTCCGGCAATATATGCACGATTTCTTACCAAACACCGGATTACACAAAGAGCGTCATGTAACGATCTTTCAGCTTCTTCTAATACTAATTTGTTTGAACCTCGAACTACTACTGATACGGTACGTCCTTGATTTTGAATTCCAGTTACTTTAATAAATTTATTGCTTCCGCTTGAAACTTCTTCGACCAAATCGGCTGATACCAAACTTTCAGGAACGAAATGATCAAGTGATGCAATAGGACGACAAGCTAGTGTTTTGCAAACGAATTCAATATCTTCCCGTTCAATATCCTTAACGACTAAAACTTTGATTTTGTCCAAGAAATGATGAGCCAAATCTGATACAGCATCACGTAAAATAGATTTTTGTACAAGAAGTACATTGCAGCCACTCTTTTTAATTTGTTTCACAATATTTAGAATGTAGGCACGTTCCTCTTTGAGTACTCGGTCCATAGCTGCATAATCTGAGACAACTACAATGTGATCCATATCGGTTTTTGGTGGTGAAATACAAAATTGAATAAGACCAATCTTTGCCTTTTCAATTCTCTTTGGGCCATTGGCACCCGACGCTCTTTGTGTGAATACTAAACCATCTATTAACTCTGTATCTTCAGTGGTACCACCCAAGCTACGAATAATTTTGATATTGCTCAAATCAACTTTCAACTCATTTCCAGGTTCAGTAACTTTAAGCACAGCATCGACAGCCAATGGTGCTAATACACTACTTTGTTGTGAAACCACCTTTGAATTCAATGCAGTCGACGCACTTTTAATCAAAAAATCACGATCAGTTAAATCAATTGTTGAAGACATTTCGGTTAAAATTGTAACAGCCTTTCTGGCAGCCTTTTGGAACGCATCTGAAATAGCAGTTGGATGAATTCCAATGGAAAGTAATTTTTCAGCAGCTTCCAATAAAGCACCAGCAATGACAACAACCGATGTTGTACCATCGCCAGCTTCAACATCTTGTGCTCGCGATAACTCTACCAACATCTTAGCGGCGGGATGAGTCACATTCATTTGTTTTAAAATGGTAGCACCATCATTGGTAATTGTAACTTCACCACTACCCGATTGAATCTAAATTAAAAAAATTTACATAAGTACATTATTTATAGTCGATATAATCATAATCACAAACCATTTTATCCATTCCACGGGGCCCCAAACTGGTACGGATGGCATCTGAAACAGCTGCAAAGGAACATACAAAAAATAAGTTAGGTTATGTTATGAAAATAATATTCGAAAACTTCTAGAATTTTCTCGATAAATTAAAATTGCGCAAAATTTGTGATATATCACAAATTTCACACATTCCAAACACAATCCCGTAATTAATTTCGATTTCTTACATTTGGCTGCATTTATATTACTCAAACGAACATCAGCCGGTTTACTTTTATCTTTGTAAACACCACCCTGGGGTTTAAGTTGTGGTTTAATCGAACCTTTTGGTGCCATCGTATAAATTTATTAGTTTTGTATAATTTTTTATTTAAAAAAAATAGTTTTATAAATGGATGATCGTAAATTTAATGGAATTTCACAAGATGTTCACAAAATTTTTTTAGTTCAATTAAAACACAAACACCCTTCTTTATTTAATTCAATTGTTTGAGTAATTCTTTTTTATTTTGCTGTCATATGACAGGACCAACTGAATTTTGTACATAATGGAAGAGCATTATATCGTTTTTTAAATATTTTTATCGATCAAATTTGAATATTGCCTGTTGGCCAATCGCAAAAATATCGAACACGGACACGAGTTAGAAGTTGGAATGAGCTAAAATGGAAATATGTAGTTTAGTTAAAACTATAGTAGTTAGTTGAAAAGATATGAAGATTATCCAAGAACAAAAAGATTTCAACGTAAGAATTGAAATCAACACCAGCATTTGGTTAAGGTAAACAAGAACTTACTGAAATTAACTTGGGTATTATCAGATGGCAGACAAAGAACCAAATCCAACATGTTCGTACAGTAAGAAGTCAATAATTCTTACAAGATTTCAGAGCAATTAATAATAGGAACACATGAAATTAATAAGCAAATAGATCACCAACTGGTGATTGCAAAATTCCAAATCGATCCAGCAACTGTGAAACATACAAAAATAACCAAAGAAAATTCAACATCGATAGATTGAAAAATACTAAGACAAGAACTCCTGCATATAACACTCAAAGTCAATCGTGCAAGCAACAAACCCTGCATTACAACCAAACAATTACAAAAATTACTACATCAACACTGGTATCAGGGTGTCTTGCCATCAATATTACACCATACAACTTTTGAAATCTGCACTGAAGTTTTGAGTTGCCGATTACCTCTTACAGCACCTGGCAATTGAGAAATGAAAGAGTTGGGCCCATTTCGGCCTGCAATGCATTCGGTCACGAAAAAAAAATACGGTACTGCAAACCATCCTCTTACTGGTGGACTTTGGGAATTGCAGCTTTAATTTGCGTATACGAAAGTGATACCTTATTCTATGGTGAAAGGCGTAACGCCATTAATCTGAACTCAAAATGATTACAGAAACGCATACCAAAATATCGACCATTGTTCCTGGCTCGTAAAAGTGGTATATCAACATACATCAGATTTGCTGCTGCAAAAGTTACTTCATGTCTGCTAAAGACCATGTTTAGTTCGTGTTGGAATGACCCGAGGCTGGTACAGAAAACCAGATGTACATTTTTTTTTTGTAATGATGGAAAAAGTAAAAACGCATTTACTTCAGCTAGATGGATCGTACCCTATACTTTACGACACCGAGGAAGGACCGAAAGCGATCCTAGAAACTAAGCTCTGGGATGATTTCTTTGACAGTCGGCTGAGAAATGCCGCATGAAATAAGCCTGGTTGGTTATGTGAACGATGTTGCAGAGTTTATTGTTGGCCATGACACCGAGCAGGTACAACACACATTCAATCAGGGAATGCGAATGGTAAATAGTTCGATGCACACGCAGATGCAAGGGCTATCACTTTTTAGTCATGGTTAAAATAAGGGATAAGGTTATCCATACAAAACCTGAAGTAAAATATTTCATGTCACGGTTTTAAGCAGGATAATGGCAAATGTTGGTGGCCTAAAGGTGAGTAAACGTCGTCTTTATGTCGGCAGTGCAATCGGTCTTTCTATATGGGACAAAGCAAAGAAATCAATCGACCCACTGAAGAAAGCATTTTACCTTTTACTTGAAACCACTGTCCCATGTGTAAAGATGTAGGGATATGTGACCCCGTGGTATCCAAAGCAACTATCATGGTAATAACTGTGGGTATCCCAATAGAGTAATAAACTTCCTAGCAAAGGAGCGTAAACCTATCTATCCTCACGACTATTGAAAAGTTCCCACGCCATAGAAAACTGTCAGACATTATGGAAGCATGAAACAAAAGGAATCGGACTGCGAAACTAATCTAACGGGTTAGCCTATGGATTGAGCGGGAACAAGAAGATATTACGTTGCCCAAACGCAATCGACGACCTAGACCACACATTTTTTGCGTGTAACAACTAGGTTTAGTGCCAAAAATCATTACAGAGAGAGGTGGGACAATGTTCACCACAAACAGCATTATATATCATGCACCGTGCGAACATTAAATGAACTCTAAAGACCGAAAAGGCTGATTTACATAGGAGCGATTAAAGTAGATGGAGACTAAGATGAAGCATATGTTTAAAGGGTCGTGTACATCAGTCCAAAGTAATGTGATAAACCATCCGAAATGGCATTATATTTAATCGGAAAAACTTGTACAATTTTGATATTAATTTGACATTTTATAAACTTATCGATACGGTATGCCTTCTTCTTATCTTATCGACAGTTGCTCTTCCAATATATACTATAAGCTCATTATCGATTAAACTCAAAAAACTCAAAAAACTTTTTCTAGTTTTGTTTTCATTTTTGGTGCGGATTTTAAATTTTAATTTTTTATCTTCGTCAAATATATTTAAATAAATTAATTTTTTTATTTATAATTACAGAAATAAAATAATAATAAATTATACAACAAACATCGCTTACATATACCTAATTAAATATGAAATAAAAAAATATAATTATCCGTAAACAGCACCCGGGAATTTAGGTTATGTTACATGATCCTGGATTTATATTGCGATATTTATAAAATAAAATATTTAAACGTATAATATTTAATATACATTAACTAATTTAAAAATACAAAAGGTATGTTATCATTATATTGTGCTAAATAATATAGAAACATTGTGTAAAATTTGGAGGATTATAAATTCCTTATCATCAAATTTCTCATGACACCGCATACACCACCCGTAAAATGTTTTTACTTTTTTAATGCGAATTATATTATTTTTCTGTTTAACAATTGTTAAAATTGCATAATATAAGATTATCCAATAATAAGTTATTCGACGGACGAACAGAATAAATCGTGTAAGATAAATAAACAGATTCTGAGTAAAAAATTTATTATCATCGGTTTGACCTCACATTCATTTTTATTGATCGATCCAATTTGGCTTTGAAATTTTTGTTTTTATTCTGATTTTAGTTTTGTTTTGTGGTTTTAAATCTTTGTATCATTATATTTGTGATAAAAAATAAATAGTTTTCTTAAATTTTATGTGATAAAATTGGGTTTGTTGATTGTCAGAATGAAATTCTTGCCGAAATGGTTTAATGTGAGTTCAAGTCATTAGGGTGATCCAAAATTATGTTCCACCTGTTAAAGACATTTATGTCTAGCTAAATTATGATTAATTGATGTTGAAATTTTGATAAGAATAGTATGATAACTAGTATAGTAGATTTTGTAGGTTAAATTCTAAGATACATTATTTTTAATTTTATTTTTAGACTCCAATAATGTCAGCTGGAAGTACTGGTTCAACATTTCCAAAATGGCAATTAGCAATATTATTAAGTGCTCCAGTTGCATTTGGCCTTGGCTACTTATATTGGAAAAATAATCAACAACAAACTGATGAAGGTGGCAGTACTGATAAGAAAAAAGGATTTGCCGAATATAAGACCAAAAAACAATCATCAACAATTTCAATTGATGATTCGTCATGTGATGCGAATGCAAATGGGCTACCGTTAGGTAAACAATTGTCACCACTCGAACAATCACAGGATTTTAAAAATCAAGGAAATGTACATTTTAAAGCTGGCAAATATGACGAAGCAATTGAATGTTACAATAAAGCTATAGACACTTGTCCGATTGAAAATACAATTGATCTATCAACATTCTACCAAAATCGGGCAGCCGCATATGAATTGTTGAAAAAGTGGGGTTCGGTCAAAGATGATTGTACAAAGGCATTAGAATTAAATCCTCGTTATGTAAAAGCCCTCCATAGGCGTGCTCGAGCTTGCGAACAATTAAAAGAGCTAGAAAACTGTTTAGAAGACATAACCGCTACATGCATATTGGAAAGTTTCCAAAATAAAAATGCATTATTCTTAGCTGATCGCATACTGAAAGAATTAGGCCGAATTCATGCCAAGGAAGCGATGAAAAATCGTAATCCTGTGCTACAGAGTCAACATTTCGTTAAAAGTTATTTTGCGTCTTTTGTTCAAGATCCAATTAAACAGTTAATCGTCGATTCAAGTGATCGGAAAGGTTTCATTAAAGCTAAACACGCATTAGATCATCAACATTACGAAGATATAGTACCAGCATGCACAGATGAAATTCAGTCGACAGAAAGCTGGAGTACTTTTAAAATTGAAGCTACACTATTACGAGGTACATTCTATCTGTTGAGCGGACGATATCCCCAAGCCCTTGCCGATTTAGATTTTATCATAAATAACAAAGATATTAGTCCAAAATTCCGAGCGAATGCTTTAATTAAACGGGCATCACTCAACATGCAAATTGAAAAACACGATGATTGTTTCAATGATTTCAACGAGGCCCAAAATGTGCACCCAGACAATGCCGATGTATACCATCACCGAGGGCAAGTTTTTGTTTTGATTGAAAAAATGGATAAAGCTTTAGCCGATTTTGAACGATCGATTGAATTAGCGCCTGAACAACCATTAACATTTGTGCATAAATGTTATGCAGAATATCGCCTTGCCGTAATAAATCAAAGTCACATTCAATTGATGCAGTCGATGAATAATTTCGGTATTGCAATTGATAAATATCCAAATTGCGTTGAATGCTATAGTCTGATGGCACAGGTGCTTTCGGAACAACAGCAATTCGAACAAGCCGATGGATTTTTTGAAAAGGCGATACAAATTGACCCAACAAATGCCACACTTTTTGTGCATCGTGGCCTTTTGCAACTGCAATGGAATGGTGATGTAGAAAAAGCCGTCGATTTTATACAGAAAGCAATAGATATGGACGATAAATGTGAATTCGCATACGAAACATTGGGCACAATTGAAGTGCAACGGGCTAATTTAGAACGCGCAGTTGAATTGTTCGACAATGCGCTGGCACTAGCAAAATCAGAAATGGAAATGATACATATATTTTCACTTAAGGATGCGGCTATTGCACAAATGAATGTATCTACAAAATTAGGCATTGATATGAGTAGATTAGCGGTCATTGCATCTGGAATTTAGCTTTAGTGTATAAATTTGCATAATCTGTTATTGTTATACTATTATTATTACTACTATAAACGACAGTATCAAAAACTAAATTCTTGGCCGTATAATTTCTTCAACACAATATCAAACTCGGAAATTTACAGTCTCCGAACAAAATTTCTAAACCACAGTAAAATAAAATTAAAAATATATTTTGATTATATTTAAAGAGTCAACACGATTTGTTTATTTTTTTGTTTTTAATGATATTTATTCAATTCTAATAAATTACACTTCCATCAGTTCTTAAGATGGTTATCGAAGACGTTCGTTCCCTTGTATGGACATTTAAAATCCTTAAATTTATACTTTGTATCCAACCAAATGGCGTTTTCCAATGCATTCACCAGCATAAAACCAGAAGAATATTTCAGCTGTAATAAGAGTATTCAACCAAGCTTCGCGTACTGTAAGATTTTTCCATGCTCCGGTGCGGGCACCTGTAAGAAGTTTGCCAATGCCTGATCGAATGGCTGGAATATCACCAGGCGATGGTGGTGTTAATTCAACTTTTGCGTATTTCAAGAATACACCGAATTTTGGTTTGGCTTGTGCCAATAGTTCTGTAACGACACAGTAGAACATAAATTATTAAATCATAATTACGAGTATTATGTAATGGCCAAGTTAGGTTAGAAATTTGACACACGTAAGATTTTAAGTAAATTCTTCAAATAAATAAAATTTAACGAATAATTAACTTACTGTTAACTAATGATGATCCTTTGGTAGCAACAGAAGCCATTTTATTAATATATTTGTAAAGGATTTAATTAAAAATTACAATATTTTCGCTTGTGATCGTCTGATTCGATTTTTTTTGACAAGGGACGTTGAATTAATACAATGTAAAAACGTACTAGAGCAAAAATATGGATTGCCATACTTAAAAATGAAATCACAATTATAGGGTCTGTCTCTTTTACACAATTATAAAATATGTCATACCAACATAACAGACCAAACAAAAATGAAAATGCACATCTTTTTGAGATTATTATGTTTGTATATAAGTGGAACATCAATATGAGCATGTTCCAGTGCATTAAACGAAAATCTGTCGACTCAAATGAAATGTTTTCTCGTGCCTAAGGAATATCTATGTGGGGTACGATTATGTATAATAATTGTTATGTAATAAAAAAACGATATGGAATAAAAGGAATAAATTTGTGACATTTAATTTTTTAAAGAATTCTAAATTTTAATCGTTTTAAATTATAGTTTTTAGGTATTAAAAACTTTTAATCACGATTTATAAAAAATATTTCGTTTTCAGATTGTTTGTAATTGTTAGAATATATAAAAAAAAGCATCTATAAACAAAAGGCATAGAAACAAGTTTTGTGCCATTTATTAAATATTTCGAACAAATCTACATTTATCGAATATTTGTATTCAATGGATAAGATTTGAATACCTTTACTTGTTAGTGACACCTATATGCTGGAGTTCCAATTATCACTAGTCATTTAACGATGTTTCGGACTTCCGTACCACACCGCGGTTCCAATTGTAAGTTAATAAGAGTTTTATGAGCTGACCACCAAGAAAGCCTGTTCTGATTCACGGGATAGGTACCATACTGCTGTTACAAAATACCTAGAATGGTGAGCCCCCTGAAGATCAATACCCAAAAGCAGTTGCAAATAATACAGAGTCAGTGTTACAACTTAGCACAAACGACCATTTTAAGTGTTTGGCGGCAGGTCCACGTTATATAAAAAAATGATCTCCTGCTGGATTATAATAAATCTCCAGCATTTTTATTGACTCTTCATTCATTAAATTCAGGTCGGCGAGCAATCCCTTGGCCTTCGGAATTCCTTTTTTATTCGGGTGTTTTCTTTACTAGCGTTTGATGGTGTAGATAATGTCTTCCGGTGGATGGTTCTGCTAACTTCATGTGGCCCATATAATGTGATATTCCGGCAAGAACTTGTTATACAGTTCTCAGTTAAGTCAATTATGGTTAAAAATCAACACAAAAAACTAAGTTTTTGACGACATCTCTAAGAGCATCTCGAATGCAAAGTTCGGAACTGATGACAATGAGTACAGCTGCGTGAAAGACTTTATGACAATACCTCGGGTCAAAAATAAAGTTTTACAGACAGACATAAAAATCCGCAATGTTGCCGATTAAGTTTTCTGTACAAAGAAACTTCTGTTGATCAAAACATCTACCGCGATCATGGAAATTCGCGCTTTATGAAGCACTAGCCACTACACTAATACGACCGGTAAGCTTACGGAAGTAAAAGATTGATCCTGACCTCCAACAACTAGTCCCATAAAATTCGCTAGGTTTAGGATGAAATTAGGCAACTCCTTGAAGATTACGATATTATCGAACTCATAAAATCTAACAGAAATAGGTAGTCACGTCGAAAGGAAAGAGCCCCATCATATTGGCCCAATAACAAGATTTCGAAACTGGAAGCAATGTGCAATAGAACGAGATGAATGGAGGAAGGTCGAAAAATCATAGTAGTTACATATCAATTACTTGATAATACCGCAAGTTGAGTTTCGACTAAATTGTCGATTAGAATTCGGTCGAAAATTGGGCCCCTGTTGAGTAGGGAATCAGATTATACACCTGATGTTAAAGTACCTTAATTCTTAAAAGTCGAACCAGTTAAACACTCCACACTTTAAGAACAAAATGTTTTTGTTATTCCAATGAAATATATTTATTTGCTTTAATTGTCACCAACCACAGTTGTTTTTTCTGAAACATAAAGCCCGTCTAAAAATTTACGGATATCCTTATTTTTAACTGTTGTCGACTGTTGAATATGAGCAGCTGATCCAGAAACTGCTTCAATATCATTTCCCTCAATAATTAGTTCATCTTTTTGTTTTGTTGAATTAACTACTGTAACACCATTTGCCATTTTAACGCGACGAATATATTTTTCGCCCAAGAAATTACGAATTTCAATTAATGAATTGCCTTCAGATGTTACACAATTAATGGGGAAATGGGCATATACGGCACGCATTTTATATTGGAATCCCTTTGTTACACCTAAAATAAATCATTATAAATGAACATCAACATAACCTCACTTCAATATTATGTTAACAGTACCTTTAATCATATTTTCAATATGTGAACATACTGTTCTGACAGCAGCCAATTGCTTTTTGGTTCCAAACCATTTTTCTACTTTAAGTGTACGGGCATTGATCATGTAAATATCAAGCGACAAATGCTTGAAGTTTCGTGCTAATGTGCCCCGTGGTCCGGTGATTTTAACAACACGAGACTTTACACTGGCTTTTATGTCAGTGGGAATTTTAACAATTTGGTTAGAGTTGATAGTCCTCATCTTGAAACTAAAATAGAATATTAAAATAAACGAATAAGTTAACTAATTGAACAAAATATCTATTTTATAATTTATAAAACATCTCAATATATTTATATTTTAAATCAATTTCATATTTGACATTTTCTCGCTGTCAACATACAATAAATTCCATCAACGTTTTATTTTAACTTTTTCACAGAAATACACAATTAAATCGATATAACATTTATATTATATCGTTTGAATTAATTATAAACTTTCACGATCAACAATTATTTTAATTTTTATTGCGATATTTATTGAGATGATTTAAAATTAATTTATAATATTTACATTTAACAACTTACACGTTCGGGATACCCAACCGGAAAGAGGCAGTTTGACAGTTGGCTAGAATTAAAATAATTTCCCCCAAAATGGCTGACATTTTTTATAGTTCGTTCATTTTTTTAAGAGATGGCATGGGTGTTAGTTAAAAAGATTTAGGGAAATTAATTATTTTCATGAGGAAATTAAATTTTAAAACGTTTGAATTTATTACTTCTGAAAAGTTAATTTTTGCTAAATTTAATGTGCAGTTCTAAAAAAGGTAGTCCGACTTGGTTTATACATTTGATGGCGATGGGATCAAATTGAATAGGAAGATCAACTAGTAAGTTTAACTGTTTGAAACATTGACCGTGAGCGGAGACACGCTTGGAACTATGTGACCACGGTTTTTAGTTCTTTAAAGGGAAATGATGTATACCCAATGATCCTCTTTGAATGCAACTTAACTGATTTCATACCGGATTCCGTATTCAGAGAGGTACTAATCGAAACTTACCAACCCCATCAGCATTAGTCAGCAATGACGCGGTAATCAGAGAAATGTTTTATATGATTTAACAGTAACACTACACCCCATAGCGCGGATAGCGGCGATCCGACCGCCAGAACTTGCAGAACTATAAAATTACCAAGTCACTTAACGGACTAAAAGAATTTACAGCCGATACGCATTTTATGATATCGTTAGATCCCTAACATCTCACTATGGGGGATTACTGTAATGAAAAAAATGTGCATTATGTGAAAAGGTAAGATGGTGAGATCTTGTTTTTATCCCCCCATAAGAAATATTACGCTACCATAAAAAATAGTGGCTTTATTGTCGAGTAACCACTACATATAAATGTAATTTGGCAGCTCTACAGAAAATACTCGCGAATTTATATTTTTGCCTACATCATTTTCATGGCCTTCAACCGATTTCCATATTTCGCATTGTTGTATATGCGTGCACATAGCAAATGTCCACGTTCTACAATTCTCCGAGCCAAATTATTGTTGTTCCCCATTCGATTCCGGGTTTTATTTCCAGTTCTTTTGCGTCATTCCAATTTAATTGGCTGTCGATGATTTTACGCAAATAACGTAACCTTACTTCTCGGAACAAACTAAATTCACTTCGGTGAAAACACTAATTGTTCAAAATTCAACCTAGCCAACCTAGAGCTAGCCAACCTAGAGGATCAAAGGTTAGACTGGCTTCAGATAATATGGTTCACTTGGTGAATGTCAAGTTATCAGGTAGTTCCGAAGTGAATACGAAACAGTCCGTTTTTGAGTTCCATATTACCCGCAACACTTTCCACCAATTAATCCACCAATTCTGCGATTGATTTTGATCTTGAAACTCTTCGAGGTGAGTGTTTTGTGCTCTATATCTTGTATTTCACTGCAGTTGGACTTCCATTTGCTGAACTGGAATCCGTAACTGCCTAATAGAGACACGATCTCCTCTTGTAACTGCAGTAATTGATATTTTGTGTCAGTTCCTTTCATGAGATCACCCACGTATATATTCCAAGAGATTCCCTGGACTGCTATGGATGATAGAGATTTATTATCTTTTGCTATCTGTTTTTTAACCCGAGTAGTCTGAAAAGAGGACGAGGCTAAGCCATAAGTGACCGTGTAACTGTTGTTTTTTTTAGTTTTTTAGCTTGGCCTGGTGTTAATATTCCTGTAAAACCGGGTCCCTCCCGGTGTCGTTGTTTGACTTCTATTTGTTTGAAACGTTGATCTGATACTCAGATTTCGGTATGTCGATATACGATCCAGCTCGCGAAAGCTTGTGCGCCCTTGAGTAATTGCCCAAATACTCAAAATGGTAAAAATTCAAAAACCAAACCACGTACTGGTATAATACTATACAATCGATTGTGTACCTATAAATAAAGTTTTACTGGAAATTATCTGAACGAAAAGTCACCGACTGCACAACCAAATGATTCACATAAATTTCAACATACTGATTATTGAAGTTTTGATAACACCAAAATTGTAGCTTCATAAATAATTACGTATCACAATTTATTGATCAAACAAACTTTATACGTACAACATTACCCGGACCAACGTTTAAAATGTTTAAAATTTACACTATTTGGATTTGTGTACTAAATTTAATTATAATCGAAGCGAACGAATATTGTAAGCTGGAAGGATTATTTTGTGAAGGTCGATCACATGTTGGCTGCAATAAGGTATATGTCTCACGTTATAGAATCGTATAAATTTTTTATTTTAATTTTCTACCAGATTAGCAATTCGGATACAGATACAGTCATCGAACTCACGCCCTATTTACAACAACGATTAGTACAAAATTTAAATAAATTTCGTGATGATGTTGCGCACGGATTAATCAAGGATGTTACACATATTCCAGTTTCAAATATGAATATCTTAAAATGGAATACAAATTTAGAATTATTATCGGGAAATGCTAGTCTAAAATTAAAACATGGCCAAGAAAATTTATGTTTTGCCACAAGTGATAAATTTTAATGATATTTGACTATCGATTGTATTCCCTAATTAATTTGTATACTTTAAGGTGATTATCCTGCACCAGCCCTTAGTGTAACCACCCTTAACGATGTACACGGTATAACAAAGGATACAATTGATACCGAACTAATTGATTGGATGGCGACGAGTTTTAAAGGAAATTCGATTTTTAGCAATCCATCATCGTACGATATTGGGTGTACCATAGTCAAAGACAATAAATCAAATTCATATACTGGTGTATGCATTTTATATGGCAACGAAAATATTGATAATTTTAAATATGGTAAACCGTGTACTAAATGTGATTCATATAATTGTGATTCTATATTTCAAGGATTGTGTCTAAAGCAAAAATATAATGATATGACGATGGGCTCGGCAGAACCACAAACAGCAAATGAAGACAAAGCTGATTCAAGTTTTCAATTGGAAACTTATCACATTATTGCCGTTTATGTGTTACTCGGTGGTTTAGTCATATTAATGATTCTAATGCTTATTCTCATTAAATATTTGTGCCAATATAATTCACATATTAGTTTGTAAGTTACGTTATAAATTTATGGTTTTTTTTTTTGCTAATAAATTAGTTTATTAAAACAATATTTGTATTTAATATTTTAATCGGATCAAATTGGAAAATGAATAGCGTTTCAATTTTAGATCAATTCTTTGGAAACGTTATCGATATGTTGATAAATAGAAATTCTCCCGATTCAACAGTACCCAACCAATTGTGGTAGTGTAATGAAGTCGATCATCATGTTGATTACAGTATGCTTTTTGTTCAGATTCGGAATCAAAGCTACATGTAACAGTGAAAATTCAGTTGATTGTGAAAAACCCCCAATAAAAGTAGAGTGAGTAAACACGATTAGTACTTAATATATATAGTCATTAAAATTCTCTTAGTATAGTCCAGATGTTTTTGATCCGGAAGATAATAAAGACATAATAAACAATGCAAGAGGTTTTACAGATGCTACCGCAGACTTTAGCGAAGCCATTATTTGTATAATTTTTGGAGGAGTAATCATTTTGAGTATAATATCGATTGTGTTTCTGGCCGTCCTACTACAGTATTATTTTAAAATAACATATTTTTAGTCGATTAAAACATTATAATGAAATAATCATATATGTCTGTTGCCAAATGCGGGTTTGCAACTGCCAGATGCAATAAAATACTAACAATTATGTGTTGTATTTTTTTTGTTTGCCCAAGTAATTTGCCCAAAAATATCGCAAAACGTCTATTAACATTCGGGACCAAGTGAGCACTCACAGTTTACACGTAATACGACCGTTCCTTTGATTTACTCAATATTTAATATCTGTCAAATACTATAGATGGAAGTTGTTAAATACAGATTCCGAAACCTATCCGAAATAAATCCTGAAAATAGAGAGCATAAATAATCGAAACCGTTTATGCTGTTTTTCATAATCGAAACCGTTTATCTTGATATTGGGGGCCGTTGTGATACTTATGGAGAAGAGAAGATGGTTCAAAAATGGTTGCTTTATAGGTAAAGTTAAATTTTGCGTGGCAGTACAACTAATCTCAGTGATTATCTATAGTAATTGTTTTGTTAGTTAAATTTTAAGCTCATCGTGTGGATAGGCTATATAGCGGGTGTGCCATTTAAAAGATTAAATTTAAAAATGCAATAAAACAAAAACGGTATGAAATTTTGTCAAATTTATTTTTTTGTTGTAAAGCACAATTGTTCCGGTTAGAGATGGAATATTATTTCATTCATATGGCTGCCGCGGCTGACCTCACAGTACCCCATTCAATCGGACCGATTTTCGAGCATTTTTCGAGTGTATGGGGTCGTATCTCGGCGATGACATTACGAATGTTGGCCTTCAAATGCCTAATTGTCTCTGGTGTGTCGGCATAACAATTGTCTTTAACGGCGCCCCACAGCTTCTTGCCGGCCAATTGACATCACCATTTCGGCTAATTAAACGGCCATCAAACGTTTGACGCAATAAACCGATTATGGCATGAGATGTGTGGCCGTCCTCATTTTCAAAGAAATATGGGCCAATGATGCCTCCGCTCCACAAACCGCACCAAACAGTCACTCGTAATGGGTGCATTGGCTTTTGTAAAACCACCTGTAGGTTTTCTTAGCCCCAAATACGGCAATTTTGCTTATTAACGTACCCACCAAGATGAAAATGAGCTTCATCCGAAGAGATGATTTTTTTTGCAAAATCGACATCATCGTGCAGTTTTTCGTTGGCCCATCTAGCGAAGTGAAAACGAAGCGGATGGTCATGCGGCTTCAATTCTTGAACCAACTGAACTTTGTAAGGTGTCATACCGAGATGTTTTTGCAAAATTCGACGTAAACTGGTACGTGAAATGTTCAATTCTTGAGAACGATGACGAGTTGAAGTTGATGGATTCTCACGCACACTCTCAGCCACAGCTTCGATATTTTTGGTGTACGTACTGTACGAGCACGCTTACGTCTTGGCGCATCAATAATGAAACCAGTTTCACGAACTTTAACAATAAACTTGCGTATACCGGGCACTGTTGGTCCTTCTCTGCGACCAAATTTTGTACGAGATTTTCGTGCAATTTCCGACCAATTGCCATTGTTTTAGAAATAAATTTCCAATAAATCCCAACGTTGTTCAAGCGTAAATCGATTCATTTCGTTCAATGGAGATAATACACTGAATTTTGTGACAGAATAGAATGACAGATTCGAAATAACCAGTGGTTCAAATTTTAACCGATAGATGGTCCACCCTATAGGTTATATGTAGATAGGTTTCATATCGGTTCATCCCAGCTCTTCCAGTCCTTTGGTTTCAGTGAACCACTAATCCTAAAGGATTTGTTATTTTTAGACGTTTTGGTCCATTGGTGCGATTCAGCAGATTTCGCAGCTCCTGCATTGTCAGGCTGCTGCAGATGCAGTACATGGATCCTCGCAACTTTTTGTATTTCTATTGTATATCATTCAGAGCATGTAAAGTACATAGGTACAAAGTACAAAGTATAGATAGGTTTTAGTATTCGTTTATAACAGTAAAGTTTTTTCCAGTCGATAGGTTTATTTGTTAGATGGCAGATTGGTGAGTTCCCGCGTGTTATTGTCAATAAGAAGCACACGTTCGTCTTGCATTGCACGTTCCTTCATTATAATGATTCAGCCATTGACAAATTTTCTTAGATATTTGTTGGTCACATAATTCAGTGTGAATTTCTTCGATAAATTTTGCTGTAAGATATTCCACATCTGAAATCGTTTCATCTCCATCTATATTATTATGTACTTGAAATATTTTCTGCATGTGCCAGATTCTGGTTGGACTAACGGTTCAAGATGTAGTCCTATAGGTGTTGAATTCTAAAACGAGGTTAAAGAGCCCGATACTTTTTAGTAGAGCGCATTATTGTCATTTTACATAAACGCACATATTTGTCAGGTATTCTCGCAGACATCGCGAAACAAACCATAAGGCATTCCGATGGGTTAGGCCATAACATAGGCTTGTTGGAAATTCAAGAACACCTGATGTACGTGACGAAAATTTTCGTAATATTAAGACAGAATTTTCTTCAACGGAAAAACTTGATCAGTACCTCCTTGATCCTCGATTCTGGCATCGTGTTCCGGTATGGATCCCATCAAATCATGCCAATGGTTGTAAAATGAATCTTTATCTTTGGGTTGGCTTATATCAGTGGGCGCTTGGACACAAATCATTGACAGGTTGGCTGTCGCATGTGTAAACGTATCTTATACACATACGATTATTAACTGGTTTGAAATCCAAAACAGCATTTTGTTACCTTAGGCTCAAGGAGAAAACCAACATTAAGGTATCCGATGTCATCTGCACTGTTAAGCAATGTGGGACACATATGGTTCTCCTCTTTAGCTATCGAGTTTCTTGGAGAGAAACAAGTTTCAAACGATTCTCTTTCATGTCTGGTAACACGCCTTAGTGACTGCACGTTCCACGAACCAATCCTAAACTGTTTGTCCGTTAACATAAGCGGGGGTTACATTCTGACGGTATCCACATTTTGTTGATTTTGTAACAGTGAATTTATAAGGATCGTCAGCCCAGCGATCCAACCTTTGTTTAGTCGCTTCCTACGACAAGCCAATAATGATATGGTGAAACTCTAAGGATATAGGCGCTGATACATGTACAAAATTTATCTGATAGACATAAATTATAATCGTTTTGTTTGGTTGAAGTTCCGCCATATTTTTTTATCGTACGACAAAAATCAAAAATTGATCTTTGTTCATTTTGCATAATATATCGTTTGAAGCTAAGCCCAACTGCGTGAGAACAAAACTTACAAAAATAATAAATTCAAAAACCAAAAATTTATTAAAATGACATAAAAATATCCTAAAGAAATATTAACCAATCAAGGCTATTATAATTTATCCCTATCAGACAAATTTTGTACCTGCATCACCTTAACATGCTCGTTTTGGTCTTTTACGAGGCATGGGAGTGCCTTTAACCATAGGGGTTCCAATCAGAAGTAACTAATGGGTTATATCGCACAAAAAGTAAATATCAATTATTCACATTACATTTATATGTTGAAATAAAAATATATAAAAAAAATAAATTGTTCTATTCCCAAATTAAAATATTACAGAAATAAAACACTAAATCAAAATGGTCGCAACATAATAATCGCAATATTATAAAAATATTCTCTATACTAAAATCAATCATATACTGACATATTTTCAAAATTATACTGAACGCGCCATTGTTTATTTTGAGCAATATTAACAACAAAAAAGTAGCTAAAAATTTATAACGCGACATATTGCAACCCTAAACAAATTTGTTTTTAAAAATCGTAATGAAAGAAAAATCAGCTGTGTAGTAAAAAAAAAAAATTTATATGTATTTATGTTTTTATTCAACAATGAACTTTTGACAAAAGAAGTCAAGTTTGTTCTGTGTGCTGATTCATAGAGTTCGTACGAAACATTTTGTTGTGTGTTCATATAATATTTTGTTGTTATCAATTAAAAAGTGTTGGTGTGCTACCATGAATTAAATTATAATTCTAGTGAATTATATTATGAAAAAACTTAATTATAATATTATTATTACTTGAAAAAAATTATATATATATACATATATACTTTTGTAACAATTTAATATCAAACCGAAAATAATACAAAAAAAGTAAAAAATTGCGCATGAATTGTATATAGAGATATATGTAATGTGTTATATACATATGTATAGTGTTTTTATATAAGCTATTTGTTTTTATATACAATAATAAAAACAAAAAAACTGAATATATATATATATATATATATATATATATATATATATATATTTATATATATATATATATAAATATATATATATATATATATATATATATATATATATATATATATATATATATATATAAATATATATATATATTTATATATATATATACATATATATATATATATATATATATATATATATATATATATATATATATTTATATATATATATATATATATATATATATATATATATATATATATATATATATATATATATATATATATATATATATATATATATATATTTATTTATGGATAGATATATGCATCGATGTATATACACACATATTTATATAAATATAAATAAATATATATGTATATATATATATATATATATATATATATGTATATATATATATATATATATATATATATATATATATATATATATATATATATATACATATATATATATACATATATATATATATATATATATATATATATATATATATATATACATATATATATATATATATATATATATATATATATATATATATATATATATATATATATATATACATATATATATATATATATATATATATATATATATTTATATATATATATATATATATACATATAAAAATAAAATAAATTAAATACAAAAAGCCTCATCCTCTCAAATTTTTGTACTACAGTAGAAAATAAGTCAGCATGCGCCAGGACGCTTTAAATAAAATATCCAAAAATATTTTTGCGTTTCATTCTAAAATCGAACTGTTACAAAACTGCTATGTAATTAATTAAACAATTATGTTTTAATTACATAAATTAAACATAAATTAATAATTAAAATAAAACATTGTTTGTTGTTGTGTGTGTGTACTTAAAAAAATAAAAAAAAAACATTTTCAAAACCATATTTAAAATGAATTATCTATCGGTTAGTTTAGAAAAAAAATGTCGGATTTGTGCAACGGATATTTTTGATGGAGCAAGTGGTATATCAATATTTAGTGATGTGTATTTAGAGGAGAAAATTAAAAAGTATTTATACATAAATGTAAGTACATATTAAATAATATTTTTCTTAATTAATCCATATGTTAGCTAGGCTGGTAAGCACCATATTTTTATACTTGGTAATAACTGTGGTTATTCAAATTTTTTGACAGTTTTCTAAAGAAAAATGATTTTTTCTACTTTACTTTGCTTGTTGTATGAATTAAAAATATCAAAAGTTTTAAATGAAAATTTAATGTTTTAGTAGTTAATTTAATATATTATGTATATTATATAGATATATGAACTAAATATGCGTAAGGTGGTACATTTCGACTCATTCCTATATTATACGGATAGAATTATAGTTAATTTTCTTTATATCGAATAAGAAGAAGAATACCAATGAAAAAGATTTTCTCATTTTTATCGATTTAATTTTAATTTTTAACTGTAAAAGTGATAAATTAAAGGGTATTCCAAGTGGTTTCAAAGTGTTCAAAAAGTAAATACTACTAAATGCTACTAGATATTTGGTTAAAGGAAATGCAAAAACAACGGAAAGCAACCGATATGCTTTCGACTGAAGCAAACTGGTATGTGGGGCGGATGTAATTTTTAAATCTTCAATAAAAAGTCATATTTTCACTACACAGATTAGGATTTCTGGGCTCAAAGTAGTTTACATGCGCATTTACGCACAATTTTATCGCTGAGTATTCTCTCATAATCTTCAAACTATAGTACACGAGAGATAGCGTGCGATTCCAGATTGTCTCGGACCAGTGTTTAGAAAATTTGAAAACTTCAATATCTTCCGAATTATTTTTTTTAACACCAACATCTTTAGAGCTAAAACTAGAGGAAAAAACTAAAAAGCAGAGCTTCAGAGAACACGTGAGCTAATATCAAAAAACCCGATTTTTTTGTTATTTATTGTTCTCTGTCGAGTCGTCTTTTACCTATCATAAGGAACAGTTAATCGATACAACATGCATTACTGAAGTACTAGAAATCCGCACTAGGATATCAGCGTTCTTGAACTGTCAACGTGTGGTGATGTAGAATAATCTGCAAAAACAAATTCGTCGGCTCCACATCAATGAATGCAACTTGAATAGGACTTATGAAATGAGTAGCTTTAACCCTTATACTCTGTGCTTAGCTTATTAAGACGTTGTCTACGTGTAAATAGGTCAGTCTGACCCCACATACATTGTGGTGCATTTTGTATAGGAACAATTCGAAATTGTTTTTTATTTCTTTATTTGTAATGTTATTGCATAAATTAAATATCTAACATTAATATTAATATCTAACATTAATTAATGTAGTTTAAAAATCAATATAATAAATAAAGTCACAGTTTAAATTATTAAACATATAAATTCTTATGGCATATGCTCTATTCTGACCCATCATCTGATAAATATCTTCTACGGCTGAATCATGTTCATCTTTTTTGAAGCATACTGTTATAGCGACGATGGATGTATTGTCGTTATTTAATTATTTAGATTTCGAGATGGTGTGTGATGCAAGCTCAGCTTCGATCTGATGATGAATTTTGTTAAAAATTAATTGTCATCTCATTAGGCCATGGCGACCTAGTGCTATGTGTAATTGATAATTTACGCTATATATATATATATATATATATATATATATATATATATATATATATATATATATATATATATATATATATTTACAAGTTTATCAAAATTATCAATTCCAATCTTCGTGGCGTTGTAATCCAAGATAATATTTGGCTTATTGGCATACAGTTAATTCCATTACCGATGTGTATACTATCAAAGTTTCCGGAGATGTTGGCTGCTTTGTCATTTTCATGAGAGAGTAGATTCGTTTTTTGTTTTTTTTTTAATACGATCCTTTTCCTATCTTTTTGTTGTTATTATTTGCAAAATTGTACAAAAAATACATGGGGCCATTTTGATCCCATTGCACAGAAATGTGCTTGTTTTTTTAAACTGACCACAATTACCATAAATTACGTTAAATTTAAAATGTCCTCAATTCTATGGGGTTCTATTTAAAGCCATTTGTTGAGGTTATCTAAATGAATCGGACTCCTTGTACGATAAAAAATATGATATTTTAGGTTTTAAAAATGATTGAGGTTAAATTGACCCAAAGGAAATAGTAAGGGTTAGAAAATTGGAAAATTATCTATTACTAGAAAACTTTTAGGTGAGTTAGCTTATGTGAAGATCTTGATTGTGAGTTCAATGGTTAATGGGTCGGTAAAGCTGAATCTGCAAGAAAAAGAGGAATTCTTGCATTTAAAATTTTAAAGGCTACACCGTCCTATAGGGCTACATAAAAAAAATAGGAAGGGGTGGGGAGAGGCCAAGTTTAGCAAAACGTCGTTTTCGCCTTATCGTTTTATTGTATGCAGTGTGCGATACATATCCTTTACTAGTCGCAGGAGGCGTCTTGTGTCACCGGTCGTATAGCAATGGTTAGTAGACGGGGTATAGATTCGTCATTTTTTTCAGTGTCTGCGTACAAAAAAAAAAATGATAACATTTTTAGGAAAAAATTAATATGGTATTTTTAGGAATAGTCTTCGTCTATTAATATTTTTCTTCGTTGAATTTAAACTATGTACGTAGTTGAATTTTTTTTCTGTATAGAGAACATTCGTCCAACTTAAAAAATTAAATTCGATTTAACAATAAAACGAACATGGATGCTGCTCTCTTTTTCAAAACATCTGAATCAATTAGAAGCAATTCAGGGTCCAGAATAATAATTTCTACACGTGGAAATATAGAATTAGATTTGTCCAATTCTTCAAAAAATCGCTGATTCTTCTTAGAAAGAAGTAATCGTCCTTTGATCCTTCTTAGAAGAAAGTGGACACACCAAATTCTTTTTCCTGTATTTCAGTGTAGTTTGCGTGATAATTATTGATACTTAATCGCATTGATACAATTAATTATTGATAATTATTGATACTTTTGTAGAAAATGAAACCCCTAAAGTATTTGGTTAAACACTAAATTTACTTACTTTAAATAACTGTAAATTCTATGGAAATGGTTATCCAGAAAACGTTCCGAATTGTGTATATAATATTATACAATATTAACTAAAAAATACGTGCTCTTTCTTCAAGCGGCAATGAATCACTACTAAATTGCAGTATAATGTAGACAATCCAAAATAGAATATTAACAATTTATCTGATTTTTTTCTGATTAAGTTAACCATTTGAAAACAATGTTGACGAATGATTCCCAATTTACCAACATGCTTGACATGCCACGGTTTCGAGTGCGATTTTTTTCGTTGACCAAAATAGAAAAATAAATAATTAAGTCTTCCACCAGTGACCGAATTATGTCAAATTTTGAATTGTGCGGCAGCTCATAACAAGTGTTTTAAAAGGCTCCTTTAAAGACTTGGTAAGGGACGTTTACGGTCTCTATACGACATAGTTAGTTTAAGGAGTTGACTTAACTAGTTCCGGCGCAACTACGCAGAACTGCTTTACGATATAATTGGTATATTAGACATTTTTTCTCTAAATATATGACAGCCAAGCCTAAATTCCTGCATTTGGTCAAAGACAGTTTCAATTAAATTTTGCCAAAACGTTTTCCAAATTAAAATTATATACAAATTAAAAACGTCTTGATACGAAAATTAGTTGAGTGAATAGAAACAATTATCGACAAATTAGAAAAAAAAAAATTAATTTTTTCCTTTCATTAATTCAAACTAATTTTTTTTTTAAAGCCTTTTCACAATTGAACGAATTAATTAGAAGTAAAAGCTTTTTAATTTTTGAAAAATCGAAAAGGTTCTTGTTTGACAGACTAGACAGTTAAACTTGGGTATATATTATATGGTTGTGTACATATAGTGATAAATAATCGTTTATCTTTATAAACACATATAGCCAAACGTGAAAAACGAAAACGAAGATATGCTTTAAATTTTCCTTTCGCTTGTTGAAAAACTTACATGTTGACTTGGATATAATATGTATAAAAAGAAATCCAAAAAAGTTTATGTTCTACTTTTATAACTTCCCTATCTCAAAAATAATAATGTTTTGTTAAAGTGCACACAACAAAATATTAAGTATATACAGAATACCGCAGTATTCTTTTGGTGTTTGAATCTCACCTTTCAGATTTTAATTTAGGTTTGCAATAAATTAATAACTCATGTTAGTTGTGTTTAAACCCTGAGTCCACTGTGCCATGATGTTGGTTTTGTGGTCAAAATATACCCAAATTGTTGACATTTCTCTTTTAAAAGCCTACTTTACTTGGTTGCCCTTTTAAAAAGAGGAATGGAAACCCATTAAACTAGAAAAAGTACGTAATCATCTATCAAAACTGTGCAATTAATACTATAATCAAAAATTACCACAACCCTAAAATACGATAACCTTATCTTTAATTTGCTAAAAAAAGACTGCTCACAACTCGCGATGGAAACTGCAATTGTTAAAAATATTTGCAATCCCTCAAACACGCCATCACCATATAGAAAATAATAAAATTTAAGAGCATCAAAGGTGTCCTTGGCGCAGGTCTTTTTCGGAGTCGCCTACTACGTCTATCGCTTACAACCCCTTACTCCGAAAATTTATTTTTAGCATTGCTAATCGCTTCTTGATATACATCGTCACGAATCTGATGAAGAGTTTCTTTTTGAAAATTAAGATCCAAAGCTGCATCTTTAAAGTTTATTTTCGTATCTTGTAATCTTTTCAGGCATATTATCGATATATATCTTTTTTTTTTGTTTTATTTTTATTTTTTGGTTTGAGTGTCGTCACTTACATCACCAAGTTAATATAAATCTTAATGTGAGATTTAAGAAACAGTTGAAAGGAAAGGGAACTCCACCGGGTTTTGGTTGCTTTCTTATAGACGCTATTTTAACAACCTGTTGCAATTCTTGCCATCGAAGAGTTGATCGAGAAAAACATGAATAAATGCGTTCTATTAAAAGGACAAACATTAGTGAGTAAATATTTTTTTTTTCGTTTTAAAATAAAATAAAATAATAAAATAGAATTTTGGAAATTGTGCCCCCCCTTTTGCTTGGCGCCTAGGGAATGTTCCCCGTATTCCCTCCTTTAGCTACGCCTCTGAAACTTAGCTTCAAAAAACTGGGCAATTTATGCCACAAATTTAAAATTTCCAAAATCAGAAAATATGCGATGGTTAGCTTATCAAAACTGTGATAGTTTTGGCTCAAAAACGAAAATTGCCACGACCTCGACAATTTGTGATGGTTAGCCTATCAAAACTGTGACATTTTTGGTCCAAATCGAAAATTTCTAAAATCCAGAAAATATGTAATGGTTAGTTCTTCTCAACTATGACATTCTTAGTAAATCAGGAAATAAGTAACCCTATCTTAACTGTGAAATGCTTCTCTAACATTAAATCTGCATAAATCTTTAGTTCATTTCTAGTTTCTCTTTGCTTAAGTTTCTTTTGTATTTGAAGATAATTTGAGGTGTAGATGCAAGTCCGCCCTAAAAAGGTCCTTATGAAATGCTTGAATTCTTTGAACACTGAATCGAAAATTGTAAGTTTAAGGTTACATTTTCAATAACATCATAATATAAAAGCAGTAAAAAGTTATCAAGGTTTGCACAATTTGCAAACACTTTTTTTACTTACATAGCTCAAGTTAACAGAAATTTAAAAAACCTTAGACGTAGCATTTCTTAAACACTTTCGTGAGTATCGATAGAATAATCGATACTTGGACATAATATTTCTCTATTTTTTGTGTGTTCAACATGTAGCAAATACTGTAAATGAACGTGTTAAGTAAATTTACATTGGTCATGCAAAAATTGTCAGTGACTTTTAAGCAGAATCTTGTTCCGAATTCCATACTGATCAAAAAGTAACTGATTAGAAAGAATTTGATGTCGTTTGGATTATATATCTGAAATACTACCTCTTTGTAATAAAATACCATCTAAAATGACTGCCCCATTTTCCGTAGCTGGCTTGCTGTCAATTCCAAAATTCCAAAATATTAGTGGGATAAATCTGCCAAGTGTTTTATTAACTTCTTAGTTTTAAAATATTTGTTCAAAGCTATATAGTCTACACATACATTAACAATTTATAGTTTCGCTTAAATCTGTTTAAATACTGATAAATAATCCTATAGAGTCTAACTCAGCATTGAACGTTTCAAGTTTCATTATTAAAATCTGTGTCGATAATATAAGCTGGTGCGATAATTCAGTTATACATTACAAATTGGCCGGAAATGTACCAACCTTTCAAGGTACCAACCTTGAAAGACAAATTTTGGTATTTGCATAATCAAAAAAACGCATATTTTTAAAAAATGTTGAAGGTCTTCGAAACTTAGAGGCACAATTTTTAAAGTAACAAACTTAATTTATGCGAGTAACAATTTGAACTGTAAACCTATCTAATTAGAATTTCTCACTTGTGATGGTGTAGGCGTTACGTTCATGCTGGGATCTAAACAAGTAAGTGGTACATTCTGTATATACACTATACAGACTGTACTCTTCTTTAATATGCCTAATTTCATTGCATAATTTTCTTCTTTTTTGTCTGATTTGACATTTTCTAATCTTATAATTATGGGTGACTTAAATCTTGGTTTTTATTTAAGAATTCAAAAGATGATAAATCTATTTGCTGTCCTGTCTAGTGATGGTTTAAATATTCTTGTTTTCGAACCAAACGGAATTTTTAAGTCTTCGGCAACATGCATTGATAATGTACTTTGTATAGACTTGATCAGAAGTTCTTTCGTACTGTTTCATGCAAAGTTTTAGACTTGGCACTAAAATTGATCACTGATCAATTGAAACTAACTTTGCTGGTTCAGTTAAATCCAGACCCATCGCTAGGAACATTAATGTTGCCCGTATTGTGTATAGTCAGCTGCAAGACGCCCTCTTATATGAATGTTGGAGGTATGTGTGCGGCGCCAATCTGATTCATTGTTAGTTTTTGATCTGTTTATAAATATTCTGAATAATCAGAAAATATTAAAAGTGGAAGGGTTAATTTTTTAGTAAAAATTTTCTGTTTCCATTTTCATTCGAGTTTAGGAGGAATCGGAACACAGAATAAGCAATTTTTAAAGTGTGAGTTCGTCTAAAGGTATTTTTTTTCATGGCTTTGGCTGCGATGTTCGGGTCTACACATCGTTTGGCTACTTTGTTGTAAGTGTCGTAAATGAAATCAAGTACTTAGGAGTTTTTATCGACGCAATTCTTATGTTTTATGAACCACATAGACGTTTTACGTTTCTTTTGTCCATTGCATCTTTTAAGGCTACTTAGTTTATTTTGCTGTGGTGAATTCTATTCTTTTTTTATTGTTACTTATCAACTATTGCTATATCTTGGCCTATCTTCCAGGAACTTGACATATTATTACCACTTCAACAAATGTTTGTCTTCAAGGCCTTAAAGATCTTTTTTATAATTAGACTAAACGAAAAAAAAGTGTTGAAAAAAAAGTTACATATTCCAAAACTACGGTGCTTTATTAAAATTAAACCCATGACAACTCCACCTTGTTTAACAAACATTAAAGTTTTACTTTTGTCATTCGCATCATTGTTTATCACATTTAAAGCTCATATCCATGATATGCTCGTTCTCTCGCTTTTATAATATTATGAACCAAAGAAATTATGAAGCTTATAATAATATTACACATTTTCATATATGTACTATATATATACACAAATGTAGCTATATTATGAATTTGTGTAGATATTCGATACGCGCGATAGACACTCGTACATATCCAATATTAAAGCTTTAATATTTGCCATAATTTTTGTTGGAATTTTTCTTTATTTATGACGGCGAGTCATTTGGTATGCAACAAGTTCTCGATATGTTATGTTTACGTATGTACAATAATAATAAAATATTGAATTCCATTTGCGGTGCCGAAAAAAAAAATCCTTGACAACGACACATAATTAGTATAGCCCCAAAATAACTTGAAAATGATAATATTAATTCGATTGTGATTCACTCAAAGTGAAAATTTTATATAGTTTTTCTCTCGTTCAAAATGGGTGTGTGTATTTATATATATATATATATATATATATATATATATATATATATATATATATATATATAAATATATATATATATATATATATATATATATATATATATATGTATATATATATATATATATATATATATATATATATATATATATATATATATATATATATATATATATATATATATATATATATATATATATATATATATGAGCTTTTATTTTACGTTTTTTATTTTATTAATTTATAAATTTAATTTAAATGTAGAATCCAAACTCCAAAAAAATTCAAAATATTGATTTTAATTTTTTTTTGTATATAATGTATAAAATTTATATATTATATACTTTTCAGTTGAGTATAATTTATTTATTTTTATTTTGTAAAAAAATCAGTTGTTGTATTTTGTGATTCTATTTTCTGTATACTTACTACATATATGTATATATATATATATATATATATATATATATATATATATATATATATATATATATATCTATATATATTTATATATATATATATATATATATATATATATATATATATATATATATATATATATATATATATATAAATATACAGAATATACAGAAAATGAAGAGAGGAAACACGAAAAAATATTAAAGTTGTTTAAAATGTTATCTGATGTATAGGGCGAATTTGGTAAGCTTATATGAAGTGAAGTACTAAAAACAAATAGGCAAGGGGATTTTATCAAATATACACAATTTAAAATATTTCTATTTATGTAACTTGGTAGTTTACCAACAAGGCAACCCATATATTGATAATACATTGAACAGCTCGAGTATGACATATAAAGATTTTGTAAAACACATATAGCATGGATATATATATATATATATATATATATATATATATATATATATATATATATATATATATATATATATATATATATATACCCAAGTATTTTATTGGTATATATATTTTTATACTCGTATACATTATATATATATATATATATATATATATATATATATATATATATATATATATATATATATATATATATATACATATATAGATATATATTATATATATATATATATATATTTTATATTTAACGTGGAACGAACAAAAAAGTATATTAAAGAAAATAAAAGTCTTAGAATTGTGTACAGTTGCTCACACAATATACTTATATATAGTTTAATGTTTGATAAAAAAGAACATATTGGCTCCTGTGGTCGTGTACACTCGCATTTCTTGTAAAATACATACATACTTATAAACAAGCAAAATATACTTGAAATTCCATCACAGTATTCTTTGCTTGTCGTATAGAAGGCGACTATATTGTTGGATCACTTTAATTTAAACTTGGTATACTCTTTGCAAAAATAATATAAAATATTAGAAAAAGTTAATTCTGTCATGTTTTAGTGAAGAAATATTACCAAACATTTCTGCAAAATTATTTTATGAAAACAACTTGCGAGGTGACTAACAATCCGTATTCGTAAAAGAAATTGTTAAAAATAACAACATTTTTTATTTTTATTATTTTTATTTATATTTTATTTATTATATAATATTATAATTATATTATATTTAGGTGTTGGGTGTGTCTCAATAGGGTAGTATTTGATTGTCTATTTATAACTATCATGATTCATATTCCAACTTGGTAACTTTGTAGAAACCAAAACGTATAGATTTACGGATTCTGCGAGATCAATCATTGCTAAAAGAATAATTTATATCCATTCCATTCATATCCATAAGTCAGAAGCTATCTAGCCCTTCTACAAAAGATATTAGCCACTCTTTGGGAGGCAACATCAAATAAGAGTAACAAAAGGGAAGAACACTACTAAATAATAAAGTAAAGCTGAAAAACGAAATGTTGCAAGAGAATTGCTATCGTTCTATAACTGAGGAAAAGCGCACAGTTAAGGTATAAACAGAACCAGAGCGACAACGACGAGCGTCGACGCCTGTCAAATTAAAATACACTAAAAGCATAGTATGCTAACAGAAACATCGACGATAGCGTAGACGATTTTTTCGTTGAAAAAAATTTAGAGTCTATTTCTAATTATATCGCCAGCGAAACAATGTTGCCAAATATTTTTTTATTTTTTTGAGTTGGCTTTTTAATAAAATGGGTACTAAGCAGCCATGTTTTTGAAATGTTCATTGTTATTTTTATGTCGCGATACGCTGATGCTTTTGTTCGTTATGTTTACTACAGCGATATCGCTGGCGAAATATATATTTATTCGTTGACGCTCGTCGTTGACGCTCTGGTTCTGTTTATACCATTAATTGTGTAATGCCAAACATGAGTTGGTCGATTCCACATATATAAACAAGCACCCGAATCAAACAGTTGACTGGATTCAGGTGTGTATAAAAGTTAAAAAAAAAGTTAGGGCTCTTAAACCAAAGGAAGCCATTAGTCCACAGACTAATAAAATAACAACTGTGTAAGAGTACAGATGATACAGATGAAGAGAAACAAGCTAGAGAAATAGAGTTTTGTAAAGGAGTACTAAATCGAAGAGCAAACGAAATAATACCCCTTTTTCACCTCAATTATACAACTTAATGTTCCAAAGATTAGAACAAAAAAGCGTTATAATGTTAAACGAAGAAAAGCCCTCTTATGGCATACGTTTGAGGACAAACAAACCAGGCCAATCAAAGTGATGAAACCTTAATTTTACATATAAAATAAAACAAATACTGGATGACTTAAAAGCGCAGAGATGTAAAGGGTTGATGTTCGAAACATTCGAAAAAATATATCATGCAGTACCCCTTTAAGAAGGTCTAAGCTTATGTCACAATTTGTGCCATGCCTATGGACATACAAAAGTGCATACTGCCACAAGGTATCAAAATGTGTCATATGTACAGGAAAACATAATATAAGAGATTGCGTCCAACCAAACAATATGCAGGCTAAATGCGTTCACTGTGGAGAAAATCATCTCGCTAACTAAAGTGGATCCAGACTTGCTATTAAATTGCAAAGCATCAAGTATAAGAGAATAATATAATAAAATAAACACAAATTTATTTATAAATCTAAGCCCAATTAACAAACAGACTATAGTTACTTTAGGCAGTCCAGAGAATAAAACTAAATGTTCCATTAGAAACAAGGTGTAAATAGGAATCAATTTTTTTTGTTCAACAATTTATTAATGATATACAGCAATCAGCCAGCTGGAAGAATACCCCAACAGTTAAATATAAAATAATAAAAAACAATTACCCTAAGGAAGTTAAAGAACTCTTAGCAGAAAAAAAAAGCGAGATGAAAATGACAGCAAAAAAAATCACATCAATATAAAGCTAAATAATCTTACTTAACAGTTAAAAGAATCCAAAAAGTAAAAGATGAGTCAATTAGTAATTTAGTAATAATCATACTGGCCATTACTGGACCGTACCGAGTCAAAAGTCTGGCTACATCGAATTTGTTCTATAGACAACCCGAAGAAGACAAGTCGTTTTCTAACCCCCCCCCCCTCCCCGAAGAGTCATCGTAGCCATTTGATCACTGCGACTGTCAAATGGTGGCTGTTCTCTCAAAAATCGCTGGACCATCCGCTAAGGAACAGCTCGCAAAACTTTACCGAGCCAGTGTACTCCCTGTTCTCTTATTTCACGAACGAGATCAGAAATTTTCGTAAAATTTCTGATCTCGTGGTTGAATAAAACTAGGTCAGTGTCGTCATTGTCGCGTTTGGGGCCATATATCTGCGCATAATTCATCTCTCAAATATCATTAACCAAGTCTAATACTCATCCGTCAAAGTCCAGCTCTCACACCCATACATGACAACGGATCTGATTAACACCTTGTACAACTTCAGCTTGTCTGTATTTGCAAGGTATTTTGCCTTTAGCAATGTAAACACGGTTGTCAGCGATAAGAAACGCTTTAAAATCCCATCCTACAGAAGTATCATGAGTGGCAAGGGACACGAGGTATCGGCAACTTGGCACTTCTTCAAATGTGTATAGTCATCACTACTAAAATCGATTGCGTCGTACAAGTGGATCCAGTAGTTCTCTGACACCACGCAGCGACCTTCCATTCATCAGACATAACTTCGTTTTGCCATACTAATTGAAAAGATAGTTCCACATAGTAGCCCCTCCGAATATCAAGAGTTCGGAATTAATACAAACTTCCCCATCAGGGGAACGGTTTCGTTTCAGTCTCTGCATGGTCAAAATGAATGTGAATTCCTAGTAGGATGGGTTCTCTATGCACATCCTACTATTGACAATTTTCAAATGCACCATTTGACACTTGTTAAACATTAAGTAAATCACAGAAATCCTCCCAAGTGTCGAGCACTGCATTGATGATAACACGAATTTTTCCATCCTGGTTCTAATTGTGGATATTTTAATGAGAAAAGAATCTGCTAGCCACAGAGAGGTCGTGTGCGATCGCAAAGTACATCTTTCTTTTCCCATTATCAGTAGCTAGATCGTGTCGAGAATACGGGCCTATATGTTTTCATATAAGTCAGTCTGATTTTTGCCAGCTCTAGCATTCAATTTTTGATTTAGGCAGTTTCATTGCTTGTGTCTAGCATTGAAGTCTCGCAAAGGGAAACTCTATCATTATTGTTAAATAGAACCTACGTTCAGATCGGATATTTCTATCCTCCAGAAATAGACTGATGTAATATTGGACGACTAATTACCCTATACCAACCAGTCCAGAAGTGGCCATGCTCTCGGATAATAGCTTTTGGTTTTGAGTGGGCAACCTAGTTATGAACCAGTATAGCGTTTTAACAGGATTTTCCTAAGTTTAGATCAGTTCGAGTAGTTATTGAAGAATAGCCGCCTGCTGTTTGAGAGTTTACTTTCATTGAGACATACAATTCGAGGAAAGAGTTTTGGGGACCTCGTTACTGTTGTTACTAATTTTTTAGTAATATTTATAAACAATTTCACACCACCTTACACTTTGACTGAAGAATCGAGGAATTATATTTTCTGATATATTGCATTCCCAATTATATTACTAGTTTCAACTTTTTTGGCTTTAACTCAATGGTTTTGAGGAAATTGGTACATTTTATTTCTTAACCTTTGAAGTTAAGTGCCCTTCATAGTTTATACATATTACAGGATTTTTTCACCGTTTTATTAAACGTATAAGCATGAAGAGTAGAAGAATAAGCAAAAATGGACAATATCAACCTTTGTTTGTTGAAAATCACCGTCTAATTTTACTGGTAGTTAAGTGCATTTGTTCAGATTGAACGTGATTTAACTTGATTTATTTTCGTTTACTTTTATCTGGTAGGTCTTTCGCCATTACTCAATTTTTTGCAATTCGCTTGATTTAGTGTCATGATTTTTGTATGATATCAAGATGGTTGCAACATAACCAGTGTATAAAAAACTAACAAGTTCATATAATAAGTACAACAGTAGTCCAAGGACCCTGCTTTGTAGTAGAATACCTGCACTTGTATCATTTAAGCCAGTGGTTGATTCATTTACTTTCACCATATATTGTCTTTGAACAAGATAAAATTGTCAGAACTAAGAGAAAATTGTTAAGCAAAATCTTTTTAATTTTAAAGATTAATTCTTCATGCCACACTTTGTCAAATGCTTATGCAACATCCAAAAAGACAGTAAATGCAAATGATATTTACAATTTTGTGATTTTGCTCAACTTCCGTTAACTTCGGAATTAAAATTGATGGAGTGGCATATTTGACGCTTTTCCAATAGTTTAAGTTTGTTATCACTTAATCACTACAAGTTAGTATAACATAGAAGAAAGCGTTTGGTCCGAAAGCGTTTGAAAATGTATTAATTGCCTGGCAATTAATACATTTTCTGTAGATAAGCCACGAAAGATACGGCTTATTCTCAATCGATTCTTGCCAAATTTCCACAGCCCAATCGGTCGATTTGAATTAACTGGGCTTTTTAAATTTTTCGTTTCTTTCCAAAAAGAGTAATTTGTCCTGTGGATTGCCGAGAGTTCATCTAAATAATTCTGTAGCCTCTGGTTTCCTTTTTTTTAATTTCAATTTTTAGTATCTTAATAGCGGAATTAAGTATCTATTTCGATAAGTTCCTGGATGTCACATGGCAATTTATTAATTTTCTCAGAAATATTGACCGCATGTTTGGAAGTTTTTTATTTGATGGCCAATAGGTTTATATTTAACATACTTCCCAGACCATCCTTGCACACATATACTCGTTGAACTAATATGTTTTTTTTCGTAATTATTAAGTACTTATTATATTCTTATTTGTGCCACCATGTTCTTTGCCAAACAGATGCTTAGTGTTATTTTTATTTGTAAAGAATATTTTAAAACCTCAAATTTCTGTTTGAGGAAGGCCGATTGCATTCCATTATGAGATTAAAAATATGTGTGATTTGAAATTGAGAAATTTATTGGGAACCTGTAGCGTAATATTTGTGTGAGCAACTGTATAAATTGAAAGTAATCAACCATTGCGAAGACGTATACAAGTATAATATTTATATATATATATATATATATATATATATATATATATATATATATATATATATATATATATATATATAATATATATATATATATATATATATATATATGTATATATATATATATATATATATATATATATATATATATATATATATATATATATATATATATATATATATATATATATATATATATATATATATATATATATACATTTACATATTATATTAATATAAACGTATATATGAGTAGAAATAATGCTGATTATATATACAAACCTCTATATATCTATCTAAATATATATATATATATATATATATATATATATATATATATATATATATATATATATATATGTATATATATATATATGTATATATATATATATATATATATATATATATATATATATATATATATATATATATATATATATATATATATATATATATATATATATATATATATATATATATATGTATATATATATATATATATATATATATATATATATATATATATATATATATATATATATATATATATATATATATATATATGTATATATATTTGTACTTTTGCTATATCTAGAATTTTTATCCAAGGGGAGAAGGGAAATAATTGTGTTATTTTCGTTTTTCTGTTTAATTTTTTATTTTTTTTTTGTTCATTTTCTTTACTTTTTTCATTTTCATTTTTATTATTTTTTATAAGCATTTTTTTCTATCTAGTTCGTTTTCCAAGTCTTCTACATTATACTTGCTTCATACTTACAGTGTGCTGTTATCGTTTAGTTTCGAGAATATAAGGGAGCTTTTTTATGCTTTTTTCGACAAATTTATTTTAGTAAAATACAAAAAAATAAATAAATAAAAACAAAAAAAATCCAGAAATATTTTTATTTTTTGCATTATTTTGTGCTTTTCCGTTCCTTCTCTCGTTCCCAACGATGGAAAACCCCAAACGATGTGAAATTACATCCTTTTTCTACAGATTTTTTGTTTGCTTGAAATTCCGCCAAAAAAACCATATACACACTCATACAACAAAAAAGTAAAAACAAAAATTAAAAATGTTCAATCAATATATACAAGCTTTTTCCCGTTTATTGTTTGGGTACTCTCATAAAGTATGTCAAAGCTTTAACAATCTACATCAAATGGGAACTTTACTATTTACTAATGCTCCAAACAATAAATAAATGATCATGAAAATTATTCATACTTTAATTTCTCTTTAACAGTTATCACAATCTGATGAATTACCCAAAATCATATGTGGCAGCTGTTTTATAAAATTGGAAGGTATACATCGATTTGCGTGTCTAGCACTTAAAACGGAAGAAAACTATTTAACGTACTTAAGTCGGAAAAAATACAACGAGGAACATCATAGCGAAGATAATGTTTGTAGTGATTCATTTTGTAGTTTTCTATAAATTTTCATGAAAATTTTATTTTATATACTCGGATTATAAACATAGGACCAGATTGATCAAAAACCACCACTATTACTCGACGAATTAAAAATTCCGGTGACAAAATTTAAAAATTCGCGTAAAGATAGTTTAAAATCGACAATAAAACCATATCGTCAGCCAAAAATGCGAAATACCCGCCATGTCGATCACATAACACTGGAACAAATCATAAATGATAAAATAGCGAAAAATTTATTTTCGCGCGCAAAACTGTGAAATTATTCCTATCAAAAATACGCTACTGTGCGGCGGAACAACTATAGAATTAGCGGCTGCCTCGACCACTACTATAACAAAATCGACAAAAAATAAAAAACATTCAACAACCGGAACTACATTATCGCGCGTGCCGACCACCGAAGAAACCTTGGCCAAGATAAAAAGTGAAATTTCGATTGTGCCGTACGATGATTTAAAATTAGGTCAGTACATTAAGGATCAAGCGCTTTTGTGTTTAATACTAAAAGGATTGAAATGGGATAATGCGGCGGCAATTGTTAACGACTCACAAATGGAAAAATTAAAGAATACAAGTTTTCGTGAAGTGTTGGCTAATAAAAATTTATTAAATGATGCCGATTTGGTTGAATTGTTGAAATCGTGTATTGGGCAGGAGGCGTTCTTAGATTTACAGAATAATATTGTCATGAAAGAGGAACTAGAGGAGGTGATGGAACCGGTTGATTTAAGTATTGTGTACAGCAACAGAAATACTAAGGGCCATAAACATAATTGTAGTGCAGATAGTAATAATAATAATAGTGGTAGCAGTAATGATGACGACAGCGTTACGCAGTTAGAGGTAAAATTGGATCCAGAACTTTTTTTTTATGATGACGAAGATAATTCCAGTAAAGGAAACGATAGTAAATCGGAAGATATAAAAGTGTTTAAGGAAGAGGTTAGTATATAGTTATTTAAAAACGTAGCATCCTATCCACTATAGTAAGTGGTTTAAAAAGTAAGACCAGTCCTCGCAACATTGTTCCAAATCTAGTTCATCCTTCGACTGTTAACTCGACAAAGATTCAACATATATCGCAAAAATCCATTTCATTTATCACTTGTTTTTCTAAGCGCCCGTAATATTCTTACGATGAGATGCCTCAGATGAGTCATATAATGATAGAACTTGCTGAAATCACATTGACTTAAGCTAAAACATCGTTCCATACTTCCGATACAAACTTAAAAAGTGGAAAGAGTACACCTAAAACACCTGGTGCTCGTTGCATTATTTTGGAGCACTTAATCCGAAAATTTTTAAAATTGGCAGGATATATCGTGAAACTCCGCAAAGTGCTGTGATTATAGCTGCGGTGGTGTGATCAGAAATACCGGGTTGAAACTCAAATCCATATAGTAGAGCATTTTTCATTCATTTATTTTGATTGGTGATGACTTTGGTTTTTTAAAGCAAACCATTGAGTTGGTCTATAGTTTGGTTTGCAATATTAAGTCTGGTAAAATGCAGACCGCCATAAGTAAAAACGTCGGTCTATACTTTCAAAGCAAGATAAGGAAAGAATGATGAACATTTAGGGACACCTGAGGTAGTTCAGTACATTTGAGAGAAACATTCTAAAATTAGAATTAAAATCGGAGTAATACCGTAATAAGTGCAGTGATTAAAGCTTTTTGGGAAATACACCGGCTTAGTATTAAAACTGAGTTTTTTCAAACCATATTCCACGTCATAACAGGGTGGCTGTTAATCAACGTGATTCTAAAAGGTGAGTCTTGTATTACCGGGCAATGACGTAAAGTAGGAAATTAAACGTTAGCTACGAAAGAGTAAGGAGAGCTTAGAAAGCCCCAAAACAGATGGCATGAGATAAATACATTTTATAAACTCATTGGCTAAAAAAGGGACCGTTTATCTTAAGGTTAATCATTACATTTTGAAGTCACAAACCTACAACCGATAGTAATAAAAAAAGATGCACACCTTGGGACATCTGGGCCTTGTTGCATTAATTTGAAGTTCTTGATATTTGATGGGAATATTAAAATCCTAATGGGAAATGGAAAAGGGATTTTTCATCACTTGATTTTGATTGAAGATGATGATGAAGTCTATTTCGACCTTTTAGAACAGACTATATGGTCCAAACTAACTTCCAAGCCAGTACAGGGTAGTTGATAATTGAAGTTGATAACTGAAGTTTTGCATCTTTGTTTTAGCTGGTAATGACGTAAGGTAGGAAGTTGAACGTTTAATAAAAACGAATTGGGAGAGCTTCGGTCCCAAAACACATGGCATGGCTAGTGAAATTAAATTTCTTGTGGTTACAAAATATATTTTGGCCGATGTGCAGAGCGACTCGTCTGGGGCTTGTCGAATTTGGAGAACTTGATCTTGGTGCAGTGATTATATCTGACGATGATGAAGTCAATTATGACCATTTAGTGCAGATTATGTGGTTCAACTCATCTTCCAGATTAGTACAGGATGGCTGACAATTGATGTGATATCTGGAGTAGGGCTGCTGTGGACCTAAAACAGAAAGAATAGAATGAAACATGAGAAAGTACATTCCTATATGATTGCAAAAGATATTTTATCCATACGTTTAGTACATCTTTAGTAACTATAATTATAACTAAATTTTATGTATTGCTTCTTTTTCAGTTTGATGATAGTGTTAGCATGAGCACCACACTAAAATTTTCAGCAAAGCAAAAGAAGTTTTTATGTACAATTTGTCCGGAAAAATTCGTTTCGAATGTCGATCTACAGGAACACATTATTACACATCTTATGAAACCGCGCGATAAACTATCGATTTTACCATCATCATCTGCCCTATTATTGAGCACCAACGACACCGATATTATAACAACAGTTACAAATCGTTCTATCAAGCTTGGGCTTAAATCATCAAAAAGTAAAACGCGTAAACAACGCGAAAAAGAAAAGAAAATGAAAGAAAAATATTTTGAATGTTTAATTTGTAAGAAAAACCTATCGACCAAAGGTAATCTAAAAACACATATGGAAATTCATCGGCCGCGAGTTAAATACTCGTGTGACGTATGCAGTAAAATGTAAGTCGTTTTATTTAGTCAACGCTACGTTTTTTGTGTTTGTTAGTGTTGTTGTTTTAATATTTTTAGTTTTAAGTCATTAATAAATTTGGTACGCCATCGCGAATATCATAATCGGTTTCATCGATGTTCGTTTTGCGACAAAATCTATAAGAATTATGCTGATCTAAAGGTAAAGTTATATTATGGTTTATGTATAAGGTTAACATTTTAATTATTATTTTTTAAATTCTCTGCTATTTAGGCTCATTTAAACGAACATGAAGACGCCCGCCCATATCAGTGTCCATACTGTGCTAAACAATTTACAAATTCTGGTACATTTGTATCACATAAAAAACGTGTTCATGCCGAGGAAATATTAAATAAAGATTTAGCTGCTATTATTTAAGTTAATAATTTAATTTTTAATTTTTTTGGTTAAAAACTGTGATATTTGATTTTGATTTTCATTGTATTTAATGTAGTTTGTGAAACATTAATATGTAATTTATAGAATTTTCAGTTTTTAATTATTTAATTCATATAAATGTTTGTTCAAATAATTAGTTTATGATACATATATGTGTATATAAGATTTATTTCTCAGAAAAATTTACTACATAATATAAATTACAAAATTAGATTATAAATAATTATATGTATATTTAAAAAAAAAAAATATTACAGTAAAATTATATTTATTCGAATAAACACAGAAAAATTACAAAAATATGAATGGAAAGTACAATAAAAAGAAAAATTAAGATAGATTTTTAAATTATATAATTGTGAATATTACTAAAAATTTAAAGCATTTTTACTAAGGTTCAACAGTCAACATAAAAATTAAAACTACGTCAAAATTAAACTACGCTAACATATTAATTACAAATTTAATCGGTTGACCCCGAAATGATTTGAGAAAGCAAAATTTATTAATTGTTACTTCGTCTTTTAACTCGACATGGGTTCATCACATACCGCAACAGTCTAGTGTTAGGCTCAGTAGACTCACGACTTAAGTGAAAACATCGGTTCATATTTTCTACACAAACTTTGAACAAAGAATGAGGTACACCTGGGATTCAAACGGAAATCTAAAAAATGGAAATATAACCCGTGGAACACCAATTAGTTCAGTGGCTAAATTAATTTGGAGCTCTTGATGAGGAAATTCTAAAATTTATATTCAAATCACAGTACCACCGCAATTGGTGACTGGATCGATAATAATTTAAGTGACAGCTAAAATCTTAGCTGTAACACGTAATTAAGGTATACAAATTACGTTTTACTAAATGAAACTATGCTAAAACATTTATTACAGATTTAACATGATTGGTAAGTAGAAAGTTATACATTCGTATATTATGTGCATTAATCGACTTTATCCCGACAAACTGATGTATGATTTTCATTGAGATAGGTTATGGGAACTGTGTTATACGCTCTCCGGCAAAGGTGTTGTGCCATCTTTAAAAATGTGGTGAATGAGGAGCAAACATGTACCTCCTAAGTTCTGCTTGCCATCAATATGTCGTCAACGTTGACTAATTTGAAAACAAGATTTTGTAACACTTCATTCATGAAAAAGGCATCCGTTTTTATTCGAATAACCTTAATCATGTGGTAATTGCTGTTTTAGGCACGTTTTCGGAAGTAACAGATAAAGTTTAGTATAGTATAGTATTTTTAGTACAGATGTACAGAAAAATTGTATAAGTAGGGGGCCGTTTGTGTGTTTAACTGGCACATCATAATTTGGGGATTCAGTGAGGGTGGGTTTTTTTTTGTATATTTCCATTGCACTTAGGTATTCAGTCTTCTAGTTTTTTACTTTTGATATTAAGCTTGAATCTCTGTAAATTGTATACCAAGGAGAGCGTTTCATCATTCAGTTCATTCGACATTCGCGCACTCCGAACACGAGTTTTTAAATTTATTGGTCTTGAGGAATTTAATTTCCAGATTGTATTTGTGCACAGGCCGTCTTAAATTACGCGCGGGTCTTGACATACTAGGTATAAATCCATAAAGTTCTGATGAACAATGCCCATATGAAAGAACTCGAAAAACACGCATAAGGCTCTCACATTACGTCTATGGGAAAGAGAATCAAGATTATATTAAAAAAATGGTCGGAAAAAGGACGGATCCCTAAGGGACACATCTAAAAGTCCCCCCTTTTGGAGGGACCAAAAAGGTGCGATTGTTATAACCCCGATTTAAGACTTGCCGCAACTCTTCTCTCACCTTCTTTTTGTGATAATTTAACCTTGCGATACCGTTTTCGTTGCCAATATTCATTCTCAATTACATAATATTTCGGACTCAATGTATTGACCTAAACTGTCATTGCGCTGTCAGTCAATTTCATACCCGAGTGATTGATACGTCTTCCACGCAGGGATTCGAATAGGTCAAATTTTATTATAAAATCAGCTCACATAATTGGTGGGGTAGTGGAAACGAGCACGAATGGGTGTTTTTTGTTGTGCTGGTCGCTACTAAAAGACAGAATACTAGAACATGAGATCTTTTTCCTTGAAAATAGCATATCAGCTTCAGTTCCACAAGAAAATGAGGTTATTATTTTGGTATCGTAAAAAAACGGTGGTTTTGTAAACTTCGACTATCTGCCCTATGGTTAGTCAAATTTAATCTTTGAAAGAAGCAATTTTGTGGATACGTCTTTTTGGGTTTTGAATTATGCTTGATTACTGTATTTGTAACAATACCGACAAAATCTCAATTATAGATCTGCTTTGACCCATCGGTTTAAATTGAGTGGATCCTAAATGATAGTGAGCTTCTAGAGCGATTGTGACTGCTTGAAGTAAGAGCTAAAAATGACTTCTGGAACTTAGAAATTTGCTCCTCCAACTCCGCAATTTCAGATTTTTGTTTTGTTGATTGCTAAATGTTGATGAGGGGAAATCCTTCTGTGACTCGAATATTTTGCTTTGTCTATCAACTTGCTTGTTGGTTTTCATCATTTCTTGGAGACATATTTCGAAGACAAATTGCAGATGAAATCATGACGTCTTTCTTCCAAGACAAACTGCAGCCGAAAACAACACAAGTTACAAAAATCTACAGTCAAAATAAAAAACCTGTATCTTAACAAGAGTGGAAAGGAGAAATCAACAATAACTTAGGCTCACAAAAATCTCCTGGATATATGACAAATAGTTAAAGTAAATACTACCAGAAAAATACGGATTAACTGGACAATGGATGGCGATTCCAGCTAAATGAAACCAAATCAACTCATGTTAACTTCACCAACAAATATAGATACCAGTGGAGATCAATTCACAGCAAGTTCCACATGCAAATACGCTGAAATGACTATAGACATAATACTTGAGGCTAAACTTAAGTGGAAAGGGCATGTCAAAAAGAAAAAAAGAAAAGCTTAACATCAAAAACAAAAAAGTGTATACTGGCTTACACTAGGTAGGATTTTCGATCTAACATTACATAATAAAATAGCTGCAAACACTAAAACTTTAACTATAAATGAACAACGAAGCATCATTACAACCTTATTCGTATACCTTTATAATCAGAAAGTTCCAATTCCGGTTTCTGTGATAGTTTCATCCGGTAAATCATCTTCCTTAACGATGGAAAGTCTTTTGTCATTCACAGTATCATCAAAATCGTCTCCTTCATCATCGAGTATTATTATCATCATCAGCAGAATTGCATGAACATTAGAAGAAGTATTGCTCCCTGTGAGCGAAACAGAGTTGTTGAACACATTTTATCAGTCGCCCGATTTTTGGCATCATATTCTGGTGTTGGACACTTGAATTCCATAATCGAAAAGCATTCATAGTAGTTAATTGATTTGTGAACAAAAATAGTGGAATAATGTAAGCTACAAGTTCAAAAGGACTTTAAGTCTTAGCCACATGATCATCCAACGACCAACGGAACTTCTCTTCTCTTCGTGGACTTAGATCGTGGATCCGATGGGATCCGATCAATTGAAGATGAAATTCCTTTCTGTGAAATTGATATCCCGAAGAATATGACATTAATTGAGATCCAATAGGACCACAAATTAAATATTCGAAAGACAAAGGCCTTACGAAATCATAAAAATGTTGTAAATTTCGTGTACCTTGGTTTTACTGTATAATATACCTTTCAAGATCTGCCATGCATTCATCCTGTCAAAAAACAAAAAGTTTTGACTATTAAAAGCTTGTATTAAAATCAGTGCTACCGTATTAATGCGGAACATGGAACCACACACTGAAAATCACTAGGAAACATCAGGTGTTTGTGAACAAATACCTAAATAGACCAATAAAATGCATCTGGTCGAAAACCATCACGAAAGAGGAACTTCTCCACCAAACATACCAAATTGTTATCGGCAAAACAAGGGATAACCAAAGGTAACAGTCCCAAAATCGGAATCTTCTTTAAAATCGGAGGTAAAGGTACATAAACTCGAAAAAATACACACTTTCAACCAACATTTACTTGTCACAAATTTGAATATTTACATAGCCATTAAAAATTGAACTAAGATGATAAAATAAGCCATTGATGCTGAAGTAATCTGCAAAATAAATCCAATATTTACTATTTTAACTATTGTTTGAACTATAAACACAAATTTCACGTATACCATAAACAACAACGAAAAGTCAAGTGAAAATAGCCCATACGGCGATAACTTTAACGGATTTTGTATGATTTGTATCGAAAACGATTTGATACTATTCTTCAGTCGTATATCAATGCTCTCAATGTTGATTGTATGCAAAATAATTCCCGTCTTCTGAAACTATATTATAAAAGATCAATTAAAAAAATTTTAAACCTAAACTTGTTTACGCAGTGTTTAACTGTTTTAACGAGCTTCTGGCAACTGAACAAAATCCATATAGTTTCGACAAGCTTTGCAAAAAATATCACTGCTGCCAGCCCGATTTTAAACATATGATATTCAGTCATTTTGACATTAAACATTGTAAAAATATAGTATGGCTGAAAAATAAAATTAATTATTGCATTACATAAACTATTCGTTTAACTAGTCCATGCAAATACTTACCCTTAGTGCCATTGTGCAAAACGAATCGGTCAAAAATACAACAATAGGCAATGCATTGATTTCTACCCAATCCGCAATTATGTTAATTATCTTGCGATGCATATACGCTATTTCATCGATCAAATCGCTCAGATTGCAACAGTAGTTTAACAGTATCTGTGCTTTATCGCAATGCAATAGCTGACAATTATTAAAATCGCGTACGTTGTCGAGCAGTAACTTATTTAAAGTAATCAAGTAAAAATTAAAAATTTCTACGCCACCATAAAAATATGTAATACTCGATGCAACATAGAAAAATGGCAGAATACAATATGCTGACATTAGAAAATTATCTAGAATACTAATTCGCCTAAGCAAAAAAAATGAGCTTAAATAATGCAACGATATTAACCGAACTATGTCAAATAGACATTTGACCAAAATCAATGTGGCCAATTTAGCCGTATAGTTAAATTTTGCTCCGTAACTCTTCCGATTCATTAAATTCGTTATACATTTTAATTGTTTTTGATACGATCTTTGTTGCCAGTCGATGCTTCGCATTTTCACGCACATAATCAATATCATGTAAACGAAAATTGTTTTTTGATTTATCAAAAATATTACGTCGGCTATGATCCAACGGGACGGCATATCAAAAACTATTAGTTTTTTTATATCGGTGATCAAAAATCCATATATCCATGCAATCATTGTTATCACAGTAAAAATGTTTAGCAATATTGATTTTTGTAGTTTTATTGACTTGGATGAAAAGGATCCGATCAATGGTAAAATACCAATGATTGAAAAGTACCAGTGTAAGAGTTTCAATAACCTGCTGTAGAACATTCTTTATGTGCTTATAAAACAAAAACCTCTAATCGACTGACAAAATTGAACTAGGTCGCGTATCAATAGTAACTGATGCTCCTTATTGTCTGTACCGAAATTAATGAATTCAATGATGGTATGTAAAATACACGTGTGTAAAATACTCAAAATATTTTTGTGAACTATAATCGAATCTATTATTTATCGAGTAACTTGAGTACTCGTAATTAATTAATCACCTGCTAAATGAAATTAGTGAATGACAAAATGTAATACAATAATTAAATATTTAAGTATTTTCAATGACTGTTATAGTGTAATTTTATTTTAGTTGAGGTTGGTAGTTTCTAAAATTTCGTGTCAGTACACTGATATAATTTTTGATAAGTCTACTTGTTGAGGTTTAATTCAAATGGTACATATATTGTCAGATAAGAAGTGTAGAGAGGTAAACATTTTTGCTTGCTTTGGCATAATGTGACATTGAATTCGTTTTCTGATGGAACCTTTGCGATTACTTGTCATCAGCAAATACTCTATAGTAACCAATAATTTTATTATATCGCGAATATAATTATGGTCGATAACCATATGATCCACCAACAAATCAAGAATATACTAGTATGAAGTAGGTCTTGTTAAGCAGATGCACATCATCTAAAAAGAAGCGACTTTAGGCTCTCTTGAATGAACAGAGCCTATAAGGGATGTGAAGCCTTCCGAAGTGTTATGCAGAATAAAAGCCCTAGCGTCGAGTAACTTATCTTACCACAAATAATAAAGATGGCTATTATAGGACAACCAACACATTTTTCGATCATTTAACTCCCGAGCAAACATTAATGAATGCTCAAAAGCAAATCTATGGAAGACTTATAATACCAACTTGGAACGACGCGACGAGAAAGAATTAAAAGAACTGCAAAATGACAAAGATCGCAACATTTCCGACTTCGCGGTAAAACTCCAAAACGACACAAAATAGTGGTTTTTACAGACATGCACGGAAGTGCCGATCACCATATAAATTCGTGCAATCTACATCAACTATAGAAGTTAAACTCCACTTTGGCTTTTGGGCCACTTTATTCAAGAAACCAAAAACGGCCAAAAACTTCGCTAAGTCCGAAGAATGCAACGACGCATTCATTAAATCAAGAACCGAATTAGCCAACTTAACGTTTTTGGCACATCCACTAACTAACACGAAATTCAGTTAAACTAAGGTTAAATCCAGCACTACCGTCGGTGCAGTGTTGCAACAATTCAATAGGTATTGATTGTTGGAAGCCGCTGGGATTTTTTTTCGAAGAAACGTCGGATGCTGAAAAGGAATTATCAGCATTCGACCGGGAATTCCTTGCAATTTATCTTCTATTAAGCATTTTAGATATTTTCTCGAAAGTCAAGACTTCAGCAATACAGACAAAAACTGAAAGAAATCCGAGTCACAGACGCGTTCTATATCAGATATCACTAACGACATCGAAACAGCGACGGTCGATGCAAATTTCAACATTAATAAAATTATCTTAGCCCAAAAAGCAGAATCAGAACTTCATAATTTACTTTCTGGTTCCAAACGTCACGCTAGTTTCAACATGAAACTATAGAGCTTTTCAAGCTACCCGGATTACAAATCTACTGCGAAACGTGGATGGGTACGAATCGCTCATATATATCGCAGAAATTATACCAAAAAATGTATTCAGCACCATACATAATCTGTCGCATCCTAGTATCAAATTATCAGAAAATTGATAATTGCTCACTATTTTTGGCCAAATCTAAACAAAGATATATCCCATAGGGCAAAGTCCTGTTTTTCATGGCTCGAAAGTTCAAAATCAAAAAGCACCTTTCGGACAACTCGAAATTCCACCGGGCCAATTTGAACATATTCATATAGACATCGGCGGTGGTCCGCGTCCTCCATCTAATGGATATATCTTCCTTTTAACCTGTGTTGATCGGTTCTGAACTGAGAGAATGTCTCCAAACACTCGTCCATAAAAGGCTCCTTCCTTCTTGCTATGACGATCCAATACCGAAATCCAATACTGAGATTACTGAGGTTATCTCCAACCTCACTGGAACGAACATCCTTAAGACACAATCGGCTTCCACTTTTTGGCCATTAAGACTTATGCGGTCTCCACTTTTTGGCCATCGAGTTCCTTGGAGAGCAATGAGCATTTTACTTTTTAAAATATAGGCACAATTGCTAACCATTCATTGGGCATAACATCGCGTTCCATAAAATAAATTCAAATAAGAATTTATTCGAATAAGTTCAAAACGATACTTCCACAACGTGGCTCTTTCGAACATCAAGAACTCAAGAAAATGTTTCCAATATACCACTGACCGGAAAGCAGTTTCTTCTTAGTACAGGGTAACATGTTAAGCATAAAATTTCTATTAAGTCACAAAAAGAATAAGCTGTCATCTATGGAAAATTGTCCCATGGACCCTAATAAACAAACAAATTTATTCTAGCTGAATGCATAATGACAACAAATAACTTTGAATTTAAATTAAACACGCCACAAAAAAAGTTAAATATTTCAACCATCCGAGATATTAGAAATTTGCTCAAATTATAAACTTGCTCAATTTCCCAATAAAATTGTACAGCCCTACTGCTAAATCAGCTGTTTTTTTTTTAAATTTTCGATGACATTTCGTTTTCGTTTCGTTGGTATTCATTATTCTCTCAAATCAAAACAATTTATATGTCAATGTCCTTCATACAACCTTTTCAAGTGAATGTTTTAAAAATGTTAACACATAAAAATGTATAAAAGTATTATTAATTGAATTATGTGTCATTAATAAATGTAATAATAATTAAATATTTAAAACAATCGCCTATTTTAAAGTGGTTTTTATCAAATTTATGAATTAAAGTTTGTTTGATTGTGTTTGTGTGCGTGCTTATTATCTCTTTCACTTTACTCAATTTACTCAACAACGAACAATCGAATTCAGAGAGCAATATAAAAATGTTGATTTAAAATTTTGACGTTCAGTTGGTTTTGTGCTCTTGATTTCGATCGTTCATTAATTAAAAGTTGATTAAAAAGATTTAGTTAAAAAAAATGTTTTAAAGTTTAATATGCAATAAATAAAAGTGTTTAATTAAAATTTCCCTATATTGATAAATATACATGTGTGTAATTGATATGTGAAATTATTTGCAACAAAATATTGTGTATTGGTGAAAAAAATATTTTGTGTTTGTGTAAAATAATTAAAATTTCAAGACATAAAATAAATCAATTATTCAATTTGAATAATTATATAAATGTCTAAAAATCCGGAATATTTAGGTGAAAATATGAGTAACTATCAAAATAGTGTGGTTCAACCACTTCTAACAGGTAAATAATTATGCTTTATACAAATCGTATACTTTATACAATTTGATGCAATTTATTATGGCATGCAACTTTCATTTTGTGTATGTGTTTGTATCTTGAATTTGAGCGCAAATACAAATTTTTTTTAATTAGCTGATTACGTTACGAATTTTGTGCAATTTTGCAAAAAAATTGGTTTCATTTAGATCTTGTTATTTTGATGGAATTTGGTGTTTAATCAAAAATGTGAAAATTTAATAATCGATGGACTATTTGATTTGATTTTTATGAATGACAATCCAATGACCTTGAAATAATTTTTTATTTCATTCAACTTTTGCTTAACTCGAGAAGTTGCAGTTAAAAGGTTAATTTTTTTTAACGATTTGTTGTAATTACTTGATTAGCGTTAACATTAATATGACTGCATATAAGTATGGTTATTACGTTGGAACTAGAGATTATGTTTATTGTGTTTAACTTGTTAATTGTTAAATTGTTTGTAGATAAGTGAGATTAAAGGTTTTCTGACGTTGATCTTGTACTAATTATTATTTAGTAAGTTCTGTACAGAATCAATAACTTATAAAAGTAACTAAGTAGATAAACTTAACATTTGTGCAATGAAATGCTGTGATTTATTATATATAAGTTAAATTATTTATAGTTCTTTCAGTTGATCAGTACTCTCAGTAGAATTAAACTGGTGTGGATTCCAAATACCATCGATATTTTGTCTTGAGATTTGAATGCTTTATTATGACTACCAACTAAATAATGTAAATCAAATCCTACTATCTAGTCAACTGTTATTTAATTAGCTTTAGTAGTAGTAAGTTTCTCTTATACTCTATATAGGTAATTATAGTAAAAACTGGTATGACGGGCAAAGTAAATCTATGCCACGATAGTTTTAGCATTTTAACCGAACTCCTTCATTGTCCATAACTTTGATTTTAAACCAATATTAAGTATAACGTATAAAAAACATCTTCACAAAGTATCCGAAAGGAGTACAGTTCCAAAGTTCCTTTAAAGAGATTATATGAACCGCGCCAATTGCGGAGTTATTATATTTTTGAGACCTTAGACTTTCACTATTTACGCCTCTATTGATTTACTCAGCGGTGCTTCTAATAAGGAACCATTTCTGTTCTATACCAACTGTTTCGAACTACAGAATATATGCGTCAACCGACTCAACTGTTTCACTCCATAACAAACCGGCTCAATCGGCTCTATCGCGAGGAGCCATCTTCGTTGAGAGCAACCTCTGGGCCCGGCATGTGGCGCTTGCCTCTCATAGTTCGCTGCTTAATTTTTTAGAGTCGGCGCGCATGACGTGAAAGAGACAGCGAACTCTGTGACTTTTTACTTTATGTAGTTTTCATTAAAATCCTGATGTCATGGTTGTAAATAGATTCTGAAGGAATTGAAATGTCGTCATCATCAAATTTTGGGCCATAAATTAAGTGCATAACTCTTTCAAATTTCATCAGCCATCTTTCAAACTCATCGGCCCTGGTTCAACTCTAACGCACCCAAATATACGACAACATCTCGGATAAACACCTTGTTCGACTTTAGCTTTTTGGAATTTCCAAAATATTTGATATCTGTGTCCAATCACACAGATATTATCTGCCTATGCAAGAACTTGGTTAGACTGACAATACAAGATGTTGTCCTTACACTCATACGAAAGATAAATTCTAACATGGGATTAAAAAGTACCAGCGATAGCGTATCCTTGTCGTACACCAGAGCTAACTGTAATAATTCCTGATAGCTTTTTTTCGACTACTTTAATCAACATTGTGACTGCATCACTATCGTTTTACATAAACGCACATATTTTAAGGTTATCCCAAACATCGCAAATCTTATGGTAGATAACCCCATAGTTTGAGTCATATAGGTTTTCGGACTAACCCGGAACACTTGATGCACGTCACGCAATGTTTCGTAATATGTATAGAAATAATCATTCGAAATCGAATCTCATCGAATATCTTGTTCTGAGACTTTCTATTAATTGGACATAACTGCGATTTGCCCCACTAAGCGAATAATTTCGAAAAAGTATAGTTTCACAAACTATTCCCTTCTAATATCAAGAGCTCGAAATTAAAGCAATCGGTGAACGATTTATTTTTGCCACTGCAAGATTAGTGTTAACTCGTAAGATAGTTCCTTAAGGATATCATGCTCGTGTATACATATTTTACGAGTCTTGCGGGTGTCCTCGACCACAACGGTTTTATAAAAGACCGTTAAAGGCGTTCCGATTTTAAATATGTGGTTCTTATATTTTCGATACTACCTTTTAGTCTCTTCATTTACGACAAGGATAGCATACTGTAGTGGAATTTTAAATTAGTAAAGTTGCGGTTAATCTTATAATCATTCCATCATCAAATGCCGCATTTCAATCTATTTTATAAGTCTTACCACAACTGAAAGTTTATAATCTATACTTTCGAATACTCACAACGAATACTCATACTAACGATCTTATGAATGATTATAAATTTTCAAAACAGGCGTACAATCAACATTGGCACAATTACGTATGAATGTTTGGATTCCGAATGTTAAACGACTAGAGCGAGCAACAATCCATTATTCTGTCAAATGTTTACGATTCTGAAAAGCAGCAGCAGAACAATAAATGGTTATGATATTAGAAACTAGAGTGTTACTAGAGTCAAATCTTATGCTCCCTCTGCTAACACAGGCATCGATTAAAAAGTAAATTTTCGATCCGAGTAAGTATCAAAGGTTAAAAAAAAACAATCTTCCAAGGGCTACATTGTCTTATTCGTTTATTTTCTCTTATGGCAATCCATCTAGATCTGGTACATTAACAACAGCAATATTCATGGCAGCGTTTAAACGATTCCCATTAAAAAGAGTAAGACCTTTAAACAAATATAGGGACATAATGGTGGCAATTTCGTTTGACCACGAAACGAGCAACTCAATGAGTTGAAATTAACGATACAAAAAGCCAGCAATTGTGTAGCGAGGCAATTAGTTAACAATGGAATAAAACGACATTTAAGCCCTCCTGGTAATTCCACTTTCGCTAAAGTTTAGCAAGTCAATCCAGGGCAATTCTTTCGATGTTAAATGGTTTGTTTAGGATTACGTTACTCTATCGGCTGGCCACTTTTTAATCGGAAGACCTCTGATTTCAATTTCTAAATAAAAAAAAACCAACATATGCTACCTAAAGATGTGTTTGGTTTTCAAAGATGACTAAAGGATTGGAAAATATACTTAATAAATCTGCAACAAAGATCCAGGTGCGTAGTGCTGAAGACAAACTACGAGATTATACAATTAGTGCTAATTAATGATAAAGATCTTCCACCTTCAAAATGGTCAATGGAAAGATTATTAGATGCCCATATATAGTTGGATGGTTCGAATTAGAATTATATTAATGACGGATTCGAGAAACACAATTTTAAAGAGGCCTAAGTTTTCCAAAAATAAAAATTCTTCGTACTAAGGATAAAGTCACATTAATAAAAACGATCGCCCCTCCACTATTGATATTGCAATTCAACATAATATTCATCAAGATATATATTTTTTCAACATACACGATTTGAAAATGAAGCAGCCATATACATTGAATCCATTGGCAAATGCAAACTTACAAACAATAATTAAAACATAATAGCTTACAATCAATCTAATCTAAGTCTAAGCAGACCCTATCTTAGACAAACTAGTTAAATTATGTTTAGAACCCAATGACAACTTTACAAACTTAAGTTTTACTAAAAGATTAAGTAACTCAACCACAGTGCATTAATAGAGCCATATTTTAAAGAGTTCTTACATAGAATGGCGCACACAGATTAATAAATCAACATTTCACAGAATTTATGAAGAGTCAGCCTTCATCCTTTAATCAAAGATTCAACTGTGAACGCTTTAAAAAATGATATTTATCAACACTGGCTGGTATTCCAAAAGTAGTTTAGAGAAAGGCTTTTGACAATCCAACTATTTAAAAAAGAAGTAAAAAAAACACTGAAAGAACTTAACAAAATTAAGTTTGGACTATGACTGTGCCTTGAAGAGCAAAATTGTAACCATAGCGACTAGGCAAAGATATTATCATGAATTATATTCCTCTCACATCACAAATCAGCAATAAAGAGAACACTTAGAATTTCTACGATTTATACAAATCCAACACAACAAAAAATATATCAACAATCTAAGGCATCTATGAATAGTAAAGAAACATTTTTCTAACATCACAGGCACTACTATTCGCTCACACATAGGATTGTTTAACTATAATACTCATAATTTTGTCCTGTGTCGTAATTGAACGAAAAAAAGCCTGGTACATCCAACAAGAAGCGATCCTTAAACAACAACACATTAGAACCGGAAGAATGTTAAATACTTAACACGTGTAACAACAACAACATTAAAATTAAAATAACATTAAGCAATTCAAATGTTTTGTTAGTTTTGCATATTTTATATTTTAATAGTTATTTAAGTATGTAGATTTATAGTACACGTTTTTGTGTTTAAGTAAGTAAATCGAACGATTTTGGTAAAAGTTTAGTTCTTCTGGAACCATCACATATTGTTTCTTTCAAGCTACTATATGGTTATGTCAAACTCACAGGAAGCTAGAAACATAAATTTTAAACAATCAGTAGTAGTAGTATAGTAGTATAGGGTTTTCCAAAAAGAGGTTTCGAAAAAAAAGGAGTATTTTTTAAGGAAAATCAATGATTGTAGTCTAAAAGTGTTAAATCACAAGATCTCGGTGGCCAATTGTGATCACCTCTTCAAAAAATAACACGATCAGGAGACTTTTCTTGATTTCGATGATTTCGTTGCTTGTGTGGCACGTAGCGCCGTCTTGCTAAAAATAAACGTCGTCAACATCAATATCTACCAATTTTGGCCATAAAAAATCATTAATCATAGCTCGGAAGCGCAATACATTCACCGTAACAGTTGCACCAGCCTCATTTTCAAAAAAGTAAGGTCCAATCACAACGCCAGCTGGCGGCACCACACAGTGACACGTTGAGGATGGAGAGGCTTTTTAACAATCATTCTTGGATTTTATGAGCCCCAAATGCGACAATTCTGCTTATCAACGTAGACTCCGAGGTGAAAATGGGCCTCATCACTGGAGATGATTTTTCGATGAAAATCCGTATCATTTTGATACATTTGAAGGACCTAATCAGTGAAGATACGATGTTTATGGTGATCGACCTGCTTGAGTTCTTGTGTTAACTGAACTTTAAAAGCCTTAAGACTTACGTCTTTATGCAAAATACGGTGTAATGTCGTTTGTGGAATGTCTAATTCCAAAGATCGACGATCGGGTTTCTTCAACACTACGGGCTACAGTAGCAATATTCTCAGTTGCTCTTGAGCGACTCACACGGTGTCGATTCTTCACATCACTAACTTGTCCAACAGCTCAAATTTTTTTACTAGTTTCACTATTGCCGGCCGAGAAAGTGCTTCACGACGACCAAAAAGTGCTTAAGTTTTGCGAACTTTGATTGCCAAATTTTCACCATTTTTGTAGTTAATTTTAACAATTTCAATGCGTTAATGCGTGTATCGTACCATTTTTAGTAATGGCGTAGTTTTTACTTGTCAAATGTCAAAAGATGACAGCTTCAAAATTGACAGCGGTCCAAATAGCAGGCTATTCAAAATCAAACTTCTTATTGGGTAACCTTATATGCCACGTCTTAGTATTAGCTGTGTTGCTTTGGTAAAGCTAAGCGAGTTTTACTTTAAGATCTCAAAGCAACAGCTTTTGCCTTTATGCGCATTTTAATTTTTCTGTGTTGGTTATGAAACATTTAAATCAAACTTTTTTATATACATTTATGTAAAAAAATTATATATACAAGAATCGTGTGATGTGATGATACTTTCTGTGATTTTAAATATGATTTTAAATAATAAATTTGATAAAACTACCGCCTTGTACCATAACCATAAAATAGTTTTGTTTCCCCTAAATCTAAAAATTTTTTAGCTTACAAATAAAGCCGATTCGGCTTTATACAATTTTTTCGGCTTTGTGAAAGCAACACAGCTTATTATAATTTTTGATGGGACGTTAAATAATTCGCGGAAGAGTTGGAAAAGGTTAGGCCACAGAAAAATTTTGCATATAGGTTACAAAATATAAATAAAAAAAAAATTTAATTTAGCTGAGAATCACTCCGATGGCGTAGGAAATTGAAGATGACTACCAAAGAGCGTTTTGTCCAAATCGGTCAGTTATACTGATCGCTGAGGATAGTTCAGTCGTTAACAACTAGGTATCTAACGTAAGATCACAAAATTATCACAAGCTAAACTGTTCTCAATACGTTTTAGATCTCATTCCAAAATTTTATTTTGTTCTGGTAATTTAATCAATTGAACATACCAAATGACGTAATCAGAAAAACTCAACTCTAAGTACTTTAAAATTCTATGTAATCATTGTAGTTCATAAAATGTCAAACGTAAGTCTAATAATAGAAAAGTATAAAAGAAAAATAAACTATGAATGAAAGTAGTTTGCATTTCATTAAATCCGTACTATGATACATGCGAGTAGAGTTTACATAGGAGACATAGTAAGTTATATGGCAATCTCACCAGTAACCAAAAAACAAAACTAAACTCGTTTCTCTTTAGTGAGACGTTCAAGGTATTCTTAAAGGCGTATAGATATATTCCAATTGATATACTTGTTTGATCTGACCTAATACCTTGAACGAACTGATATTATATATATATATATATATATATATATATATATATATATATATATATATTTATATATATATATATATATATATATATATATATATATATATATATATATATATATAATGCATTTCGATTTATTTATAAATTTGGTAATTCAATATGAAAATAAATGCACAATAGCTAAAATAACTTTTCATATATCGATATAACAAAAGTGACGTGCAATAATAAATGGCTATTGCTGGTCCGTACTGGATAAACAATCCAATCAAAATTATGAAGAACGCTGCATCGGCTTTATACTGATCGTTCAACTGTCACATCCATACATAACAAAACCAACCGAAGCTTATTCCAACATTTCAGTAAAAATCATACGGTTCGGCCAGCTAGGACGAAATACTCTCGGTAGTCATCAACAACTGATTTTTTTAGCAAATACCGGTTTGTTATTTTAAGCGCCTTTAAATTGATTTTACGCTTCTCTTTAGACTATTTATAGCTCCATAGCAAAATGACTTCACTTAAATAAATGCATTGTCAGTGTTAGGTTAGTTACCTTTTTAACGATCGTTAACTGATCTTGGTAATGCTATATACAAATCTCTGTTGATCTCCAACTTCTAGTTAAACTACCATTGTGGTTTTGTGGTAACCATAATTTCAACACATATGCTTCAGACACACTGTCTCTATATTGTTTAAGTCGCTTCCTCTAACAAACAAAAAATATAAATACCCCTTGCCCTTGCATACTAGAGCTTAATAATATATATTTTGTAAATATACATTGTAGCTATCATATATAATTATTATACGTAGCTGGGTTTGTTTCATTTCGGTTTGGTTTTAAACATAGTGATAATGTGATAAGAATTGGACTAAGGTCAAGTGTTTTAAGTAAATATAATGACGTCACTGTCGCATTGCACTCTGTCTTAAAAATTTAAATTCATGAGTAATTTTATTATTTCCTTTTGAAACAAGTTTGTGGTTGACCGACATACACTAAATAAGTATCCCGTATCTGTATTATATCACGGAATTTGTTAACTATTAGAAAATTTCGTAATGCGTAATAATATCTAATTATTCACTCTACATAGTTACTCTTCTTACAGATAACAAAATATCGTTCGATGAATTAATAATAACTAAGCCAGTAATTTACATGAGGGTAAACTTTTAAATTACTTAGATTAGCAGAAAATGTAGATTTTGCTGACCTCATAAAAATAATTCCAAGTTTAGGTTAGGTTAAGCCAAGGTGGTCATCCTAAAGGACGTGACATAGACACAAGTAGCCCGTAGCCACAACAAATATATTCTCCACTCACCACCTACTGGAACCAGTTCGAGCTTCTAACGAAGCAGTTGCTATCGCTGACACTCATCCTACTGAGGTCTGACAGATCACGCAGGAGGCGAGCTCCCAAAAACTTAAGCCTTTATTGAGCCAGGGTAGGACAGGTGCAGAGCAGATGCAGACCAGATGCAGTATAGTTTCCTCCTCCTCCTTATCTCTTCAACTTCTACAGTAATCATGCGAGAGAACATCCAGTCCACTCGCATGCTTACCAATGAGACAGTGTTCAGTAATGACACCCACGATTATAGTATTATAATAAGTCTAGTGTAGGCCAAATTTGCCGAGTAATTACACATGAGGCACAATTTGCCCACCTACAATTTGTGATTTTATAAGCTTCTTTCTTTAGGAGCAGTTTATACATGCCAAGTGGTACTTCTGTATTAGCGTGGCATAATAAAATGCTACAGGACGCTCGTGTCGAGTGAGTTCATCAGCTTTTAAATTCCTTGTTATATTTAAATGCCCTGGCATCCATGTAAGCTGAATATTGAACTGTCCTGCCATCTCGTTAAGAGATGAAAGACTGTTCCGAGCTACTTTCGACGTGATAAAGCCTGATTGTAGAATTTTAATGGCAGCCTGATTCCGTAAAAATTCCAATATCCCTAACAAAAATTACATTATACTTCATCAAGTCTAAGGCCTCTTTGATTGCGATGAGTTCCGCCTGAAAAACACTACAGAGATCAGGTAGGCGAAAAGAGAGGTTTCAATTTATTTCCTTGCAGAACACCCCACAGCCAACCCTGCTGTGGATTCTCGATCCATCCGTAAAAAAGTTAATGTTACCGGAATTCAGAACTCCTTCTTCCGCCCAGTCCTTCTTCGAGGATGGTATAGTCGGGGTGGTATAGTCAATGGCTTTGGGGATAGCCTTATTCATTAGAATAGATGAGTGTCCCTTATTACTACAGGTCCACAGAGAAATTAATTTAAGCCTAATAGCTGTACACGCAGCCATTTGTTTAGCTAAAATATCAAAAGGGACTAGATTAAGAAGAATCTCTAATGCCTATGTTAAAGTGGTTCTGAGTGCACCACTAATTCACAGATAGGCAGTTGAACCTTCATCAAAAGCTTTTGGTTTGCTACTATATTTAGAGCTGGTCAATAAACTATAACAGCGTACAGTAGAACAGGTCTAACTACAGAGGAGTAAAGCCAATGTACTATGAGAGGGTTTAGTCTCGATTCTTTCCCAATTGCATTCTTATAGGAGTATAGCACTATTGTAGCTTTTTTTACCCTTTCCAATATATTAGGTTTCCAGCTTAGTTTGCTGTCCACAATAAGACCCAGGAATTTCACTTTATCTGTGATATTCAAGCCAACTTTTGATAAAAGAAAGTTTGCACTTCCTAGAAAAAAGAACCAATTCAGTTTTGGCTAAAATTAGCCAAAATGACCCTGCCCCTAAGCATTTGATCAATCCAGCATCCGAGTGACACATCCAGCTCCAAATTCGAGTAAAGGCTCGTTCTATATTTCAGAAGGTCAGTCACCAAAGAGAATTCATTATATTTTTTAGTGATTTTTCAATAGGACCTAAAAGGGAATGCACTGCAGTTTCCACTGATTTCCCCTTGCAGTATGCATGCTGAGATACTGCTAACTTTACCGGCTTGATTGAGCCTCTAATATATAAGCTGCTATCTGTCTCTATAGTTTTCAAAAAGAACCAAGATAAAGTAATGGGCCTAAGGTCTTTTAGATCACAATGAGAGCGTTTTCCCACCTTAGGTATAAAAATGACCTTTACTTCAGTCCTTTTGTTTGGAAGATGACATAGTTCCAGGTTAGTTTTAAAAATCACTTTAAGCCAGGGAACCATTAAGTCACTGGTTTGTTGGATGTCGGCAGGAATAATGCCATCCGGACCTGCTGACTTAAAAAGTTTAAAACTGTAGCCTTATTTGTTTTAGGCAGAACAGTCGGAGTTTCTGAAGATTTGTAGAACCCCGTTGTAGTCCAGATACCATCCGGTCGTTGTAGATAACTTGGTATGGAAGGACAAGTAGATATAATCTTACGTAGCCTAGCTGGTCCTTCGTCTATTGGTCCTTCGTCTATTCCTAAAGGTTAGGGTTTTAGAATATTTCAAATCTAATTCAAATTGTACCGCCACTTAGTGTGCCCAAAAATTTCCATTGCTGAAAATTAAAAAAAAATTGAAAATAGGTTATTGCAACTGGCTGAATAATGTATGCTGGTCCAGTGTGTTCTCAGTATTTTCAAAACTTGGTCCTCTTAGCAGATCTACAATATATGTGTAGTGTGCTCTGCCGTGATTATGATATATTTACTTTCAAAATCGATGACCAGCAACGAACTCTTTGTTTTTCCATGCGATTATGAAACAAATTGGACCTTCTTGAAGTTTTTAATATCTCCCTAAGATCAGATTTTCGGTTATTAAAGTCACAAATTACTATTCTGAAGTCTCGTGTTCAGAGTATTTGTAAAACTAGTTCTTATCTTTAAGTTGGCTAATATCCGCGAACACAAATGATTGTCATGTTGGTTAACCGCATGTGTAAGCGTAGGTTACCAATAGGATTATCGAAAGCTTCGAAATTTGAAACGGGATTTTTTTTAGAAAATATCTAACAGCTGTGGAAGTTATCTCCACTAAGGGCTGGCAATTGCATAACTTTAAACGAAAAGGATTCAAATTGAACCAGATTTAAGCTTTATCTCTGAAACCGTGGAAATTGGATACTGAATATTAAGTGTTTTTCGATGTTTTAGGCAAGCTGAGTCGACATCTCATCGATTGCGCAACTGTCTTTTTGAGCTCGATCAAGAGCAACGGTAACTCATTTAAGTTTTGTTTAGAAAATACTCCGCCATTATCTTTATGAAATTAAAGAGTTTTACCATCTGTTTGCTTATACTTCGCAGCTGGATAATGATGATTTTTAAAATATTTCAATATCTGTTTTCGTGTTTTTTAACAGCTTAGACTTCCATGTCATGATCAAGCAAATTTAAAAAATTGGCAGAACAACCGTAAGTTATTATAACGCAGTTTGCAAGACTCTCCACCATTCCCAATTCGTCTCACATTTTTACCATATTCCCAGCACTGCTAACTAAACTTACATGTGCAGTCAAACTCATTTTAATGTCATTGTGGTCAACCAAGCTAAAAAACTGGAAGTATGGATTTTATCCGCAGTATCAAATGAATCAACCAGCCCAATTCACACAGGAAAGATCTAAGTAGCATTTAGCAAGATTTTATTTTATGTATAAATCTACTGCCTTACTACAGATATTCGCCTTAGCTGGAAAAATAACTTTTGAGGAAATGGAAGTTTAACTTTACAAACTAGTTGTAATGATATTACAACTATGTTGTTACAAAATGATACTACAAAATACTACAAAGATATTGGAAAATAAATTGAAAATTAGTTTTTACTGACGATGCATTTAAGTATACCTTATCTACACATAAGTCCTTTATGGTTCTTGAATAATATAAATTTTCTTTTAAATAATGTAATATTTTAGTTAGATACGGTTTTTTTCTGTTGATAAGTTATTTTTCTTTAAATCCACCAATGGTAAATATCACTTAAGCCAGTTTTACAAAATAGATAATTTGTCTTAAGTGGACTTTAAACTAGGGCAAACTAAGCAATTCACAATAACTAATAAGTAGATTTGAAATAAATTCGCCTTATCTGCAAATTACATAGGGTGTTTCTGATTAAAATGCGTTAGTTAAGTTATTCTTGATTAGGCCAGGCTTCTTTTTGTGTTAGAATTAAATATACTTTGGTTAACTATACATTTTCTGAATATATTTTTTTTATAAATTACAATGATTATAAAGCATATATGCATATCTAATCGTGTGGTTTTACAACAAACCGTTTGAGCCTTGGATTGTTGATACGGTATAGACAAGCAATGGCCTTGTAAAAGCGATTATATACATTTGACAGATGAGTGTCTCGCGTTTTGGTTATCGAGTGTGTTGATGAGTAATTAGATATCAATCGATACTATTTTAAAATTAAGCCCTTAATTAAGCCCTTATACGTAAGCGAATTTAAGTAATGTTTTGGCAGTAAACAATTGTTCTATATTGTTAATATTTTAAACTAATATACATTCGAGTATATGTAATAAAAACTCAAGTGCTCTTATCTTATCACGACTACTATAGGTTTATTAATATATGTCGTAATTTATGTTAAAAATGACAGCGCAAAAATTAATATGTTTAGAAGATAAGCTGGCCAAAATTAATCAAGTATGATACCACAAGTAAATTATTTTATTGTTGTACTGCAGGTCAACGAAATTTGATAAGAACCATATGAAATAAGTACACAAAACTGCATAAGTAATTAAACTATTTATCAACAAACAGCTCTAAACTATTTATCAACAAAATCACTGTCTGTCTCCAATAAATTTAAAAGTGGTATAAAAACGTGATTATACGTTTAAATAGAGTTATCTTGGAATTAACGAATAAATTTAAATTTTTATATAATTTTGATTACAAAATACATTTGACAGTTTGTGATTTATTTACAATTTAGTTTACTTCCTAGATGCTTTAATTTATCGTCTAAATATATGATCTAAATAATGAAAATTGCAAATTCATACAAACTGGTTCATTGATTAAACTTATGATAATTGTTAAGATCACAAATACATACTGGAATCGACTAGAATAGATTAAAGCAACAAAAATAATTTGTGTGCACGACAGAATTATATAGATAGGCTTACCAAGTTAAAGTTAAACCAATAAGCCTTATTATTTTTTTTAGAGCAATCATACTGGTTGAATTGTCTTATCACAAAGATATAGATAGTTATAGAGTGAGTGCAAATTTTTCTAAATAGACGAGATTAAATTATTTATTTAATGATAACATATTTTTTATAAACTAAGCTCTCAAACCTTAAATTTAATTTATGTCTGTAGACATGACTTTGACGCGCTGCTTTAATAATATATGCGTCTTATAAATGAAGTCATACAACATAAAATATAATTTCAATTAACTTAATGATAGATATACTCGTATATATGTAAACAAAACAATTTTGCTATCTGGAAAATTATCTTAAAAATCACAAAATGTATTCCCTCTGCTTACTGTTATAAGGTCGAGGCGAATTTTTTCTTAACTTTTTCTCAATTAAAACGTGAAGACCCTCGCCAGAATATTTAGTTTTGCCAATACTGCTCCGTCGTTGACTTTAGGGTATCATGTGCAACCTCTGCGCAAAAGTACTGTTTTGCTTTCAAAGATTGCTGCACCATGGCTTAGCCAAGGTACTCGTTCTTTTACTTAATAACTGATATCAGGAATTTTCATCTCGTGATTATACAGGACTCGGTAAATGTCATCATCATCGCATTTGTGGGCATACGTCAAGCGTATGACTCTTCTCTCAAATGACACCAGCAACTCTCAAATCCGTACATGATAACAGGTTTGATCAACACCTTGCACAAGTAGTACATCTTCAGCTTGTTGGCATTTGCAACGTATTTTGACTTAAGCATAGGACGTAGGGTATACAAAGCACTCTTGCCCCTTGTGCTTCAATATTGGAAAGATCTTACCCCTTCAAATGTGTGGTCATCACTAATGAAATCAAATGCGTCTGGGTTTTTAAAACCAGTTATGATATATTTTGTTTTTGACTCATTGATTTTGAGACCAACGTAGGATTTTTAAACCACGGTCTCAAGCTAGACTGACGATTCAAGATATTGTCCTAAGGTGTGTCGCTTTTACGACATATAAATTTTAGCTTGAGACATTCCTGATAGCTTGTTCTCAACTTTTACACGATTGAGTCTGGCTTGCTGGAAATCCAAGAACATTGGATTTACGTCACGAAAATCATTGTCAGCGAAAAAACTTGATCGGTGGCGAACCGATTTAGATGAATTTCCTTGCTTGTCACCTAAAATTTCAAGAAATAACGTGCATAACGTGTAACTTTCCATTCATCGGGTATAACTTTGTTTTACCATAATAATCGAATTAGGTCGAAAAGATAATTTCACTAAAGTGATAAATATAGATGAGTAATTATGATTTGTACAGCATATTAACAACTTTCTTACATAGTACTCACGAAAAACACTTCTCTAGTAAATGAAATTTTAAACGGCACATCCATTCACATTGTAGTGTTGCGGTGCGCTTTAATAGGGTAGGAGTTGACTTTCGTGGACTGTATTTCAACTTTGCAACTATGTAAAGTCCACCAAATGTTTCTAGTATACCTCTACGTGGCAAGTTGTAACACCCGGCAACGTTTTTAAATATCGGCTAAATACTAGAGGCGTTTGGATTACACTAAATATGCATACAATATGCTATGAGTAAAACAGAAGGAAGAAATACCCCAAGTGGTACACCAATAAAAACTTTAAGCAAGCCACTCTTCGATAAGAATGGCTCTAAGAATTCTGAGTAGGGCTGATCCTTGCTTACGTAAAACAACAAGAATATGGAAATAAAAGCATCCCGTTCCAAAAGTAAGGAAGGGTTACTAGATCTCCTGAGAAAACTTTTAATTTCTCTTATGAAAATCATAACGTGGAGCAATTCCAAAATAATATGGGCGCAATAGAGGCACACCAACAAGCAGGTATAACAGCCTCATATAATTATAGTGAAACATCTGTTCTCGAAACTAGTGCTTCAGAAAAAGAGCGAATGATATACAAACAATGGCAAAAAGTAACTGATGAGAAACATCAGCAAAGAATTATTATTCTCAATTTACAACACCAAATTTCCGAACTAAGCCATCAATGAAACAGAACCAGAATACCAAATTTAATGTCAATAATGGTAAATGTCAGACCGAATCACTTATGGTACAGAATCAAAACACCAATTCTAATGTTAGTACAAACGTTGAATATCAAACCGACGAGGAAGACTTAGCTAAAGAAACAGAATGGATTCATTAAAAGTCTATAAGGAAAATAAAAAGACACCGCCATCACCACAAAATCCACAAACATTAGATCAAGATATTCAGCCTCAAAATGAGGGAATTTTTTGATCTAATGTTTGTATATTTTGATCTAATGATGGGATGGGAAAGTTTTAAAGTACACCTTGAACAAAAAATACTTTTGGAAGTTCCTTTAAAAACTATAAACCAACTGGACATAGACATAGAAAAGTTCATTACGGATATTTAACAATAAGCATGGGAAAGTACTCCAGTAATCAAATCAAGGCTAAAAAAAATAAATATCTAATAGAAATTAGAAATCTCCGTAGAGATAAATGCAAATCCAGAAAAAAGTGTCACCAAACTAAAGCTCCACAAGACAAAAAAATACTAAACAGTCTTACTCAGGAATTAACAAGTGAAATTCAGAAATTAAAAAATAAGTCAATTAATTTCTACTTAAGTAAGTTAACAAATGACAGTAATTCGCTTTGGAAAGCAACTTAAACTCTGAAAAGGTCGATAATTTCGATTCATCCTATCAGGAAAATGGATGGAACAGGCGGGCTGAAGGGAAAAGCTGAAGGATTTGCTAATCATCTTGAAAATTATATTTCAACCTCATGAATTTCAATTACAAAAAAAATTGAATGAAAACGTAATACAAATACTCGAAGATAAAATTAAGCAGCTACCGAGAAAACCTACTGTATAAACGCTGCATTCAGGTTAAAATATGTACCAACACTTTCAAAAGTGGCTGAGGTCATCATGATTCCTAAACCAGGAAAACCGCCACATCTAATAACATCATAAAGACCTATATCGTTGCTGCCGATAATGTCTATTAAAGTTCCTATTAAAAAGACTCAAACTAACAATTGAAAAAAATAACCTAATTCCGAATCACCAATATAATGGACAAGACTTTAGAAGAGAAAAAAGCTTGTTCCGCAGTATTCCTTGACGTAGCGCAGGCCTTTAACAATGTTTTGCGCCAAGGTTTAATCTACAAACTCAAATTAATCTTATCTACAGTACAGCATAATACTGGAATCATATATAACGGAAAGATATGTCAGGCTGAAGCAAGAAGATGAATATTCTGAGCTTAAGGAAACACGAGCCGGAGTTCCACAAGGAAGTGTACTTGGGCCACTTCTGTATTTACTATACACCCGAGATGTTCCAATCCCTCAAAACAACATGATAGCCACTTTCGCCGATGACACAGCTATCATGGCAATAGTTGATAACAACTCAGATACAACAGAGAAATTACAAACCGCCATAGAGCAAGTACACGACTGGACAAAAAAATGGCGCAAAAATTAAATGAAACTAGATCTGTAGCTTCGCTGGAAAGCTCATGTAAAAAACAAAAAAGAAACGAGTTGGGATTAAAATACAATAAAATGTATTGGTTACTATGGAAAGAAACTCTCGTCTATCAATACCTAATAAGCTTCTGCTTTATAAGCAAATATTGAAACTGGTTTGGACTTACAGTGTACGGCTGTGGGGATGTACGCAATGCAGAGCAACTTGGTTATTATCCAACGATTCCAAAATAAAGATGACAAATGTTGATGAATCTCGTATGATTACCAAGAAATGGCCATAGTGGTTAAATTGGCTTAAATTAATGGGAAGTAAAGGGTTTATATTCTAATGAACCGAACTATTTTCTATAAAAATATAAGATAGTTAAAACTATACATTGCGTTTGTGTAAGTGATAGTTGAATTCTTAGATGTACTCTTGGAATTGCTTATAGCAACGGAAAATACTATCAATTTAATTAGCAAATATAAAAGTAACATTCATCTCCAAAACGAATATTACAAATCCATACAAATATTTCGATATAAATGTAATTAAAAAATTGAATGGCCTTGGCAATTCCAACAATAAATTCACTCAGTGGTTTCCATAAACTCTGCTACACGCAGTACTGGGGAAATATCTCTTTAAAACCTCAACGCAGCAATAAAGTAAAACAGATTTTTTATTATTTGATTGCCCGGTGATGGCGATAAACACAACTATGGCCCTCGCGGTTAGAGTGCAAAATCTATGGTCCATAGTACCTAATACAGGATGGCTGACGCGATTGTGGAAGAGTTGAGAGAGTTTGGGATCGATAAAAGATTGCCTGTGCTAAAATAAATGCAAGTTTAAAATAATAAATTTTCCAACAGATAGATTATGAAAAGTCTTTACCTATCTTATCTATTTGTCTCTTTTGAGCATTGAGACATTTATTGGGGTGTTAAATACTACCAATAATTTATAATTGATAACTTTATCTAATACAATTCATTTGATTTAATATTTTAATTTGGGTCAAACGATACTATATCAATTTATGGTTTTCAGTGTTCGTCCAGTGTATCCTGAGTCACCTCTCTATTCAGTATAGATTCAGTATTAAAAAAAATATAAGAGGCTCGATTGTCGTTATCATTGCATTACAGGCCAAAGTTGACCCTATATACTGAGATATTTTACAAGATCTTTCAGACCATATTTTTACAATTGGTGATCGTTGTAGGTAGTCAGCCCAACGAACGACAGTACACACAATTGATGACACAAGGTTGTGGTTAGTGGCGGGGATCGAACTCAAGACCGCAGTGTGTTAACGCCAACACCTTAACTATCACTATACGATCGTTGACTGATTGTCGTTAGTAAACGCTAAATCTTATTCGGCGACAAGTGACTAAATTTCTATAAACTTTTTACTTCTTAATAGTAATAAATGTGGCCCGTGTCCTTTGATTTTGAGATAATAGATGCTGAATATTATACAAATGGATCTTGTAGCTGCTATATAAGACATATATGCATCGATAAATTTCGAAACATAACTCATTGCGTTTTATCATAATGACATACGGATGCTGTACAGTGAATTATGAAGTTGACCAAATTTGTTAGTACTTTGTTCTTATATGTTGATTTCCTTTTCACTGTCTACTTATTGGTTTAACTAGTCGTTACGTATTTTCAGCTCACCTATTGCCGGTTAAATTAACCGCCTAACGCCGGTACTAGTTGTCCTTAAAATTGGCTCTGTCTAGTATATCGAAGCAAACTAAAGTTAAGTTAGTAATGGCAGACTTAGTCTGGTTTACCGATGGCCAATGTTTAACTATTATTAGAGATTATAAAATACGGCAATTAAAAAAATGCCTCTCCCTCCCTCCATTATGCGGACACGAGAAGCTTATGGACACTAGAACATCAACTCAGCAACCTATCTCAAAGGAATATGACGTTGGGCGAGTTATACGCAAATGTCAACCATCCTTTTTACTTAATTGTCAACAAATTTAAAATGGAGGAATTTTCAACCGAGACAATCAACGTTTCATCGGAACGAACCACTTGACGTCTTTATTATTGGACTAAATTAAGATTTAGCGAGAATGCTGATCATTCAAAAGCTACCAACATTATCAGAGGCTTAATTAACTGCTCCAATAAATCAAATCTCCACCGGATTTTCTTGGACACCATTCCTACGAATGCTAAATTCAAAATTAGATCGGCAGGAGGAGAAATCAAACTAAGCAAGAAAATCCGTGGATCATTTTTTAAAAGCATCGGGATTGACATAGCCATAGAATATTTCGATTAGAACATCGACGGATGAAGCAATATATACAAGATCCTACCCCAATATTAGAAATGAAGTGGAACAGCAAATTGAGAAACTTCTAAAATATGGGATCATACAGCTTTCAAAGAGCCCATATAATTTACCGATCTGAATAGTGAACAAAATAAGGGGTGTCTCCGGTATACAAAAATATAGGATGGTCATTGATTTCAACCAAGTGAATGACGTCGCCATCTCAGATACTTACCCGATTCCGGACATCTCCAACACAATCGAAAATTCTAAATCCGTTTCCGCAATCGATCTTACGTCGTGATTTCATCAAATCAAAATGAAAGAATCCGACATAGGAAAAACTTCTCAACGATGAACGGGAAATAAGAATTTTTGAGATTTCTCTTTGGTCTTAAGAATGCGCCAGCTAATCTCCCAGAGGATGATAGATGAAGTGTTAAAGGAATTTATTGGTAGAATCTGCTATTTCTAAGGAATTTCTATTATTATCGGAAATATTAGTACTTCTTAACTTCGATAAACCGTTTAATCTGACTACCGACACCTCGGACACAGTATAGGAGCCGTTCTATCGCAGCGAGACATCGTCAAAGACAAAACAATTACGTATTACGTGTAATTTTATCCACTGAGTGATTCTCCCTATTGTAGATAGTAGTATGTATGACCATCCCTTCCACACCCTTATCTCTAAATTAAGAGCATAGGACGTCTACTAAGTAGGTTTGAACATTTTACACATTGAGGGAGAATGGTTTAATTTCCATTCATGAATTGCACAGTTCTTTCGCTTTTGCTAACACAGTTTTTCTGAAAGCCATTGCTGTTCTCCCGACTTTTTTTTTCTCTTGCAAATTCTCGTCAAATGATATCCTTGTTATAATCGCATAGTGTATTCTTTTTGTATTTGGCCAGTCCTTATCTATTGCCGTTTGCTTATTTCGTTCCTTTTAATGTTTGTTATGGTGTTCAGCCAGAAGCTCTTTAATATTCTTTGAAATCATTTAAGTATTTTCGAATTTATTTACGTGCAGTTTTCTAATAAAATACGATTTGCATTTCTGTAGGTCAAATTCTGTTAAAAATTATCACATTGTACGTTTTTTTAACGTTGTGTTGGTTAGGGAGATACCACGGCTAGATATCTAGGCAGATATTTTGTTTCTTCCAACCGCTTTGTTGTTCTTTAGCTTCTCTAAGACACTTTTAACTGTTCATTCCCTTGGTGGATGGGTTCTCGTTATTGGTGGCAATTGATGACAAGCGATTTTCAGAGAACTCTTTAACTGTGGTTTATTAGTTTTCTAAGACTTAATCAGAATTATCTCGTTTAGGTGGTATGTTTGTAATTTTGCCAGCTACTTTCTTTTTGTATTGCTGCTGCCTCCTCAGTAGCTTTGCATATTTGATCTGCATTTTTCTTCAATCATTCCTAGTCATCTTTTTTACTTGACGTGTTATACCTTTGTATCTGCGTTTCCCTTCTACCATCTTTTATTGGCATAACTGTAATTAATGACGGCGTTTCTTAGTTTTGATCCATCTATCACCACCAATCCAAGATTTCATTTTATTTTTGAAAGAGTTCGTCCAAGACAGTTTTGATGTAGACTTCTTCAGTTAAGTTCCATCGTTGTTCTATACTGATAGCTTTATTTATATGAAGATTGAAACTTTATACTTTGACTCTGCTGCTTATTAATTAATAAGTAGCAGGATTATTTAATGGATTTATAAATGCATTTATGGAATCTACCATAGCGATTAAGGTAGCTTAAAAAAGCGCTATATATATTTATAATATTACACGATTTTCTATATTCTATTACGTCGTTGAAGTCGGATGTCACACTATTCAATTAACTGTGTTTATCACCATAAAAAATTAATGGATTGAAATATTAGTTATAACGAGTTAGTTCATTCTTTATCAAGATAGATGGAACTACTACAAAAGTCACTTATTGAGCCTGACTTTTTACTACAAAAGTCACTTACTGAGCAACTTGAAACTAAACTAAACCAAAAAGTATTATTTATAGCTTGAAAGTATTATAGTTATTTTATATTTTTTGTGAAAAGTCATCGAAAAGTTACCTCGAAAATGTACTTTTCAGCTACCACCTATGCGGCAATAGCGGCAGCTTGAACAATTTGAAAAGTTTAGTTTGAAAAGTCTATTAAGGCACACAGCATAAGATTCAGTTTTCCAAATTTTCTAAATTATTGTTTTTCTCTATTTCAGATTTATATCAAATCACAATGGCGTATGCCTACTGGAAATCCGGCAAAATTGATGATCACACAGTATTCGATTTATTTTTTCGTAATAATCCATTCCAAGGAGAATTTACAATATTCGCTGGTCTCGAAGAATGTTTAAAATTTATAGAAAAATTCCATTATTCCGATGGTGGTAAGTTTGAGTATATTATCGAAATAAAGTTTTAGTACATATAATGTTTTTATTTCCATTTGATTAGATATCCAATATTTAAGACGAACCATGCCCGAGGGTATCGAAGATGAATTTTTTGAATATTTACGAAATTTAACAACAAACGAAGTAACCCTGTATGCATTAGAAGAAGGTTCTGTTGTATTTCCACGGTGAATAAACGTTATATGCATTGTGTAGTATTATGTCTAATGGCTAATTTTATGATTACAGAGTGCCTTTACTTAGACTAGAGGGTCCTTTAGTTATTGTACAATTGCTCGAGACAACATTACTAACATTAGTCAACTATGCAAGTTTAATGGCAACAAATGCAGCTCGATATCGAATGGTGGCAGGAAAAAATATTAAATTACTCGAATTTGGTTTGCGACGGGCTCAAGGTCCCGATGGCGGTTTATCAGCATCTAAATATGCCTATATTGGTAAGTTTACAATGATAATATTATATAATCCATATATCGTGATACAATTATATATGATTTTGGTTTTTGAAAAGTGAAAAGTGTTTTGCTTAGTTACTCGGGTGCGAAGGCCAAATATAAAATTATTTCTCCTCGCATTTGTTTTTCGTTTGCAACATATAAATTTTCCGTTAATATTGATTAAACAAATCAAGAAAAACATTTTCCAATTTACTCAGTTTCAGTCTATATTTTATGGATTGTATAATTTTATTGGTAAAATTTTCTTATGCTTTGCTTATCTAATTTATGTTTATACATCATAATATGTTTTATCGCTAGCGAAAAAAAAAACGAATATATTTGACACCTTAAAATGTGATGAATGGCATTGAATATAGTTTTTTTTTTTTGCATATCGAGGTGAAAATTGTATAATCGAAGTAAAAAAAAAATTGGATTTGTTTCGTATTTTCATTTCGAGGAAATTTCAATTAACGTTGCTTTTCAATTTTAAATCTCGTGTCTATAAAATAACCAGTATTTTGAGTTTATGATATTGAGTTTACCCATCCATAAACATTAACATTCAACAGGTGGAAATTCATTTATGTACAATTATACATACTGAATAATTAATGGTCGGATGAAATGGAATTATGTTATTCATTTAAGGTAATTTGATATTATCTAACACCTTATCTAAATAATGAATTTTTTATTTGTTGAAAAGATATAGGCATAACCATAACCTGATTTTAGGTATCGTACAACACGATCAAAAAATTAAAAAAAAAAAGAAACTTGGAGGAATGAATTTTTGTTTTATAGAAAATTCCACTCAGAAATTATTTAAGTACCTCCTGGTACCGCCATCCCATATATATATGTATATATATATATATATATATATATATATATATATATATATATATATATATATATATATATATAAATATATCATTGTATACAATGTTGTAAAAGATCGAAGTTTGTTTATTTATGATAATAGGGATGGTGAATAAAATATTATAGTTTTGTTGTCCAAATTTCCTATGTATGATATGAAATAATAGGTTTACTACCCTTTTGTATGTATGATCAATGGTATCTATATAAATTCGATGTTTGAAGGCTAAATCTAAATAATTGATAGGTGTGCCAATATGTTAAGCGTTTTGTAAACGACCTTAACATTTCCATGTACTTGATTATAATATTTCTATTCTCTTGTAATAGTTTTCAATCAAGTTACATACTAATTATGTAATAATAAAATTTGCATGTCGTGTTACATATAGATAACTATACTTAAAGTTCTTTGTTTATACATTTAAAAATTCGTGCTCAGTTGATATTCACGATACAATTTTGTAACGTCTTAAATCATTTGTTAATTAGTGAAGTTTTTATTCGAGTTGTTGTTTGATGAATCTATTAATTGAAACATTACTATTTCGAAAGCTATGTTTCTGTCTATGGTTTAAATTTAATAACTTTGTACGAAGTTAACATTTTGTTTTTGATTTCGACTTAGTTTATTAGTAATGACACATAATAACAGTACATTATTGTCAGAGACTTGACAGTCAAAAAAATCATTTTTATGTACAGTTTGTGTATTCAAAAAGACATAATCTTAGGGGTATCAGTTAGTCCGATCAGACCACTATTACATATTTTGGCTATTTTGATTTTGAAACAGGGCTAAACTCAGTAAAAATTTGGATATAATTTGGTCTTAGCAGCTAAGAAATAATATAGCGAAATAGGTACATAAATCTTAAGTATATACATCAAATCAATTACAACCTTTGATTCTGAATTGCATACAGCTACCTCCCTATAATAACTGACAACCTGGAAAATAGACCGACTTACGCTATTGAATCTTTCCTTGTTCTTAACGTCCTTTTCAAATAATTCGAGCGCCTGACTAATATGGTCAACTAATATGGCGTTAACCATACTTTTTAATGCCAACAAATCTTAATCATCACTGTGATTGGTCTGTTCCCTCGAGGCTTCTACTTCAAAGTTCAATATTTCTAATAATTCCTCATTGGATCGTGATTCGTCATTTGATGTAATCAGCTCTTGAATATCTCTATCACTGACATCCGGCATTCTCATCTGGTGTGTTAGTTGTGCGATTTCTTTCATGGATAAATCAGTAAAACTAAACCGCTTAAAATGTCGACCACACATTCTGGCCACAATCTTCGCCAAACTTTATTTAAATTGGTTTGAGTAACTTCATTCCAAGATTTGTTAATGATTTCTACCGCTTGTAGAACATTATAGTTTCGGCAAAATACGTTTATATGTCTATGTTCACTGAAACTATCAAAAGAAGCCAATAATTTTCGAGTGTTAGTCGTTAATAGTAAGCTTTACAGGTGGATGTAACACACTGGTCAAAGGGTTGTATAAAAGCCGTAGGTTTTGATTTTAAAAAATAATTTTAACTGAGTTACTATTTGAATCTAAATTCGGAGGATGGCCTAATGCAATATCAACTTATATATCGCTTTATAGGCTAAATTATTTGATTTACAATATCGCTGAACCTTCGGACAAAAATATTTTTCGAACCATTCTTTGAAAATAGCAGCAGTCATCCAGACTTTTTTGTTAGACTTCCATATGACTGGGAATTTGTTCTTTCTACATGTTTTATTGCACGGGAGTTTTCTGCGTTATAAATTACCAAAGGCTTCACTTTGAAGTCACTAGCTGCTTTGCTTTCAAGCAGGATTGTTAGCCTATCCTTGACAATTTTGAAACCCGAAAAATCATGTTGGTCCTTTTTTACAAATGTCCTAGACGGCATACAGCTTCCAGTATAGCCCTGTTTTGTCTACATTAAAGACTTGTCTGGAAGAGCAGCCTAATTCAGCAATAATAGTATTTAATTCATCTGAGCCGCTTCTAAATCCGAACTAGTGACACCACCAGTCAATTTTACCACCAGTCTCTTTTTTTTATAAGCAATCGAACCATCCTCGACTCGCCAAAAAAATTAAATTTTCGCCACTATCTGTAACCGATTTTTTCAGATCATCGAACAAACTTAAAGTTTTTTCTTGATGAAAATGTACAATTTTCAAAGTTAAAACGTACAACTTAATTCGAAGAAAAATTTACGTAAATCCAATAATGGAATAAATATCAATGCAATGTAAATCGAAATAACGTAAATAAGGGGAACGTAAATAAGGGTTTTGCTGTATTTTGATTTTGAGACAGCATTAAACTCAGTCAAAATTTGGTAAAAATTTTGTCTTAGCAGCTAAGAAATAATCGAGCGATTTAAATGAAATTTAATACAGTTTATGTACTCAACAAACCCTATTCTTAGAGGTATCATTGAGCCTAAACAGACAATTATTACAGATTTAGGCTATTTTAATTTTGAGCCAGGGCTAAACTCAGTCGAAATTTGGATTCAATTTGGTCTTAGCAGCTAAGAAATAATTGAGCGATTTAAATGAAATTTAATACAATTTATGTACTCAACAAAACCTATTCTTAGAGATATCATTGAGTCCGATCATACCACTATTACAGATTTAAACATCAAAAGGTTTAGGCGTCACATGTCCTCCACTTGTTAGCCGAAGAATTTATTGGTAAACTAAATTAAAATTAAAATCATATTTCTTTTAAATTTATTTTTATTTTTTAAATCATTACAAAATTATGCTGCTAATTAAACACAAATTAAATAAAACTTAATAACAAAACTTAACGTAATTTGTTCAGATAGTAAAAAAAATTAACTTTTGAGTATTTTCATCCATGACATATTGCAGTATGTATAAAAATTTTCATTTCAGTTTACAAAGTGATACGAAAAACTTTGAAAAACAAAAACTTTCGGATTTTTATATAGTTTCACGGTTTTTATGTGTTAAACTTTTGTTGCCCCGTTCATAACCGACCTCTCGCATCAAAAATTAAATTAAATTTATTGAAACTAATTTTCCAACAATAATTTTTTTTATTGAAATTGGAAAAATGTAACAAATCATGTTGCAAAGTAGTATGAAAACGAATAGCATAAAATGGATCGCATTATGTTAAATTTTTTTTTGTGAGTATAATGGGCTCATATATCGAAAAAAGGCGGCATAAAATTGAAAGGTGAAAACATTTTTTTTTATTGATACAAAAGAGATATTATAAAGAAAACTTTATTTTCATTTATAATAAACAAAAATTATTTTCCTATAAAATGTATCGAATGAGTTGTTTCAATTTTCCTTTATATTTTATGTGTTTGTGTGTGTGTGTTTGTGTTTATATGTGCCTTTGCGATTGTAGGAGCCATGGTACGATTTATCGGATAATTTCTTTATTTATTTACCTAAATTTGTAAACCGCACGTATCGATTACTATACGTTTTACAATTATACATAACTTTATTATAATCAAATAAATTGGAAAAGTATTGGTTGTGGAGAAAAGTGGTGATTAGTATACGATTGTACGATGTTACGCGCCAATAATATAAATTACCACGATTATTAATATTTTAATTTATTTTACAGGTGGTTTCGATGGCACATCAAATGTGTTAGCTGGTAAATTATATAATATACCCGTAAAAGGTACCCATGCCCATGCATACATAACATCGTTTACCGGAATTGCTGAATTAAAATCTCGTACATTAAGGCATAAAGCAACAGGTTCGTATATATAAAAATAACATCCAAAAAATATTTAATTAGCAGAGAGATATAAAAAAAAAATATTTTATGATTTAATTAAGGTGTGCCTAACGATATCCTTGAACTGGCTATAAATCATCGTGGATTACTATCCGAAATATTAGATGTTTCGCCGGAGGAGTCAAGTGAAGGTGAACTTGCTGCCATGGTGTCGTTTGCAATCGCATTTCCCGATGGATTTATGGCATTAGTCGACACGTACGATGTTAAGAGGTATTCTGCTTATAGGCAAAACTCTCTCGGATTTTGTAATATTACCAATAGTAATCTAAACAATAATAATAATAATAATAATAATAATAATAGTAATGATCATAATAATCGTAATAATGTTGACGATACTAATTTTTTAAATCATTTCGATAATTTCGTAAAAGATTCGTATTACGATATAAATGATTTTGATGGGGGTGGCGGCAATTCCCTGAACAATTTTGCTGATGATAATAAATTCGATAGTAATATCTCAGATTCGAGTCAAAATTTAAAACATTCCAGAAATATGAGTAATAGTAATAATTGTAATAATAGTGATAATAGTAATAATGATTTTAATACAATAAACGGGAATAATGGTGATGCAAATATTACAAATCTTCTGTCAAACAGTATGACGGGGAAGTCATTCAGGTAGATGATTTTTTGTTTTTGTTTTTTTTTTTTTTAATTATGTTAAGTAAGTTAAATGCGTAAATAATGTTAGACAAAATCAAGGTAGGTCACCTAAGGTAACAAAGCCATAAAGGGTATATCTCGGTTTTGCTACGAAGCTGCTCACTATGGAACATTTTAAAACGAAATAGTACATCACAAAACAGTAGGTGATACGGAGAAGTATTGAAACAGTACATCACAACGATTTTCGTCAAATTCTTGATCTTGTGGTTGAAGAGAACTCGGTAAGTGTCGTTATCGTCACGTTTGGGGCCATGTATCAAGCGCATGGGTCTTCTCCCAAACGTCGTCAGTCATTTGTCATGAGTTCAACACCTACTCCCATTCATGACAACGGGTCTGATCATCACCTTGCCGGAATTTGCAAAGTGTTTTAACTTTAGCAGTTAACTTTGGGCATACAAATCAGGAAAGTACGAAATGTTTTAGTAAGCATCGAATGACTTTGTATGGACCATCGTAAGGCGGTGTCAAACTTGTGCGTACCATATCCGCTCTCAAATACATTAGTGTCTAATTCGAATTCATTAGTCATCGAATTCATTAGTGTCTAGTGATTGTGTATATCCGCTTGTTTGGTTACACGAGTGTTTTTGGGAACTAGGTGGCTCTTAAACCTACGAAACAAACTTATCAAACAACTACGATCAAAGTTGTTTGATCATTGTGTCAGTTATTGCTAGTGGTTAAAGGGGATTGCTACAAAAAATTCATTTTAAAGCTTCATTGTTTGTCCGTAGACAAGCTCAGCTGGGGAACATTTTTGATCCTCCTGAATACACTCATCCATGCCGTTTGATTGGAGTGGTTCGAGGTGTTTCAGCTCCGATTGGAAGCTAAAAGCACCAAACAGTTTCGATACAAACTGTATACGAAAATTTCACGCAATAGTAACTGCAGAAATTTATCTAGTGCAGCACGCTTCTGGCCATCGCTTCTGGGCCAGAAATATCTAGTTGATATTAGTATCCGAGTGGTATGGATGCCAAATGGTAAGCAGTGCGTTGAAATTGGTTCATCGCATTGGTTCTGCAATGTACGGATGGTTGTTGTCCGTTTATATTTCGCAGTAAATTGTTAGGTCAGCTAATTTGTAACATTCTAATTTAAAAGTGGAATTTAATTGCTTTAAGAATCCAGAAAGTATGTCCTGAAGTTCTGTGTCAGCGGTTTGTAGTCGGTGCAAATTGTAAACTCGCGACCGTTGACATAGTATCGAAAATGTTTTATCGATAGAGCTAGTAGCTCTATCGAATATGGAATATTTTTTTCAGCATCTGAAATTTCTTTGAAAATAATCCAAGTGGCTCCCTACGGCAGTGCTCGAGGTATCGATTGTGACACTAAGTTTAGCGTTATGTATTGGATGTCCAATAGCGTGATGTGTGCTAAGGTATTTTAGGTGGTCGAATGCTTGTTGATATTCATCTGGCTAGAAGAAGTTCTTCATCGCTTTCAGCTTCTTTAGTAAAGTAGCGAAATAAGTATGAATAATGGCTTAAGTTTCCGCAAATCTATAGGCATAAACCTGTGGGTTAGTAATTTATCATGTCGATAAATTGCTGTACATGCCTGATTAATTGAGGAGTTGGAATCTTCCGAATAGCGGTAATTCGTTCAGCAGAAGAAAGTCACAAAAAGTTATTTGCTTCCATTGGTATTGATTTCTGTACCATTGGCGGCTGAAAAAAACAGGGTGTTTGACAATTATCAGCTTTATATCCGAATCTATCGGCTCGTACTACTTATTGTAGTATGTCTAGTTGGCACCTGGTCAGACTTATCCATGACGCGTGTTCCATGAAACCCGACTGCGTCCTTATCCTGCTGTGGGATCAAAGCTATCTGAATCTATTCGGATATGATATTCTGGTCCATAGTTTTGTTATGAGGAGCGCATTAAATCAGTTGGTGGCCAGTCCTTTTTAATGCACCGTAAAATATTGGATAGGCGCCCATCTCTGATTTATCCAACAGAGCTTCCAGTTTTTTCCTGTCCGAGCGCGCTGTTTACCCAATCAGGACATTCTTTAGGTACGTGATAATTGCAGGAGGTTCCTGCAAGAAGTAGGCATTAGCGAATTATTTAAATTTGCACGAAATATCTGGATAATTATTTTGCTATAGTCACAGATAAATTTTACCATAACTACATTTCTGTCCTTTTACATAAGGATTTTTGTATCTTAAAAATAAGTTTAGAGACATCTCAGATTTATGACCCTCTATAAAAACATTAAACCTACATATTTTGCGGCAAAGCATCGTTTTGAAAATTAATTTAAAAATCGATTGTTTTATTTTTTTACCATGTACTGTTTTGTGATGTACTGTTCCGTACCATGTACTGTTTTGTGATATCGTGTTCCGTGTCATCCTCTATTGGGACATCCTGTTGTGAAATGTGCCACTTCGAATGGGACCCATTTGAACTCATGTATTAACAAATTTAACATTTTTCTTAATCAATTAATCAAATATAATTCGAATATTTTATTAATTAAATTAAATTAAAAAAAAAAAAAAAAATTTAAAATTTAAAATCATTTATCATTTTGCTCTAAATGACTTTCTCCGACAAGACATTATGTGTCTTTATAGTTGTGTTTGGCAGAAGAGGTATGTAATATTTATAAATTAAATTAATTAATTAATTTTTAAAAATAATAATTAAAACAAAATTAATAACTTTTTATTGGTATTAATCCGGGAGGGCACTGCATGGCTTTGTTTATTTAATTTATTTATGTTTCGAAAATAATAATACGATAACAAAATTAATCATTTTAATTAATTTAATTAATTTTTTATTTTTTTTTTAAGTAACGCGGTAATATAAAACCGATGACTAAAACTAATTATGACTTGACTTTTAAGGTGCATCATGTAAATTTATAGTGTATAGTTATGATACGATATTATGCATGATGATTCTATTTAAAATTTAATTTAGTAAAATTTTAGTAAATTTACCGTTTCGTAATAATTACAAAAGTTAGTCGATTTATTGTTTAATTTATTAATTTTTTATTAAATGTGAGTAGTATGTTGAGGAAGTCATTTCGACGATAGATAGCGAATTGATGTTCGATCAAGCTTTGTGTATAACTAGATAACGTTGTTTTTACCTAGATAATATTTGTTTCACGATTTAAGGGCATTGTTGTAATGGACTGTCAATATTCTAGCTTTGACAACCGTAAAAACTAAATAGAGGGTATACTAAAGCATTCTAATTTGGATTAAGCATGCATAAGACCTTTCTATTTTCTTGAGACTAGGTTGCTTGTTTTAGAATGCATTTCAATTGCATTGTTGTGTTAGACATTATATCAACCGGGATGTTGAGCTTTTTCAACCAATTACGTTACCTCTGTATTACAGTTCATAAAATGCATAAATACACTAAGTTTGTTGCTACCGCACTTCCATTCTTTATTTCAAACCGCGTCAAAAATATATAATTGGGCATATTTTCTTTGCTCAACATTTTTTGACTGCCGGACACAATCTCCCTATTTCACAACAATGAGATTCATTGCCCAGAGCTACATGTTCACTTAGGTTAAATAGAAAGAGTCTTTCTGATTGATTTTTTTAGCATTGCGACTATATTTTGTATTGCGTTAAGTACTCCAGCATATTTTGCAATCACTTTCTAAACGGATCAAATTTTAAACTCGTGGTTTTTTGGAATTAAAAAAAAAGTATACCACCTCTAATAGAAGATTATTTTGGCTTAATGACCCCGTCCAAAAGCTTTACTTTGCGGTTGTTGAAAGGTTTTGTAATTTTAGGGTCTAACTTAAAGCTGTGGCCTTTAATTTGATAAAAAAAGGTTAAAAGGATACTGGGAATGTTCTGAAAAAAATTCGTTACCAAAATAAGTAAAGAATAGCATTAATTGTAAGCTCACCAGTTTATGTTTGATTATTGATGTGAGCTTTGGCACTTAATCGACGCTTAGATAAATATACTTTTGTCTAACGATCAACGTTTAGTACGATTTTGATCGTGTATTTGATCAAATATTGCTATGTAAATTAAGAGCCATATATGATTCCACTATTGGCTAATTTATTGCCGTCCTTGTTCAAATGATGAATAAATGATAAAATTAAATCCTATATAATTCGATCGTTGTTCAACAATCACTAAAACATTCTCGAGTTAAACTGATTCATAATTCAACTGTATGTGCAGCCTTTTATTTTTTTTTTTAGTTTGAATTTGTTGAAATACGAATTGACATGTTGTGAATTTTTTATTTCGAGGTACCAATAGTGCCCAATAAAATCTGCTAGTACTTAATTAAGCTACCGACTAGTCATTTGTCCTTTTGCAATTTAAGTTTTGAACTTTTGCGCTACTTAGTAAACGAATAAAATGGTAACTTAGTTTTTGTAAAAATTTTCGAAATTGATCTACATTTGTGTAATGTGGCATTGCTATAGGAGAGTGATTGCACCAATTGTTGTGATTTAATTAAGTTTCTAAATGTATTAAACTAATTGATGGCAAAACATATTTAAGTAATTGTACATTTAGCTTTGTTCGAAGTTATGGCGTTTGAACCTGGAAGTACCGGGTTCTATTTCCAATAGGTTGAAGAATTTTTATTTTTTATAAAAGTGTTTTTTCACTCTTGATTTTAAAGGGTAGGTAATAAGGACAAGTATATGATTATTGATGATAAACATAGTGATTATTTTTGTTAAGACTTTTTGACATCATATTAATGGGTTCATTGTCACCATAGTAAGTCCTATGCACTTCTAAATTGATAAACCATGAACACGTAAACTTCTGCTTGGTACTTTAATGTTAATGTTTTCCATTATAGACGGTACATCGAATTGATCCAGCAGTAGGTTTCCAACGAAAGAAGACTATAAAATCTCTCGTCTGTTGTTGACTATCGTTGTTGATTTATAGGAGGCTATATCACCTATAAATCAACAACGATTGAAAACAGACAAGAGATTTTAAAACCTTCATAGGGCAGCAATAGTACATCTCTTAATTAATCCGACCATGGAATTGGATTTAGCAACACCTAGATCCATATGCTTTGTGAAAGACATATTTTTAGTTAAAGTAACTCCTAGGTCGATAATTTTACCATTTTTTTGTAGTTAGTTGAATGCTATTAATACGATAGCTAAGTTCTATAGGAATTACTTTTCGATGAAATGGCATTATATCTTACATTTACTGATGTTAAAGTTTAGTAGATGAGAATCGCTCCATTTCCCAAGGCTATTGGCGTCTTCTTGTAGTTGGTTGGTGTCGTTAATAATTCCAATTGATTTATATATTTTAAGACCGAGAACATTACTACCTTAGAGTGTTGAATAACTTCTGTAATACTGAAAATAATGATGAAAATAATTTAGATCCAAGGACTAATGTGAAAGCTTCGTGGAAGTTTTAATTTTATATTTCCAATTTCAATGTATTAGAAACGGCAACCGCCAATCAAGTATGATTTAAATCATAAGACAAATTTGTGTGATAATCTCGAATGATTTACTGATAGACTCGAATGCTTTATTGAAATCAGTATACATTACATCAACCTTCTTATGATTTTCGAATTCTTTGATGGTGATACTGCTAGTGAACTCAACAAGGTTAGTCTATGTTGATTTCTTGGGCATAAAACTATGTTGACTGGGTGATATATGTCGGGAGATAACCGCTTTAAAATAGGTGGATACAACGAGTTAAAATAATTTAGAAATTAGAGATATCCATTATGTGCCTCTGTAACATGAAACATTGCTTCGCTATCTCTGGCTTTGAAAATCGTCGTTATTCTAGTAGCTTTACATATCTGGGGAAATTCTCCTTGTCTTAGAGATTCACGAAGTAGTAATTCTAAAGCTCGATCAGCCTTTAATATCTAAGCAGGTATGCTGTCAGGGCCGCAGTCATCACCGACATTTTTAAGCATAATTTATGTCTTCTGTTGAAATCGTTAGAACTTATATGGACAAATGTATTTCTCAGCTACTCGGATTATCATATTTACCTACATCTTCAGTATATGGGTCATATAATTTTTGCCTTTTATATGTCATAACCATAGGAAACCCCGTAGTTTTACGTTTAGTTTTAAAAAAAGGTCCAAAAGTGCTTTGGATCATATTTGATTTTGACTTTGATAGAAGTAAATAATATTTTTCAAAATTACGGTAATGTTCTGTGAAGTTTTTGAATTATGCTTCAGCCTTTCTTATAGGCGTTATCTTTCCTTTTATCTGGTATCAACGGATATTTGTTTGATTTTGACATCGTTGTTGGAACAAATAAATGTATGGCTTCAAATAAAATTATGTAAAATTTATCTACATTTACGTTAATGTTCCCATTGTTCAATTCGTTTTCCCAATCGATGTTTGCGAGATGAAGACGAAAGTTGGATGTGTCCGGTTTTGGAAAATTATAATAGAACTGTTGATTAAGGTGTTCATCATTCGGGTCTTCGCTCTTTAAAGTAATTTCTATAGATTTGCGATGACCATTATTCACAAATAATGGTGCGGTCGATTCAAATATATAGAATAGGCTAGGATCATTGGTGAAGATCAGATCAAGAATTTTGTTCAGTTTATTTCGTAAATTGTAGATTTGGTTAAGATTTAGATCCAAAAATGTGTCTATAATAAGGCATTCCGTATCTGAGTACACATAGAACGGCGTGATTAAAGTGATATCAGATGACTTTGCAGAGTTGTTGTTTTTAACTGAGGTGTCGGAGCATGCGGTATATGATGAGATCGGTGAATCAGGCGGAATATAAGTCACATAGATTTACATTGATCTCCCATTTAGTGCCAGTTTAATACAGAGATGCTCAATTGTGGAATTTGTTAATTCACTTTATATTGCTGCATCGACAGCTATGAAGCCACCACCACCGATTGTTTCGCAGCATGATTTGATCGACCGATCACATCTTTAAACCACATATTGACTTGGAAGAATTCCGAGCTTAGAATTTTTCTATAAAAAAGTCGTTTCGGTGATAATATAAATTCAATAACTACTGGCGTGTATGACCTAACGTCAGATTCTAAAAATTTTGGAGCAAACAAAATATCAGTAACTGTTTTACATTTAAATTAAAAAAATCACAAGTAAAATTCCCAAGTCCTATTTTGAAGTAAAATATTCTTGTAAAGTGGTTGGTTTCGACGAACAAGCTTCGATTCCCTGTATCTTTAAATAAGCAGTATTTTGATTGCATCGAAGTTCTTGTGCCCTTGTAATGAGGTATTCTTACTCGTGTAATTTTGATATTTTGTTTATATTTATTTGAGGCAGAGGGCTTATAATTTAGGAAAATTCGGACCACTAGCTTTCCATGAAAATTATCATCTGGTTTGTCTCGGACAAACTTAACTAAACTATTGATTACCTAATCTAGTGTTTTGTTACCCGACGAGAAAAATTACGCAATAAATTTTGCTTTCGAGATTTGTACCTTACCTGTTTTAGGTGTACTATACGAACAATTTTCGAAAACAGGAAAAACTTGGTGTTAAGCATATTGAAACTGTAAAATTTATCGTACGAATTCAAAAATTACAAAGCCCATAAAATACGTGATGGGCCTATCGAGACTATGAAATTAATGAACGAATCGAAAATTACCGAAATTTAAAAAATGGTTAGTCTATAAAAATATTAATTTTATGGCAAAAATTTGAAAATTTTAAGATTCAGATAATATTTCAGGGTTACTCTATCAGAACTTTGAAATTTATGCCACAAATCGAAAATTTTGCAATTCGCGACAAAGTAAATTTTTAACTAGGTGATTTTGTAACAAACAAAACATTTTCTGTGGATGCATCAGTTTTCCATTATTTCTCGTGGATTTTTTTTAACCTAGATTCGACTGTCTTGTTTCTTTGCGAATTCACCGAGTTAAAAATTTGATTCGTCGCTAAAGATTTGTATTTCTAAGTTCTTTTTCTATGGCCCAATTAGTGAATAGAGGGACGAAATCGAAAATCAGGTGGCTTTATTTTTTTCAGTAATTTGAATCTGATGCCTTCAAATAAAGATCTTTGTTGTAAATTCTGAATAAAGTGGTTGGTTATTCATGTTCTGCTATAAGTCTCATTACCACTAGCACAGCGATCTTTACGATATTATAGTTTGCTTTTTTCATCCTTTTCCGAATCAGTTCTTTAAAAGCGGGATGTTTCTAATAGTCATCTGTCAAATAAAAGACGGCACTCTATAAAAGACAGCAGGTCGATGAGGGTTTCTTGTAGTAGCTCCATCTTGTAATGAATATGTTCCATTTTTCTTTCGAACTTCATTTTTAACATTCTCCCTTATAGCGTTGTCGGTTTAATATATAGGATGCACGAATATTATCCTAATAACTATTCTGTACTTTTGCGGTAAATAATTCAGTCCATGGCTTTTATGGTCATGTTTAGATTCATTAAGTGGTGAAAAATTCATACAAAACTAGTTGACATGTTGGTTTGACTATGACTTGTAAACAAATGATTCGGTTTGGTCTTAGCAGTAATTTGAAAAAAAAATACCAGGATACTATATAATCAAGAAAAGAAACCAAGAAGAACATTATCGCAAAATTAGGTGGCATGTACGAAGATCCTAAACCAAAACAGCAAAAGTGGAGTTTCACAAAATAATATGGCACCAATCAAAGTTTATAAAACTGTGGTAGTAAAAGCAACTGAATTTTTAATATTTTTAGAAAGTTTTAATAATTTCCTAATTTTTTAAATTCCTCATGCCGCTTTCATAAAAAAATTCTGCAGAATTTTTTTAGTAATATTTCTTCGGCAAAACATGACGGAATTAAATATTGTTTATCTTTTTTAGTAAATTCCGAAAGTGTATACCAACTTAAAATTGAATTTTATTATTTATTACTAAAAAATTACTAAAAAAGATAAACAATATTTAATTCCGTCATGTTTTGCCGAAGAAATATTACTGAAGAATTCTGCAGAATTTTTCTATGAAAGCGGCTTCACCCAAATTTCTAACCGAGAAAACTAATTTGCATGGTAGCTAAATATTTTATAAAATTTGCAAAAATTGAATATAATTTTTGGGCTATTTCTAAAATATATTCGACACATTAATATAGAAAACGCATATGTAGCTATTATTATGTTAGACTATGCACAATTATGTCCAGTCACGTTTAGAGCCTAAAGGTAGGTCCATCTAATCAAAATCATTTTTAACATATAAAATCATTTATACTTTCATTGTTACGATTGAACTTCTTGTAAAGCACACTTTGTTATGTACAGTATTGCTCCTTGTATAATATTTTGTAAAGGCACTCTACACGTTTCTATAGTTTAGAAGTGTTTATTGTGCGTAAAGGTGACCGAAGAATGTACAGATGACTGTCTTTATGTTATTTTAAGTTTATGATCAATGTGAGCAATACTTCATGTTAAATGTTTCTTATTTAAAAGTTGAGTTTACTTTAAATTTTATGATTTTTTTAAAAACGAAATCTTTATCTACTTCTTAGTGTACATATTTCATATAGTAACGATATTTGTTTAAAAAAAATTATTTCTAATATTCATTCTTTCTTTCTTTTTCTGTCTCTTTGTGCTTTAGGAGTGGGCTACTTAATTTTTGTGCTGTCGCTCTGGCACTTAATGATCAAGGATATAGAGCTATTGGTGTACGCATCGATTCCGGCGATTTGGCATATTTATCATGTCTGGCTCGTGAAACATTCGAGCTTGTTGCTAATCGATTTAATATACCATGGTTTACAACATTAACAATTGTCGCGTCAAATGATATCAATGAGGAGACGATTTTGAGTTTAAATGAGCAGGGACATAAAATTGATTGTTTTGGTATTGGAACACATTTAGGTGAGTAGTAATATAGTAATTGTCGTGTGAAACCACCTTTAGTACATTAAACACACTCATTCAAATATATGACAGTGGTAAAAGTTAGGTTAGGATTATGCAGTTTATGACTTCCTGCTAACACGTCAACCGCCCGTTGAATTTTAATAACGTTTCTCTATTAAAATATACACGTTTATTTAATTAATCATCGGTTGTTTAGGGACACAAAACATAACAGTAATAGTATGTGGTTTTGACAGTCTATTGCATCGTTATTGAATAGAACTGAATCGAATCTCATATTGAATGAAAATGCGTTGTACAACTTATCGACATTTGCAAGGCATTTAGACTTTAGCATTGGATGTAAGGAATACAAAGCAAGGTGGCCACCAGCATATTTAACGTTTCCTGCAGGGTAATAGATGTTGGACCATCACCATGAGGTCTAGGCCATGATCCAAGCTTTGCCTTGACATTGTACTACACCGTTTCAGTATATAATGCATTTAGCTCTTCTTCTGGCTGTGTCAAGTAATTGACAAAATATCAAGTAATTTAATTATGACTTTGCAGAGTTGTTGTTTTCAACTGAGGTGTCGGAGCATGCGGTATATGATGAGATCGGTGAATCAGGCGGAATATAAGGCTGTGTCAAGTAATTGACAAAATATCAAGTAATTTAATTATATTTGCGGTATCTTGGGCTCCGATAATCGAATATTTACATCTTCGGGAATTTATCAAGGTCACAATTGTACCACTGTTGCTCTACTTTGTTCCTGATTCTACTACATTTTTCTAACCTGTTCTACGCATCACGGTTAACAATATCAATAATTATTACTATGGTTCGATAAAAGCCATGTAACAGCTACGTCCAAACATTTGACATTTCATACACTGCTTTGAGCCTCTGGGCTCCGATTTCATTTGACGATTGAGTTGCCAATACATTTAAAGTTGCGAAGTTATTTTATTATGGTTATTTTGTAACTCGTCTGTTCTAATTAATTTAGAGCCGTCCCCATTTGTTTCGGAATAATCACTTTTGGGATCACTATTCTATTTCGATTAATTTATCGTAGTTGGGTGCTCCTTGCACCTCTCCGCAGTTTGTATTTGAAAACTTTCATCTACAGTATTCGATACATGTTGAATATTGATTAATTCAGAGGAATGCTCCTTTCAAATTTCGAGTACTGCATAGATGGTAACACGAAAAATTCCATCATGGTTTCAAATAGCAATAGACCTAGATTTAAAGGTATGGCGCAGTCCGGTGACTCCTTTAAAGATTATGTATCAGAAAGTATCATTCTTTCCTAATTATCAGCCGCTAGTTCGTGTTGGAAGTACGGACATGCATTTTCAAGTCAGTCGGATTTTTGCCAGCACTAGCACTCAAGTCATCAACCACTTTTCTGACGTCGTGCTCCGGTCCATCAGATGATCCAAATTTTTGAAAAATGAGTTTATCTTTGGGTTTACTAACATCAGATACTTACACATACGATTATCGACTGCCTCGAAATTCAAGACAGACCGCGTGTCCATGAATGAGAGCTGGGGTCCAGATAAATATTGATGGCATCTATTTTTTTATAATTGTTAATTTTTTTAACATGTGATTTTTGAAGGATGCAGGTCTCAGCCTAGCGATCCAACCTTTGTTTAGTCGTAATATTATATGGTTTATAAAATTTATGTTGATACATTATTTTTTATGGTTTTTATATTATGTTTTTTAATTGATACAGTAACATGTCAACGGCAACCAGCATTGGGATGTGTATATAAAATGGTCGAAATCAATGGACAAGCGCGCATCAAACTAAGTCAAGATGTTGAAAAAATTACAATGCCCGGTAATAAAAGTGCATATCGTTTATTTGGCGCCGATGGTCATGCCCTGATTGATCTGCTGCAAAAAGTGACCGAAACGCCACCAAAAGTGGGACAAAAAGTATTGTGCCGACATCCATTCCAAGAATCGAAACGAGCCTATGTGATTCCAAGCCGTGTCGAGTCTCTATTAAAAGTAAGTATCAATTTGTGTACATAATTCTATTTTATCGATTTAATACAATTTACATTGAAATAATTTTTTTTTTGTAGATTTTTTGGAAAGATGGTAAAATATGTCAACCAATTCCAACCCTAGATCAAATACGTGAACGTGTTCAATCGACGTTACGCACATTACGACAAGACCATAAACGAAGTTTAAATCCTACGCCATATAAAGTAGCGGTTAGCGATGAACTATATAACTTTTTGCATGAATTATGGCTTCAAAATGCGCCAATTGGAGAACTGGCATGATAAAGAAAAGCCAGTTATGAGTTTTTCAATTATTTGGTTAGAAATTTACGAACATTTGAATATGAACATTTTTAAGCGACAAATTTCGATTTGCCCAATTTTTTGTGAATCATAAATCTATTTATAATTTCACAGTGCCTTAAGCATTACATATGTTTAAAGATTTATTAATATAATTTATAGTTTACTAAAAATGATGCACCAAAAAAGTCAATAAAACAAGGAATATGTTTTAGGTTAGAAAACAAATTTTTATTTTGTACAAATAGTTTCTTAAATATATAGTTCTATTGATACATTTATATTATATTCGTATAAAGTTAATAATAATTTGTTACAATTAAATTTACAGCTAACTTCATACCGCGTATGAAAGTTGCTCAATATTGTGTATAAAAATAAAAAAACAAATCAAATTCGTAAAATATACGTTTACGAATTATTATATTTATCTAAATTTGATTAAAAAGAAATTATAAATTTCAACGGTTTTTTTGTGAAATTAAATTACAAAAATTAAATGGTCTAAAACTAAAATTGTATTGAATAGACCAAAAAAAAAAAATGTAAACCAAAATTTTAATACTATAGCTTATTATATCGGAGTGTGTATTTGATATGTGTGGTATTATAAATAGCCTGAATGTTGTCTATTTGTAGTACTTTTTTATTAATCCATGAAATGGTTCATTTCTGTGATTTTTTTTAGGTATTGAATTTAATTTGTTAATTTTGTAATTTATAAGCCGCGCACTTACACTACACCAAATTAATCGATAACTGTTAAAAATTAAATTAATAAAATTATATATTTTGTAAATATGAAGTAAATTTTTGTTTTGGCCAAACAAAACGCTCATAGCAGTAATTATACTATAATTAAATATATCAAGACACTATAACATGTCATTAGACTTAAAATTAAAGTTATAATCAAAATAAATATTCTAAATCATTATGTTGGATAAATAATACGCGGTTGTGAACAAAATATGGCGTGCACAAAGATAAATGTGAAATATAAAATATTTGTATAGGAAAAGGAAATCAATTTTTAAATTATTTATTAGCTTAAAATTAGTTTAGAGCTTAATAAAATTTTTATTATATTACTGTATATAAATTTATTAGTTTTATTACGATTGGCCGACTTGGGTATAGCGCGACTAACGCAACTTAATCTGCCTTGATTCCAAATATTAGAATAGTTCTGTAATTTCAAATTGTGTCAATGGGTTACTTTTAACTAAAAATAACGTATTTTCACGATTTTGTAAATTTTCGATTTGTGCCAAAAATGTCACAGTTTTGATAGGCTAATCATCACGTATTTCCAGGATTTAGGGAATTTTCGTTTTGTGCCAAAAATGTCAATGTTTTGATAGGCTAACCAACCATCACGCATTTCCTTGATTTAGGGAATTTTCGTTTTGTCCCAAAAATGTCACAGTTTTGATAGGCATCACGTATTTTTGGGATTTTGGGAATCTTCGTTTTGTGCCAAAAATGACACAGATTTGATAGGCTAACCATCACGTACTACCAGGCTTTTGGGAATTTTCGATTTGTGCCAAAAATGTCACAGTTTTGATAGGCTAACCATCACGTATTTCCAGGATTTAGGGAATTTTCGTTTTGTGCCAAAAATGTCACAGTTTTGATAGGCTAACCATCACGTATTTTCAGGATTATGAAAATTTTCGATTTGTGCCAAAAATGTTACAGTTTTGATAGGCTAACCATCACGTATTTTCAGGATTATGAAAATTTTCGATTTGTGCCAAAAATGTCACAGTTTTGATAGGCTAACCATCACGTATTTTCAGGATTTTTGAAAATTTCAAAAATTGATAGGCTAACCTTCACTTGTTTCCAGGATTTTGAGAATTTCCGATTTATGCCAAAAATGTCACAGTTTTGATAGGCATCACGTATTTTCGGGATTTTGGGGATTTTGGGGATCTTCGATTTGTGCCAAAAATTCCACAACGATAGGCTACCCTTCACTTGTCTCCAGGATTTTGAGAATTTTCGATTTGTGCCAAAAATGACACAGTTTTGATAGACCAACGTATTTTCAGGATTTGTGCCCAAAATTTCACAGTTTTGATAGACTAATAACCATCACGTGTTTAGGAGATTTTGTAAATTTTTAACTTGTGCCCAAAATGTTACAGATTTGATAGGGTTGGTAGCCAAAAACCCAAAAATTGTATGGGTGAGATTAAAGCTGTGTGCCTTAATTGACTAAACTGACTAAACTAAATCATAACGAGTTAGTGTATGCTATATCTAGATAGATGGAACTACCACAAAAGTCACTTACTGTGCCTCAACTTGAAACTATACTAAACCAAAAAGTACTAGAGTTTTTTTTTCGTTTCAAAGTATTATAGTTTGATTATACTTTTTGTGAAAAGTCTCCGAAAAGTTACCTTGTAAATGTACTTTTCAGCTACTACCTATGAGGCAATAGCGGAAGCTTGAACAATTTGAAAAGTTTAGTTTGCAAAGTCGATTAAGGCACACAGCATAAATAAACTTTGGGTTACGTGATGGTTAGCCTATCAAAACGAAAATTCCTAAAATCTCGAAAATACGTGATGGTTAGTCTATCAAAACTATGACATTTTGGGCACAAATCCAGAAAAATGTGAATTCTGATATGAAACGATCATAACATATTGCTAGAATATTTCTATAACCTGGCGGTTGTTATGTAGTATGTCCGAACGACTTTTATCTAAAAAAAAACAATCCATCATATTTGCAATTACCACCACAGTGTTACCCAATTCTAAGATCAAAACATAAAAATAGAATCGATACTTAAAGGACACGTGTTTTGTTATACGAGTATTGCTTTCCCTTTGTTGTTGCTGTTGCACCAAAATTATCCATTAGAAATAATTGTATATGTGTTGACTGGCTGCATGTAATAGTTGTGAGTGATGGGAAATGGTCGATAAGCTGTGCGAGGGTAACATATAATATCGTGCAAATTCATTTGTTACCAAACAAAAGATGTCAAGAGTAATAATAATTTAAGACAAGTATGTAACATAAAAAGCGGTTGGTCGGTATAAAGATTTTGCACATTTAAAGTGGCTTAACCAATTAAATTTTTAAAATATGTGAATGTCCTTGAAACATCATGAAATGCAAATATGTATAACATGATGAAATGCAAACTACATATATGTCCGCAAAAATGATAATTGGTAGTATATTGGCACCGACCTTGTAGTTTAGATAAAGCAGTTCGGCACTTGCTCGTTGGGGAAGTTTTAGACATTTTTTACCTTCCTCTTAGTTGGTTTATCCCGGTGCTTAAAAGGGCCCTTTAATGGAACTGAATTGCCTCCACAGTTTTCGTTGTTGGGCTTGTTGGTTACACACATTCATGATACAAATCCCTATAGATGTAGATAAGCTTCTCCATCTCGCGAAACTGATTAACAAGGATATCAACTTTTTTACTAAGTCTTTATAGATTAGCTCTTAATCATCAGGCGTTTTGCAGAGATTCACATTTTCCAGAAAGGTTTCTTGGAACTGTGTGTTTTTTCTTACTGGTGCTACTGCCGTGCCTGTGGTGTTCCTGATGCTGTTGGTTTAGCCGATGGTGTGGTCAATGATTCAATTTATTTTATTAGTGGTGACCACACATTTAAAAGAGTGATGGGCTTCTGATACCTCGGGTCCGGATCCCTTGTCACTCAGGATAATTGTTAGCCCTACGTCTTACTGCTAAATTCGAAATACTTTGCAAATACCAACAACCTGAAGTTGCACAAGGTGTTGATCCGTTCATGTATGGGTGTGAGAGTTGGACTATGACTTATGACATTTAAGAGAATAGTCATTCGTTTTAAGTTTGGCGATTTAAAGCCACGATCTCGGTAGCCGTTGTGAAGCTTTTTGTAACTAACTTTTTTAAGAATTGATTTATAGTTAAAATCTTGTTTTTCTTTGTTTGGGATCTTTTAAAGCTTTGCCAATTTTCCTTAAGATAATAATCAAAAATATTTTTTTGTTTATTGGAGACAGAATTTTTTGTTGTTCAAAATGGCATTTAGCCCACACAACAATAGAATTTGGGTTCGTATTTCGTTGGGAATAACAAAAAAATGTTTTGTTGTTTGTGTGCGACATTCAATGAGATAAAGATGATATTTGAGACAATTTATCTAGAGTACAGTACGTCTGTAAGACAATAGTCATAGAACACACAACCAAGATTGTGCATGAGTATTTTGAATAATCGATGTGTTGCGATACTATAAATTCAATGACCCGAATACGATATCTTGCACTGATATTGGACCTCATTCCAATCGAATTATGGCAAAAATATGTTTATGAAATTTTTGGTGCGGACAACATCCCAGTCCATTATAGAAAATAAAAATTTTCGGTCTTTAAATCAATTACATAAGTTTTGTAGTGTATAACTACAAAGTTATTAAGTAGTTTGGTATTGCAATGCTTCCGCAGTTATTGTTTTAAAATTGGTTGCCAAATTTCATTTTTTTTTGCTGTTGTGTCTTGGATGCTGTTGCAAGCCAAATTTTCTATAAAGATGATTGTTTTTCTTTATTTTAAATATGATTTAATGAACATAATTAAAAAATGTCGTGAAGCGGGTGGAAATTTAACTCTAAAGCAGAGACTTAAGCGCCAGGAAACTTTTGAATAGTTTAAAGAAGGATTGATACTATTGCGGAGAGAAGCTGATGTCGAGAACTTTCGATTAGGGCATCAGTCCTTTTTTCAGTCATATTCGTAAATTTGTGACTTATGGCAATATCATGATTTTTAAATTCAATTACCTCATACGAGAGTGATTTGATGGAGTGGGGTAGATCTTTGATGGCCCAGAACTTTTTGATTTACTTGCTCAACTGACTCGGATTATCGACAACTTGATGACACTGTACAGTCGATTTTCAAAGTAAAAGAGCCTTTTCAAAAAAGTATTTCCCGATGAACCAAATTGAAGTTGAATATGTATCGACGTCTTCGATTTACAGGCTAACCCCACAATACTCCGCCCTAAGTGGAAACTTTCCTACCCGTCTTTGTAGTTTTTACTGGAGCTTATTCTGATGTTGTAGTGGTCGAGGATGTAATACCTGGTTGAATTTTTGACGTATCTGGTAGGTACAGTTCCTGTCATCGGTGTTGTTGTTGTTTTTTCCGTGTTATGTGGAATAAATGCTGCTTTCAAACGATTAACCGAAATTTTTTGTGTTGAATTGCAATTTTTTATCACAAAATACTTGTAAAAACGTTTGATTATTTCGTATGATCCTGTATATGGGCATTGTAATGGTGGACGTCATTCCTCACTAATACGTGTGTGCAACTTTTTAAATCTTTTTGCATGAACATTTTTGTGTTAGCATGATGGTCGTCGTAGGTCGCATAGTGGAAATAAGTCTTCGAAACTCCATTACGAATTCAGATTCACTATAATGCTTGCCCTTGGTTGAGTCAAAGTATTCTCCCGGGATGCGAAGGGTTTGTCCAAAAACAAGTTCTACCGGTGATGCTTTGATGTCGTCCTTGCATGCAACTCGTAATTCTAATAGAATCAGTGGCATTAGATTGGTCCAATCATTGTTTTGATGACACTTGATTGAAGTTTTTAACGTTCTGTGCCACCGCTCGATAATCCCATTCGCTTGAAGGTGATATGGCGAGGTTTTTAAATGTTTAACGCTTAGTATTTGATTAATTTCTCTGAATATTTGTGACTCAAATTGACGTCCCAAATCGGATGAGATCTTAAGGGAAACTCGAAAATACTGTATTAAGCCCGAGATAAGGTGTCTCGCAGCTGTTTCTGCTGTGATATCCTCCATAGGAATTGCGGTAGGCCATCTACTGAACCAATCGACGATGGTCAAACAATACCAGTCCCAGCTGAAGGTGACATAGGTCCTATTATGTCGATGTTAATATGCTCGAACCTGGACTTTGGCTGAACATAGTTCAATATCGCTGATTTGTTGTGTCGAGTAGTTTTCGAAAGTTGACACTGTATGCATGTCACGAATTGATCACAAATCAATCTTTGGCTATCACGAACCCCTGGGTTGGTTAATTCGTGTAATTTTTTGATGATTGGCGATATTCCATCGGGACGAACGGGCGAATACGATTTTGTGAAGAATCACAATAAATTTGTATATTTGTATCCGGCATGGTAAAGCGGCTGATTCGTAAGTATATCTTGTTTGAATTCCCGTCCAGTATTGATTTTAATTCTGAATCACGGTGTTGCGCTGCTGCCAATTTATCGAAATTGACTTCACCCGATAAATTTACCACGTTAATTCTTGACAGTAAATCACCCACACTGTTATCCAAACCGATAATATGACGAATGTCAGTCGAAAATTGACTGATGTAGTTGAGTTGCCTAATTTGCCTCGGCGTTAGTGGTTCTTTCTTTTGCCGGAATGCTAATGTAAGCGGTTTGTGATCAGTATAGATACATCATTTTCTTCGTTCCAGCATGTGACGGAAATATTTCACAGCCTGATAAATGGCAGTCAAATCTCTATCGTAGATGTATCGCACTTGTTTGGCTTCTGCTAATTTTTTGAATAGAAATCCAAAGGCTGGAGCTCACTTCATTTAAATTAAACCTTCGGTAAAAATTTACCATGGCCAGAACCATGGCGTTTTAACGCCGCGGTTGTTGGGCTTTCGAATTCTTTGGTTGCTTCAATCTTTTCTGGTAAGGGTTTTAAACCATTTGCTGTGATTTGGTGCCCAAGGAATTTAACTTCGACTTTTCCAAATACACATTTTGTCACGTTGGTGATCAACCCATATTGTCGCAATGGTTCGAATACGATGGAGAGGTGTTTCCGATGTTCCTCTATGTTTTCTGATGCGACAGCTATGTCATCGATATACGGGAACGCAAACGGTAAAATTTTTAAAACCTCATGCATTAGTCGTTGCTGGGTCTGTGTTGCAGAGTCCGGACGGTGTATATAGTAATTCGAATACTCCGAACGGTGTTGTTATCGCAGTTTTTGGTACATCTGCAGATTCCACCGGGATTTGATGATATGTTCGTTGAAGGTCAATTGAAGAAAATATTTTACAACCATTTAGAATGTTTCCGAAATCCTGTATAAATGGTATTGGGTAACGATCCGGTACCGTAGTAAACCGTTGAGCGGTAATCGCCACAAGGGCGACAATCTCCATTTTGTTTTTTTACCATGTGTAATAGGGAAGCCCAATTGCTTTTAGATGGAAGGCATATTCATCTCCGTGTTAGGTCCTTGAATTCGCTGCGAGCCAACCGCGTTTTGTCTGGCGTGAGCCGACGAGGGCGTACAAAACCAGAATGGCCTGTTGTAATTATTTGATGCGTGATATTAATTTTTGATGGAGCCATGTGGTCGTGCTGTACTGTGAAGTTTCTGTATTCCCGTAAAATATCCAAGAATGGATCTGTGACATCGAAGGTTGTGAATCCTAACGTTGATTCTGTCGTTGGTGTACCTTTTGTTGACAACCTGGTTGCACCGTATATCAAACGATTTTGTTTCATTTCTATCAACAATCCGTAATGTTTGATAAAATCCGCTCCGATGATTGGTTGTTTTACGTCGGCCACGATAAAGTTCCAGATAAAATTTCGCCGAAGTCCAAAATTTAACGATAATCTCTTTTCGCCGTTTGTGTGAATTTGTGTCCCATTTGCTGCGAAAAGTTTCGATCGATTTAATATTTTACGATTATTTTCACTGTTCGGGGGTAAAACAGAGATATCCGCACCGGTATCAATTAAAAATCGTTGCTTGCATTTAAGATCCCAAATGTATAAACAAGTCCGAATATTTAGTTTTCGACCGAATATTTAGTTTTTGTGTGGCAAAATTACACGGTTGTCTGCATTTCCGCGCTTTTTCACCAAATTTGTAAGGTCACCAACACTGTTCGTAGTCTTGCTTCTTATTCGAAGTATGATAAGATGATCCTCGTGATCTCGATCGTTGTCGTGATTGATAGTTGTCAGCTTGTTGTAATTTATTATCTCTAGTGACGATATTGCTGATGTGGATGTGGATTCAATAGTATTGGATACTTCCTTGACTTGATTAAAATCGCCGAATTCCATCAGTTTGTCGGTCATTTTTGCTAATTTTTGAATATCGTCGTCGCTGGTTGAAATTATCATACGAATTTGGTTAGTTAATCGTTGCATCCAGATCTGCTTCAACATTTCGTCCCCTACTTTTGATCTTCCCAATTTGCGCATTTCATTTAGGACCCCGGATGTTTTTTTATCGCCTAACTACACATCTTCCAACAATGTTTTAATTTTTCTTTGATCCGACACGGCAAACTCTTCCAACAAAGCTTTTTTTAATGAATTTTTTTTTTCGTCAGCCGGTGGGTGCACAACTGCGTCTGTTAACAGGGACAATATTTTTGTATTCACTGCAGTTAATAACGTATAAAATTTTGTTGCATCAGTAGATATTCCGCTCAATGCGAATTATGCCTCCACTTGATGGAACCAAATTTCGGCGTTCACTGACCAAAATGGCGGTAGCCTAACTACTACTTTGTTTACGACAATGTCATTTTCGTTTACATTTCCCTTAATGAAGAATTTATGTATTTTAATATTAATATTCCGAGTATATTTTATGTGTAATATCGGTAATTTTATGATGTATCTTCACGAACTTTTTTACACGTGGACTATAACATTATGTCCCGTAACCTCAAAATTTTTTGTATATTTATGGTTGTGCACTTTTTGTTAAATTATTTTAGTTTTTACGACAGTAATTTTGTATTTATTTATTAGTTAATCCGTGCTTTTAATCAAGTCGGTTTGGTCACCAAATTATGGGAATATTATAGGTCGTTTATTTAAAAGTAAACGAATGCTTTTTATTTTAAAATACAGTTATTCTTCTTTGCTTATTTCACGAAATTGACTTGGTCATTTTTGTACAGTCAATTTACAAAGTAAAAAATCCTTTTCAAAAAAGTATTTCCCGATGAACCAAATTGAAGTTGAATATGTATCGACGTCTTCGTTTTACAAGATGACCCCACACTATCATCTAGCATAATTTGAGCTAATGAAACACCCAAGAGCAATTCGATACCTCCCCTAAATTCGTATTTTTTAAAATTTTTAAAATTCAGTTCGGCTATTTTGATATTTGACGCAAAATAGCGAATTGATTAATTCGGTTGATAATTTATAATATTTAGCAGCACTTGAACATTCAAAGCTGGTGCAGATATTGGTCGTGAGTGATCTTATTGTAATTATTGAGCACTTGGAATACACGATGGCGTTGGATCCCAGAATATAGTGAGGCATAAACCGCGTCGTCCTACGAACCGTTATAGTGCGGCGATGAATGCTTTTCTTATAAGATTGGCAACGTAATGCAGATATTTTATAACAGATTCAGTACTGATCTCGAGCTTGTTTGAATAAGATATCGACCTTTAGAATCGGACCACTACTAGGTCTTTTATTCAGCCGTTTAAGCGAATACGTAACGATGCTAGACGAGTGAACAGTGCATCTTTCAAGATTAGGAATCTGCAAGTGCTTTGCAATACTTCTAGTAAAAGAGACCCGACATCATGTTCAGTTGTGATAATTAGGCCAAGACATTGTAGAACAATAATTCTCTAGAGCAATGTGAGGAAAAGTGATAAAGCCACCAATGACCTACAAAAAACCGTTTAATATCGTAAATTTAACTATAAAACATGACTGCCAACGTGTTAATTTTTTTTATGTACATTATATGCGAGCGTAATAATTTATTTTTAATTTAACATTGTGTCGAAAAAATTACGGATTACACAAAGCGCTGGGTAATAATAGAGAAGAACGACTGTAACAATAGTAATCAACCCTCATCCTGTATTTTATGTAAGGGTATCGTCATCATCACCATCATGTAACACAACAATATGCAATTGAATAAATGTACTAATATAGTAAATGACTTAACAGTTATATCCTTATTGTTAGTTTTCCATTTTCCTTTTAATTTCTCGTCGTTTATTATACCATTGGCGTTGATGCTGTATGAAAGATTTCCCCTAATTTAAATTTTTCGGTATTAGATACGAATTTAAGGGAGGTTGTCGAATTTCATTTCGATTTATATCGATGTTGCGCATGTTTCTAATTGCAATCAAAATTGTGATTGTGTGATTCTAATCTGTTTGTATTTAGGTTTGTTTGTTTGATTCATTTGTTTGTTATTTTGCTAGGGGGTAGTATTGAATATTATGTAGGTCGTGGATGATGATAAAAGCATTTCACTATTTTTATATAATCTCGCAGTTGGTACAACGATTTATGTATGGGATGTTAGAATTTGGTGATCGCTTAGATAAACAACAGTATGGTCGCATGCCATGTAGGGTGGCGTATAGTGAAAGTGAAATATGGAATTAACGATCGTATTTAAAGTTCCTCTATATAATGTGAGAATTATACGGTTGAATGCACTTGTGTGCATAGAAGGATGATATTGAGTTTATTTGACGGTGCGATGATGGTAATCAAATAGAAATTACACAGTTTGATAGTTTGTGAACAAATTTGGTCTGTAAAACTTAGATTTAAAATCAAAGCTATCCTTTGGTAAATTATCGATAAATTGTACCAGTATTTTGGGCCCATTTGAAAGCACTAAAGACGTATCAAATCCTGCTTGTCAATAAATGGCACCAAATTGAGGTTATTGAGGTGTTTTATTTAAGAGATTCTTAATACTCGTCCTCAGTTTCCCCCGAAAAAGTTTAGTTGGCCGATATGGTGGCTCAGTTGGGTGTGATTTGTCTGCAATTGGCTAGATTAGGTTCAATGTGCAGCAGGATGAATTGCAATCATAAATATCAAGTCGTGGTCTGCGCCACTCAAGAAACTCTACAAGTTTGGGTCTTCCTTCAGACCAGGGGAGCATTTGCCTCTATCGTGGTGCGGGGTGACATACACTGGCTCGTCGTCAGGAATTTGTTTCTGTTCCTACTGGATTGCGTCACCATATTCCAACGTTTGCTCCTGAGATGCTACTTTTAGAGCTCCATATGGTATTGAAGAACGTTGCTCTTCAGTCGTACTGGACCTCCATCTGGAATCACCATTCACAAGCTTACGGAATATTCCATAGAGGTTTTTAGCCGACCTCGAGATGTTCGAGATGTTGTTGCAAAAACCGTTTGGTGAGAGTTTCCTCAGTGATTCAGCTATTCTCTGGCAATGGTTTTTATTCTCTAGTTTGCTACAATTGTGATGACAGTGGGCACACCCATCGAGGTTGCTCTCTTCCTCCTGTCAGATTTCTTGTGCTATAAATGTGGCTTAAAAGGTACAATCTTCCCTAATTGCACTCACTATACGGGAAACCAAAAAAGTGGTTCTTGGACGAGGGACCCTCGGAAACCATCTTAAAGAAGCCAACTCAGAGAAATGGTGTACCCAGACATATCCAGCAAGATACCGCCTCGCATTTGAGTCTTGCACGAGACTCCCATTTCGGTGATTGGTGTGAGTCACTTCAAAGTAACTACGGTTTATGACTGGTTCCACAAGCCGCCCAGATTCTCTTGTCACAAATTAATTCGATCTGAACAGTATTGGGAAAGACGAAAGGACGAAAGTTGGTTGTATCTTCTTATGCTAGTGTTCTGATCAACGATACTTCGTAAAAGTGTTTGTTGGATAGTGGCGCCAGTGTTAGTGTTTTGGGTTGCTACTCATAGAAACTTCTTAGTAATCATTTAATTTGAATTTTCACACAATTGTCTACTTAAAATTAATACTGCTATAAAGTGGATAACCTCAACGCGTGTTCGCTTACGTGGTTTGTTTGGAAAAGCATCTCACTATATGATCTTGTTCCTATAGTCTCTTCTTTGGAACAATCACTCTACTTGGGAATCGATTTGGATAGATACTAAAATCTCGCCCTTGTTCACTCCTTTAGAATTGTCTGGTTCTGACGATAAATCCAAATTTCACTCTTTCTCTCTCTCTCTCTCTCCCTGAGGAGCATCAGACATTAGAGAGTATCAATAAACTCTTTCTGTCTAGCTCAAAGTTGGGGCTTGGCCAAATTTCAAATTTGTGTCACTATATCGATAATGAATAGAGAAAGTTTAACGGATGGACAATAATGACCATAATATAAGGATCAAAGATGACAAACTGTTTATTGCTCCAGCTTACAAAGATCCTTGACACGGACATTTCTCTTTATAAACTCTTTGTGCTTTTGGCTTTGACTAGCGATCTCATCGAACAGTAGCTTACCCCTCCCACTCCAGGACACTTAGACAGCCGTAAAAAGCTGGAACAACTGTTACGACAATTTTACTGGCTTCGTATGGTGGTTCAAGTAAAAGAGTTAGTAGTGGCTTGCGCTAAGTGTAAGATGATTAAATCTACTTAATTTTGCAACCAGACCAGCTATGCGATGTTGGATCATTACTCCAGGTTCCTCCTGACCATGCCCGAGCGAGATGCCTCGGCCTCTTGGTTGTGCTTGTTTTTGAAGAATGAAGCCGTTTTATTGTTTTCTGTTTCAGCGGTCATTAAGTCTCATTACGGAAAAGAGTTGGTATCTAATCTCTTCAATGATTTATTGTGCAGATACGCAATTTCTCACGTACGTACCCCTTTTTACTGTTGAGTTAGTTAAGTTAGTTAAATTAGTTAAGTTAGTTAACTTAGTTAAGTTAGTTAAGTTAGTTAAGTTAGTTAAGTTAGTTAAGTTAGTTAAGTTAGTTAAGTTAGTTAAGTTAGTTAAGTTAGTTAAGTTAGTTAAGTTAGTTAAGTTAGTTAAGTTAGTTAAGTTAGTTAAGTTAGTTAAGTTAGTTAAGTTAGTTAAGTTAGTTAAGTTAGTTAAGTTAGTTAAGTTAGTTAAGTTAGTTAAGTTAGTTAAGTTAGTTAAGTTAGTTAAGTTAGTTAAGTTAGTTAAGTTAGTTAAGTTAGTTAAGTTAGTTAAGTTAGTTAAGTTAGTTAAGTTAGTTAAGTTAGTTAAGTTAGTTAAGTTAGTTAAGTTAGTTAAGTTAGTTAAGTTAGTTAAGTTAGTTAAGTTAGTTAAGTTAGTTAAGTTAGTTAAGTTAGTTAAGTTAGTTAAGTTAGTTAAGTTAGTTAAGTTAGTTAAGTTAGTTAAGTTAGTTAAGTTAGTTAAGTTAGTTAAGTTAGTTAAGTTAGTTAAGTTAGTTAAGTTAGTTAAGTTAGTTAAGTTAGTTAAGTTAGTTAAGTTAGTTAAGTTAGTTAAGTTAGTTAAGTTAGTTAAGTTAGTTAAGTTAGTTAAGTTAGTTAAGTTAGTTAAGTTAGTTAAGTTAGTTAAGTTAGTTAAGTTAGTTAAGTTAGTTAAGTTAGTTAAGTTAGTTAAGTTAGTTAAGTTAGTTAAGTTAGTTAAGTTAGTTAAGTTAGTTAAGTTAGTTAAGTTAGTTAAGTTAGTTAAGTTAGTTAAGTTAGTTAAGTTAGTTAAGTTAGTTAAGTTAGTTAAGTTAGTTAAGTTAGTTAAGTTAGTTAAGTTAGTTAAGTTAGTTAAGTTAGTTAAGTTAGTTAAGTTAGTTAAGTTAGTTAAGTTAGTTAAGTTAGTTAAGTTAGTTAAGTTAGTTAAGTTAGTTAAGTTAGTTAAGTTAGTTAAGTTAGTTAAGTTAGTTAAGTTAGTTAAGTTAGTTAAGTTAGTTAAGTTAGTTAAGTTAGTTAAGTTAGTTAAGTTAGTTAAGTTAGTTAAGTTAGTTAAGTTAGTTAAGTTAGTTAAGTTAGTTAAGTTAGTTAAGTTAGTTAAGTTAGTTAAGTTAGTTAAGTTAGTTAAGTTAGTTAAGTTAGTTAAGTTAGTTAAGTTAGTTAAGTTAGTTAAGTTAGTTAAGTTAGTTAAGTTAGTTAAGTTAGTTAAGTTAGTTAAGTTAGTTAAGTTAGTTAAGTTAGTTAAGTTAGTTAAGTTAGTTAAGTTAGTTAAGTTAGTTAAGTTAGTTAAGTTAGTTAAGTTAGTTAAGTTAGTTAAGTTAGTTAAGTTAGTTAAGTTAGTTAAGTTAGTTAAGTTAGTTAAGTTAGTTAAGTTAGTTAAGTTAGTTAAGTTAGTTAAGTTAGTTAAGTTAGTTAAGTTAGTTAAGTTAGTTAAGTTAGTTAAGTTAGTTAAGTTAGTTAAGTTAGTTAAGTTAGTTAAGTTAGTTAAGTTAGTTAAGTTAGTTAAGTTAGTTAAGTTAGTTAAGTTAGTTAAGTTAGTTAAGTTAGTTAAGTTAGTTAAGTTAGTTAAGTTAGTTAAGTTAGTTAAGTTAGTTAAGTTAGTTAAGTTAGTTAAGTTAGTTAAGTTAGTTAAGTTAGTTAAGTTAGTTAAGTTAGTTAAGTTAGTTAAGTTAGTTAAGTTAGTTAAGTTAGTTAAGTTAGTTAAGTTAGTTAAGTTAGTTAAGTTAGTTAAGTTAGTTAAGTTAGTTAAGTTAGTTAAGTTAGTTAAGTTAGTTAAGTTAGTTAAGTTAGTTAAGTTAGTTAAGTTAGTTAAGTTAGTTAAGTTAGTTAAGTTAGTTAAGTTAGTTAAGTTAGTTAAGTTAGTTAAGTTAGTTAAGTTAGTTAAGTTAGTTAAGTTAGTTAAGTTAGTTAAGTTAGTTAAGTTAGTTAAGTTAGTTAAGTTAGTTAAGTTAGTTAAGTTAGCTAAGTTAGTTAAGTTAGTTAAGTTAGTTAAGTTAGTTAAATTAGTTAAGTTAGTTAAGTTAGTTAAGTTAGTTAAGTTAGTTAAGTTAGTTAAGTTAGTTAAGTTAGTTAAGTTAGTTAAGTTAGTTAAGTTAGTTAAGTTAGTTAAGTTAGTTAAGTTAGTTAAGTTAGTTAAGTTAGTTAAGTTAGTTAAGTTAGTTAAGTTAGTTAAGTTAGTTAAGTTAGTTAAGTTAGTTAAGTTAGTTAAGTTAGTTAAGTTAGTTAAGTTAGTTAAGTTAGTTAAGTTAGTTAAGTTAGTTAAGTTAGTTAAGTTAGTTAAGTTAGTTAAGTTAGTTAAGTTAGTTAAGTTAGTTAAGTTAGTTAAGTTAGTTAAGTTAGTTAAGTTAGTTAAGCTAGTTAAGTTAGTTAAGTTAGTTAAGTTAGTTAAGTTAGTTAAGTTAGTTAAGTTAGTTAAGTTAGTTAAGTTAGTTAAGTTAGTTAAGTTAGTTAAGTTAGTTAAGTTAGTTAAGTTAGTTAAGTTAGTTAAGTTAGTTAAGTTAGTTAAGTTAGTTAAGTTAGTTAAGTTAGTTAAGTTAGTTAAGTTAGTTAAGTTAGTTAAGTTAGTTAAGTTAGTTAAGTTAGTTAAGTTAGTTAAGTTAGTTAAGTTAGTTAAGTTAGTTAAGTTAGTTAAGTTAGTTAAGTTAGTTAAGTTAGTTAAGTTAGTTAAGTTAGTTAAGTTAGTTAAGTTAGTTAAGTTAGTTAAGTTAGTTAAGTTAGTTAAGTTAGTTAAGTTAGTTAAGTTAGTTAAGTTAGTTAAGTTAGTTAAGTTAGTTAAGTTAGTTAAGTTAGTTAAGTTAGTTAAGTTAGTTAAGTTAGTTAAGTTAGTTAAGTTAGTTAAGTTAGTTAAGTTAGTTAAGTTAGTTAAGTTAGTTAAGTTAGTTAAGTTAGTTAAGTTAGTTAAGTTAGTTAAGTTAGTTAAGTTAGTTAAGTTAGTTAAGTTAGTTAAGTTAGTTAAGTTAGTTAAGTTAGTTAAGTTAGTTAAGTTAGTTAAGTTAGTTAAGTTAGTTAAGTTAGTTAAGTTAGTTAAGTTAGTTAAGTTAGTTAAGTTAGTTAATGTAGTTAAGTTAGTTAAGGTAGTAGTTAGATGAGAGTGGTTTTGCAGATCGATGCCATGAATGATCTGGACCGCTAATTGGCCATCCAAATTTGTTTAGTTGTTTTTGAAGGTGTTGACTCTTTTGGATCTTTTTCCCAGGAAGCAATAAATCACAAAATGGATCAGCCAGCTTTTCGTCAGCTGGAATTTTAAACTTTTTTAATGAAATAGGATGCGACAGTTGAACATCAGTGATCTTAGAAAGAATGATTGCGGTAAAGTCAATGCCAAATGGCTACGGCAATGTTGTTAAGATGAACGGCTTTTGAATGCACGGGAACTCAGTAAGTTTGTTTTTATTATAGTAAATTTGTTGACACGTTTCTCTAAAAATATACAAAGTCCTTCCCATGTCGGTATATCCTTGGTTGTAAACTGAAATAGCCAAAATTGTCGATCCATTAGGTTGGTTCTCTCTTGCTATAATGCTTGGTAAATTCATGTTTCAGAAATTGTGAATAAAGGAGCATACCGTGAGACGAACAGCTACCTGAATAAATAAAAAGCAGATGGTTCAATACATATCAATATTCTACGAGATGCAAAATATCTACCCTGGCTAAACACAGAACATGAACTGCTACTTAATTTGGAGCTTCATAGATTTTGCGATGCATCCGAGATAGCGTACGCAGGAGCTGTTACAAAAGCTGAAAAAATACTGTGACTTTATATTGGGAAAAACAAAGGTGGTACAAGTTTAAATTGTGCAGAGCTTCACGACTCGCGAATGGTCTTCCATTATCAGCCGTTATTGATTTTGGAAGGCGAAATATGAAAGACGTAACTGTAGATGTCTTGTTATCATCTAGTTTTGGCCACCAAACTTACTACCTTTTCATGTTTTCTAAATCTTGATGCTTTTGATGACTAATTTTTAGCGACTGTACGGCTTTCTGAAGACTGTAGGTATAATGATGAATTGGATGGTTGTCTGCAACTAAGTCAACAAAGACATTATTGGAAATTAGGATAAGTCCCGATACATTCATTAAGTTGCTGTGACCTGATCTCACAAAAAACGTTCAGTTGACGGTGTCAATTACTTAACATATGCACTTACATCATCAACAACTTCAGATAATTCTCGCTGTCGACCTAAATCAGGTCATAATTCATTAAAATTTACCCATCAAAATTCCAGAACCAAAGAATTTTCCTATTGGCGGTTGTTAAAAGCGATTTTAATGTTATCGTTTTAACTGGGACATGCAGCTTAATTGTTATATCTACGCTGAGTTATTCAACACTAGTTTCGTTGTTCTTAGATATGATTGGGTATTTTGTCGCGGAGGTGGTGTTTTAATAGCAGTTACATTTATTTTTAGCTGTATAGACTGTTTTAATTATAGTCATTCAATGCCTTTTTTATTAAGGTTTTTTTTTATTTTTTTATTATATTAGATTATGCTGCATCTAGATTTTATGATGCAATGCTTCTTGACATCGAAAAGTTTATACCGTTACGTCAGTTTCGCCCCGCAAGAACAAAACTATATGGTTTTATAAACACTTACGCTCGGCTAAAAGCAAAATGAATCGATAGACAAAAAATTTCGCACACTTGCGATATTTTTATTTTTGAGCTTGGAAATAATGGAATAATGCTAAGCAGAGCTGGAAACTTGGAAAGAAATACGGATGTTCCCGGTTAAATTTTAATTATGAAAGATCTTTTATTTAGCTTTATGATTTTAGCGTGTCACTTGATTGATGGTTTAACCAGAAGTGAAGTTAGCTACAAAAGTTAAATACAGTGGAAGCAATGATTCGAATGCGTTCAATGCTTATTTTCAATAAGTCCATCTTCATTCATCACCATTATGGGATCACCATCCACAACTAAATCACACAATAACTCGTTTTGTTGCCATTCCACTTCGATATTGTTTAAAACTTCGTCGAGAGGTATGTCGTCAGTTTTCAAAATATGGATTTGGTATGATTACCACTTAGAGTTTTGTTGAGTTTTACTCGATTTTCGTAAATTCGTAAAGGCTAACTTTTTTCCTATTTGTTTGATTACCACATCAGCAGAAAAACAATCTTGTGTTCTCGAAATTGCAAGTTTCTTGTTTTCTTGAAATGAGGTTCTCCGGTTTTCCATCTAAACTCCCAGAAGCGACATGACTCTTTATTTCTATTTTTAGATTGGTGCGCTTGGGCATGGGAACCATTTATTCGAGTGTGTCTATACCGGTCGACCCAGAGATTTTTAAATTCGAAAAACCCTGGATTAACTTTACTTTCCGAGTGTTCCACATAACACCTTTTTCATCTAACTTCTGCATCAAAATATAGATGAGCCAGGATCTCTCGTGTCTGCTACCTCACCAAGTGCTTGGAAACTACAGATCACCTCGTCTGATGAGTCCATTAGTCGGTTAATTTTGAACAGCTGCCTTTTCTTTAAACGTTCTGATAAAAGTGTTGATTATGAACTTTTTGCGATCGTAGCGTTCTTTTAACTTATTGAGAGCGTCTTTGTTGTTTCCGTCAGTTTCAGATATATGTCGTAAAATTTCCTGATTAGACATCTAAATACCAAAGTTTTCGCAATAAACAATACTCACCTCAAGGAATCGTATCTTAATCTTTGGCAGTTGGTGCAGCAAATGGGACAACGGTTTTGGAAAAGGCGGTATCTGGAATATCTTACATCTTTGCAGATAACAATCTTTCTGTCAGTTAGGCTCCTTGGCAAAGTCACAAAGTTCCATCCAGGCTTGGGTGTTCTAGTCTTCTGCCAATTCCACAAGATAATTCCACCAAAAAATAAAAAACAATTCACAACAACTTCCATTCACTAAATACAGCAGATTTATCAACCAGTAACCCTTCAGCTTCCTTTGGCTATCCACAACATCACTGGTCCATCTCAACATCACTCGAGCTTATGTCAAACATCAAAAACAAAAAAAAAACGTATTTGGCTTAAACTATCCGCAAATGAATATTGCGTCAAAATCAGATAATTTTAAACGAACATTCCTTAAAAATTCAACATCCAAATTACACAATTCCATAATCTAAAGACTCAAGAACACGAGATGAATTATAATGTAAACAGTTATGATTTTTGGGTAAATGTTATTCGATCGTCTATGTCATTAGACCTCGGCATGTGTCAATATTTTCATTGCAAATGTAGACGAACAAATTCAAGTACCTTAAGGGGTTCAACAATTATTTTCGCACCCTTCTTCCTCGTTTACCAATATCGTATATAATATAATTTATGTTTATCATAAATTCTTTCCCCTTTTAATACCATAAAAATACAAAAAAATCATAACAAAAATTTAACTTCATATGCGAATTGCGAACCGTTCCAAATTTTTCAAGTGCGAGTGTAATTTACCGCTAGTCGATATAAAAATCCAAACAAAAGCTAAAACGAAAAAAAAAAACAAAACGAGCGGGGAAATCACAACCAAAGAATGATAATCAAAATAGAAACGAAAAACAAAAATCTACGCAAAATCCAAAAAACTGTCGTGCAGATTTCTTCTCTTCGTTTTTTTTTTGTATTTTGTTTTGTTTTCGTTCGTTTGGCGACGACGGCGAAATCCGTTTTTAAGGATTTTGATTTTATTTTTGTACAATTTTTTCGATAACAGTTGAGCCTTGACTATCGACAAGGACGGTTGTAAAATTTTAATTAATGATTTAATACGGTACTTCATACATATTTGTAATATGGAAATTTAACAAAACATTTTTGTTGTTGTTGTGTTGAGGAAATTCCGTTTTCCACATCTCGTTTCGCGATTAAATTATATATACAAATCAAATAAATTGTTTCGTTAGTCTAAAGTGAAATTATGCAAATTGTTTTTTTGATTTATAAAAAAAAAATTAAGTGAATTTTAGTTTGGTAGTGTATCGAAATATAAGTGTGGAAATTTATTTTATTTTTTTTTGGTTTTTCATGATAATATAAGAAAATGTGTATGGGAAAATTACGTTGTGCGCGACCAAATAAAATAAAAAAAAAATTTGATTTTTAAAAATTAAACAGGTTTTAAGTGTTTTTGTGTGTGATTATTTGTGTTGATTTATTGTGTCTGTGTCTGTGTGTGTGTAAAATAGTAAATCTATATTAAAGTTGTTTACAAAAATGAAGAAAACTAAATGGAAAATTGCAAAATGGATTTTATTCGTTATTCTGTTTCATTTGACATTTGAAATTGGGAAAACTGAAGGTAAATACATTTTTCATTTGTTTGTTAAGACGTATAAAAATAAATTCGGTAAAATTATTACCGGATAATGCTCTTTATAAATATTGGCAATATAATCTACGGCCCAGTGCGGTTTATTATTTATCGAAATCGAAAGGTTACGATGCGTTACACATAAAAGTAAATGATACAAAAATGAATTATGACAGATGATTTGGTTTTGAATGGATAAAAATTTTCATTGTGTTGGGAAATTGTTGTTGTACTCGAACAAAATAATAGAAAAAAAAAGGATCCGATTTATGGGTTTCCTATTTATATTTCGTATTTCTAGACACCATGGGGTAATCATTACAAACAACAAAAGTACATGTCTAATCTGGCTGTTTAGAATGGTTTGGGTATATTGTTTGCTTATATTTAGTGCAATTGTTACGAGTAGTGATTTTGTGCCGGCCGGTATCTATTCAACAGTAAATAGTTTGATATGCGGTTCATTCACAAAACTAAAATGTTTTGAAGTTTTAATAATTTATAAAAGATTTGATATTTTTGAAATCTATATATTCGATTGATGTTTTGTCAACCGGTGATAAATCAAATTGTTAAATCGGGTTTTAGATTCAATGGAAAATATTTTCCCACAACATACTTGTTGGCTGTGATTTTAAGCTTTAAAAATTATTTAGATCTAAAATTAAAGTTGGGACAGCCAACACTGTACAGGCTGGTGAACATTTTTGAATACTGTGGCAATAGAAATGATTAAGTATCTTGGTCTCAAAAAATCTGTGCTCATAATTTTATTCTGGACTCATTGATTTTATGACCAACGGAAGGTAAGGTTTTATTACCTTAAACATCTAATTTAAGTTTAGTTCGCTTCTGCAATGTGTAGAGATTTTTTTACAATAAAGTTTTCAATATGATTGTACTTGTTGTCAGCGTGTACCAAGTGACCGGCTCATCACGGTGCTAATTTCCTCATACGTTAAGTGCGACCTCCGAATTACTTTCACTTAGCGCCTTTGGACGGATCTTACGAAACGTTCCCAAATTACACCGCAGTTTGGTGCCACGGACGAAGGTATGAACGACCGCTTAATTTGGTTTTCTGCTACGCGTTATGGTAAACTGCAGCTTTCCACTCAGTTGATTAAACTTGTCTTCGAGAAATGAACCGTTTTAAAGCTCCTATAAAAGCTCCTTGTTTCGAAGATAACGTAATTGCGCGGCACAGTCAACACCAGTTTTACAAAATGACCTAGAGGGTACTATTCTCTGGCTTTGTAAATTTTCCTTCAATTGTGCTGTTTCATAGTTCGCATAACGAACGCAAGTTATACATTTTTAGTGTTGTTGTTGTTGTATTATCTAAGCGACTGCATACTCTAAGTGCGTCATGTTTAGCGATGAATGGTGATTCGACAGTAGTGGTGATTTGGAAGGTAGATTGTTATTGGCTGTGATAGTTCTTATCTGACCGGTAAACGAAGTTTGATGGATGTGCTTAATAATCGTGATTTCATCGTCTTTTAATTTCCTTGCAGTTACCTATCTAGTCAGCTTAATATTGATATTACGGGTGTTGCTGGTAACAATTTTTTCTTATCTACCATAACTCGTTATATGCCTTCATATAGCATTTGGTACTAGTCTTTCTATATTGGCCGTGCGGTTGGTATCATAGATCTTCGACATTTTGGGTAGAGCAAACTTTACCAAGACAGATAGTTAAATCGGTCCACAGGTAAATTGGAACCTCTGACAAATCGAGTACTTATGCTACCCCACTTGTGTCACCAAATCCATGTAATTCGATAGAACCTGATTCTGGGAGAATACATCTTGGAATTTTAATCAGCCTCATTGAATCGAATTGTAACGTAATATCTAACGACTGCCTTTGCAACTTATTAGGCAATCGTTCATCGCAAGTAATTTTGGTCAACCACAAATATTGCATAAGTTATTTAGTTTGTATTATAAATAAGGAGAGCCATCCTAATTGATCGCCTAATATTGGAAGACATTTCGAATTAGAAGCATAGTCCTAATTGAAAATAACATTGGCCTTGATAGGTTGTGATCTCCTAACATTGGAACCTTCGATTTTCATTTCCTTAGAGGAAATCCATGTTTTTTAATACCATGGTCAGATCTTTCTTTAGTTTTGCTGCTTGAATTTCAGATTTTCCTCCTGTAAGTACATCATCTACATAGATAATTTCTGATTATCTTTACCGACTTGCTGAAGAGCACGCGTAGCTAAAAACGATGCAGATGATGTGCCATAAGTCAATATCTTAAGTTCATATTCTTGTATTGGTTCTTCCTTTGAATATCTCCAAAAAATTTGCTGATAGTTTCTTTGGCGAGGTTCAATCAAAATTTGCCTGTATACATCTTTTCGATGTCACAGTATTCGGACACTTTCTGAAACGTAGGAAGACTGTCCATAGTGTTGATTGAATGGTGGCATCAACTAACAGTTTAAGAACATACCATTGGAGGTTAAGCTTGACCTTTATAATAGAACCCGTAGCTTTGTAGTTTCGCTGTTACCCTTCCGTACGCCATAATGAATTTTCCTCTGATATTGGATTTGACTGATTCGCTTCTGCGATTACTATACGGATGAATTAGATGAACTCAGTTGATTAGCTATAATGGCGTCGTGTAATAGACTAAAATGCCTCCTTCTGCACTTTCTGAAAATATCAATATTAACATTTATTTGCTCGATGAGATGTCGATAGGCAATTGGAACATGCATTCATCTTGATATTTATTTCTCTTTTGATTGAAGGATCAAGCTGAATGAATTTATTACATTCGTATATTCGATGCGCCTCACTGTACATAACGGGAATATTTTTATTTGTAAACTATTGAAAGTTTATCAAAAATAGGACCAATGTTGTGTGCCCTTGGTGTTAATTGCTTATAACCATGAATCTTCATCGATTCGTAGGGTTCCAAACTATCACATCGATTATCGATAAATTTAATGAAACCATTAAATGTTGGATAATCCTTGCCAACCATCAATGTGCTCATGCCTGCTGAGTTTTGGGATCAGTTTTAGAACGTAAGGGTCACGTGATTTTTCTTTACGCTTGGTGGAATTCTCCTTTATACTTGGTACTGCAATAAAAGTATGACTATAATTGCTGACTGCTATAGTTTATTCTTATCCTATCATTCGCATAGCTTAGACCAAGCGATTAGATAATTTGCTTCGGAAATGGCAAAATGAAGTAATGCAGGTTGTGGCAAAATGCAGGTTTATCTCTACGGCAACTTCTAAGATACTGAAATTGTTCAGCATACTAAAGTTATGTTTTCTTAGGAAGCGGTGATCAGTTTTGATTGACACTTTTCTGACAACAAAAACTGATAATTTTGTTGTAGCTTACGTTGCGCTCCTACAAAATTTGTTTCGTTATCATAATGAATTTTATTGAGGCTCCCCACGTGCAAAAAATCAATCTAACGCTGCCAGGAATTCTGCGGTTATCAAAAATTACTAAAAATCTCATATTTAGTTTGGCTGCTCTGCCTTATATTGATGCTAAGAGAATATGTCTAGCATAGTCTTCTCCGACCACTGAAAATGGTCTCCTTGGTGCGATTCTTGTTTCAGGAATACTGCTCATTTGTTGGTGTGATTTAAGTGTTGAATACTGAATAATCCTTCTGGCTACCGTGTGACTTTGCTGTAAGATTATAGGATGCTTCATTCCATACGTGCACTGCGCATTTTGCAGCCCTTCAACTCTTAGTAGACTTGCATCGATAAATGGTGCAAGCGCTGGATTCTGGAACTTGATAATACTCGTACACTTACAATTTTTTTTAATGAGATCCCCATTTCATTTCTCTCCTACGGTAATATAATTCGTTAAGTTTTTGTCTATAGTTTATGCTTTCTTACGTTGTTTTTAAATCTCAGCACGTAGGAATTTTTCGCACAAACTTTGACCACATAGAGACTCGTTCCTAAACCTCAACAACCGGGTGCTGAATAAACTGGTTTACCATCGTGTAAAGTGATTGGATGTCTGTCTTTCTCATTTCTTTTGCTGTTTCGAAAGCTGTTTTAATAGCCAATATTATTATCCTTTCCATCATAACTGACACAATGAACTACCTTGTTTGCAGTGAATTCTCGAGGAGTTATCTGTGCTCTTAACATGTCGCCAAATTACATCAAGTAGCAATTGATAATTGGCGGATACTCTATTTGCGACATATAACTTCTATTTACGTAGATGGGCTGTTAACCACTGGATAACACTATCGTTGAATTAATCCATAGCCAAACGGGTGCTTCTTTGAATTGGTAGGCGTCGATAACTTTGCTCAATAATTTTTATTGCAATGGGGCTCCACAAAGTTCAAGTCGTGGTATATGTTGTACCTCATCGGTTAGACTGCCAGTAAATCGTGGTATCTGAATATTCTTCAGTTGATCAATTCTTCAGTTCATCTCAAGAGATTTTGGAAGAAATAGTTTTGAGTTCATCGTAAATAACCATCCCAGTGATCAGGATTTCAATACAGGTCTAACACATTTGATCTGTGACTATCGTCGAAAACTTGTGATTCGCAATCCACATCGCAAATTTGGTCATTTGCCCGCCATTTTCGTAATATTAGCCTAAATTCATCTAAAGACTTGTGAAAATTCGGTTTTTCGTTAAAGAGCTTGTGTCTCATCATCTGCACCCGTTAGCACATCATCAACACACAAATTGTTACGAATCACTATAGCTAAGTTTGGATATATATAGCAGTTCGACGTGGTTAATAAGGTCTGCCGGAGGCTGTCTACACTGTTGCAACAGTGTGTCAACGAAGCACTGCCTTTTTGTAGAACGCCATGATGTGGTAAATAGAGAACATTTATATATCCTTGGTAATTTCGTCTAAAGTTAACCTTATCATATGACGTAGGTCCTCGGACTCGCACATGAATCTTCTCTAACCATGGATTTGACTGCAGACTTTCCTCTTGTTCCCAAAACGATAACGTCGTCAAGAATTCTGGGATTGCCGTTGGCATATAATTCTGGTCTAAAAAGTTACTTATTATACCCGACCCTCTTTCTTTAAATTCTTTGGTAATCCGGTAAATTGTAGGCTTAGGATCATATTCTTTCCGGAGCTTTCACGTAGTTTGACATATGTTAAAGGTTTTCACTATTAAAACTCATTGTTTAATCGAATATCGACGACTGTCGGTGTTAATATTAATTTTAATAAATATTAATTTGTATTGCCGCCTAAATGGCGGCAATACAAATTGTAAACTGTTCGATGTACACCCTGTAGCTTTGCAGTAACCAATTAATGATCATTTTCTGCAAATCTGATAGCCGACCGATTTCTAGTCTTTGTCAGGGGTTCGGATCTATATTTAACAGATTACACACACACACACACAAATCATTGAGGTTTGAAATCCAAAACAACCTTTTTAACTTGGGGACCTAGAAGAAATTTCTAGGTCGACGAAATTTGTGGTACGATTCGAACCACGATATAAGTTTGGATAAATATAGGCTGCTATATAAATATAGGCTGCTATATGTAATCTTTTCATATACCTTTATGATATAAGATATTACTGAGTTCTGCCTTTGTAATTAATTGGCACAAAATCTCATCACGATTTTTGTGAAATTTTTAGTCCTTCCTGAAATTGCTCCTTCATCATGGATTTATTAATACAAAACTGTGAAACGATGTGGCAAAGCGAAACTTGAAATTATTGAAGTTTTTTTTCACTTTAATTTTTTTCACTGCATTCCTGAGCTTTCAATGAGTATGAGGGCTTTTCAAGCCATTGTGGAAGACTATTTATAAAATCGCATAGAGGTATTTGTTTGTTATTCCTTTACCTGGTGATAAATTTGTGTTATCCATATAAAGTGTTCGCCATGAAGGTTCATATGTCAGCCATTATTAGCCCCATATAATATTCAGGTTTTTTGCAATATTTGTGAATCAACTTTTTGAGTTTATGGGTTTCTGATTGGTTGGCATAAAACTGGCTTTTTAGGTATAACCCGGCAAAAAATCTGTACAAGAGTGGCACTTCTGGATAAAAATCTTTTCGCAAAAAGCGTTGGAAGTTATAATCAAGCTAAAATTCGAAAACGGCCTCAAAATTCGTAACCAAGTAAGAAAGATATTAAATTTTAGATTGGCTACTAATTTCGCCGGACAATTTTACTATGTTTTTAAAATTGTTTTAGTACAGCAGTAGCAAGATGTTTTCAATATCAAAAAGGCTATTTATCAAAAAATCCCAAAAAATATAATACAAATTTTCCTTCTAATTACCACTTATTGCTTTGCTGATAGAGAATATCAGTTTGATAAATTATCGATGGTACTAAAAGTACAATGTGTAAGGATGCGGGTGATGTTCTCGAAAAGTAATTCCATGCAAATTCTCTCCAAAGTCGTCTGTGTTGGTTAGCGTGCAAAGGAGTCTTAAATAAAAGTGACTTTCATTAAGTGAAGGAATTGACTTGTGACGTTTTGAAAATTTTGAAACAGGCCACTTTTACTACATCTTCCTTGATTGTTTACTAATAGAATTTATTGACATATCATTATAACAAATTGACGCTTTCTTATTCCACGTTCTCAAAACATTTTAACCATTTCTTCGGATAATTGGATAGATTTTTTAGAAAAGTTTCTTCTCCTTTTAATTTAAAAAGTATAAACAGGCCAATACTGTAAAAGTAATTGGACGTAATTTCCATAAAGTTTCGTAAAAATCAAGAAAAATGTGGTTAGTCCTATTTTTTAAAATATTTAAAAACCTTAAATAATTTCTTATTTCGGGACATAATTATTTCAAAAACTGGACTGTCCCATTAAAAATGAGACGGTTGACAAATCTGGGACATTTTATACTGTCCAAGTCGAATTAAATATAATAAAGTCGAATTAATATAATTGTTTCTTTTAACAAATTTTCATGTAAATTTGCCTAAATGAATGCAATGTGTAATCTATTAATATAGAGAAGATGGTAATAGTTACTAAACCACTTAGTAAATTTCATAGAATCCCCAAGATATGGCTCTACGTCCTCCTTTGTTAAAAAAAACATTTCAAACTTCCGATGAATTTGCTTGTTACAAATAAATTTGCAATTTAGCAAAGATGACTGAAATAAAAATTTTTTTCGTCTTTCAATTCGAAATTAAATTTAAAATTTAGCTAAATTTTTAATCGAATTTTTTTTGTGTTTTGAGTTTGATAACTTTTTAAATCCAAAATATTATTTTAATAATAATAATATTTGCAATCGATTGTTCTCACTAATCCTATCGATATATTAAACAAATCCTGCATACATTGCTCTAGAAAGCAGTACAAATTATTCCCTGGAACATAAAAAACAAAAGACAGTTTATAAACATGATGCAAATTGCAATTGCACTTATATACGCTTATATATAGAATATACAAATGCGATTCAAATTAATTACTATCCATTTTTAGAAGTCGTGTACATGATTGAAATTTATATCCGACAAACACGTATAGCAATGAACTATATAAGAACATACATATACGATTTTGTAAATTTTGTCACTGTCGTATATAGAAAAAATTATTCGATTCTAGTACAAATAAATATTTCCTTGGAAAATTCCTTAGAAATACTGTAGCAACAAAAAAAAGAAAAACTAGAAATACTTGTTTTCAAAATAATATCCGTTAAATTTATTTTTATGCAAATTTATTTTCGCTATATACACATACGAGTCGACAATAATTTTTCGTTGTTTTTGCGCATACATTTTGGTTTTTATTTATTGTCAATTGCATTCGAACACGAACATTGTGTACGCGAATTGTTTAGTAGTTTAGGAACCATTTTCAGTTGTTCAATCATGCAATCAAATTTATATCTGTCGTGTATTGACGGATTTACAAAATTTGTTTGTTGTTTATTTACGTATGGTAATACACTGCACACTTAACCGCTAAAAAAATATCCATAAAAAGCTCAAAATAGTAATAATAATGGCAAAAGCAATAAATCAAATCTATTATTTATCAAAATCATTAAATCACAATCCAAATAGAAGCCAAAGTAGATTTTCACAATAAATAAAAAATAAAATCGTCAGACAGTGAAAAAAGACGTACGAACGAAGGAAATATAAAATCAATAATTTTCATTAATAAATAATTAATTATATGAAATAAATTAAATAAATAATAACAATACAGGTAAACTTCGGATAGTGTAATACTAGACCGTTTTTATTAAACAATTATTAGATTAACTTTGCTAAAGTTGGCTTAGAATAGCTAAGCTTGGCTTTGTGAGAGCTAACTTGGCTTAACTTAGGCTTACTTGACCAAATTTGCGCAACTTGATTTAATTTGGTTAAAATTGGTTTAACTAATAATACCTAATTTGAACTTGGCTTAATTTGCTTTGATTTATGTTAAATGGGATTAACTTTTTTAAGTTGACTTAATTTTTAAGAAAATTGTGTAAGTTAACTGAAAAATAATTTCCTAAATTTGACTTAAAATGAATATTAATTAGACCTTACTCGGCTTAACTTAAGATTACTTAACCTAATTTAACTTTTGGTTAAATTAGGCCTAATCTTGTTGAACTTAAGCTTACTTGGCCTAAGTTGGCTCGACCTGATTTAATTTGGCTTAACTTGGTTAAGATTAGTTTAGCTAGAAATATATTAAGCTTGGCTTACTCTAGCTCGGGCTTACTTGACTCAGTTTAGCATAATTTGACTTAACTTGGTTATAATTTGTTTAACTAGCAAAATCATATTTTAACTTTACTTAAATTTGATCTGATTTAGCTCAGCTTGATTTAACTTGCCTTAACTTCGTTAAATTTTTTCTATTTTAATATGCGAATTAGTTTTTTTTAACTTGGTATAGTTTTTGAGTCAATTTAGCTTAACTTTTAATCTTAGGAAAGTTGGTTTATTAATTTATTTAGACTTAAATTGGATCAACTTTATTTAACTTAACTTAATCAAGGAGTTGGTTAACTATTGGGAAATGGGAGCTTATAAAATATATTTAACTATTAATATAAAAATACTTATATTTTCGATTAACATTTGTAACTGGGCTTTTTGTAAAGTTGGCTTGACTTAGTATCAAATTTCCTAAAATTGAATGGCTAAGCTTGACTTAATTAGAACCAACTTGGCTTAACTTTAACTTACGTGGCCAAATTCACATTAACTTGAATTAACTTGACTTAACTTGGTTAAAATTGGTTTAACTAGAAATAACTTATTTAAACTTGGCTTAATTTATTTTAAAATGGATTAATTTTTTTAACTTGGCTTAATTTATTTGAAAATGGATTAATTTTTTTAACTTGGCTTAAGTTTTAATTAAATTTAGCTTACCTTAAGATTAATTTTACTAAAATTAGTTTAGAATGGCTAAGCTTGGGTTAATTAATCTTAACTGGGCTCAAATTAAGCCTACTTGACCTAATTCTTAATTTTTACACAAATTTAGCTTAATTTAAAATTAACTTACTTTGATCAAGTTAACTTATAAGCTTGGCTTTAGTACACCTCACTTGGTTTAACTTGGGCTTACTTGACTTAATTTAGCTCAACTTCATTTATCTCGCATATAATTAGATTAAATAACAAAACATTATTTGAACTTCGCTTTAATTCAGCTTCACTTGCTTTAACCTGACTTAACTTGGTTAAAATTGATTTATTTTAATATGGGTTAACTTTTTTAACTTAGCATAGTTTTTGCGCAAATTTAGCGTAACTTTTAATCTTACCTAATTTGGTTTATTGATTTAATTAGGCCTTACTTGGATCAACTTGATTTACTTGACTTTGTTAACGAAACATAACCTAATAGTTAACAAACTCTTTGTTAAGAGTTTGTTAACTATTAGGTAATGTGGAACTTAAATTATACCTTGTGGAAATTGTCACACTTTTACAGTTTCATATAAGCTTTTGAAATTACCCATCTAGTTTTTCCTATGTGTGTAAAAAATAACTGGTTAACTGTATTATGATATTTGGAAATTATATTTAAAAAAAAAAAAACGTCTGGCATTTGTTGAAAAACTTATAAAATTGTTAAAATGTATTTCAGAAAATATTTATTTTTTTGTATTTATTAACTAACTTTAATATTTGTTAACATTCTTAATTTGGCTTAATTTAAGATTTACTTTTCTAAAGTTAAATTATAATGGCTATGTTTGGCTTAATTATACCTTAACTCAACTTTATGTAATTTGGCTTAACTTGGTTAACATTGGTTTAACTAAATATGGCTTATTTGAACTTATATCAATTTGACTTATTGGACTAAATATGGCTAAGAATGGCTAATATTCGATTAATTAACTTGGCTTAACAAAAGCTTTTTTAATTTAATTGAGCACAGCTTGGTTTAACTCTACTTAACTTGAATTAGATTGGTTTAACAAGAAATACATTCTTATTTGGACGTGGCTTAATTTGACTTAAATTATTTTAATAAAAATTACCATTTGGCTTAATTTTAACGTACATTTAGCTTAATTTAAGATCAATTTTCCTTAAGTTTGCTTAAAATGGCTAAGTTTGCCTTAATTAGCCTAACTTGGCTTAACTTATGCTAATTTAGCTCAAGTTGGCTTAAATTGGTTAAAATTGGTTTAACAAGCTAAATGAGCTTGGCATAATTTATTTTAATTTAGCTAACTAGACTTAATTTTTGCGTAAACTAAGCTTAACTGAAAATTAACACTTTGATATAGTTGGCTTAAAATGGCTAAGTTTACCTTAACTTAAACTTACTTAACATAATTTGAACTTGGCTTAATTTGACTTAATTTATGTTTATTTGGATTGCATTAACTCGACTTAACGAAAATTTAACTTATGCTTAACTTATGATTAACTGGTCTTAAGTTGGCTTAGAACGGCTAAACTGGGTTTAATTAGACTTAACTTAGGCTTATTGAACCTAATTTAGCTTAACTTAATTTAAATTGGCTTAATATAACGTAATTTAACTTAATTTATTTTAATTTAAATTAACTTTTTATCTTGGCTTAATTTTTACGTTAATCTAGCTTAACTTAAGACTAACATTACTAAAGGTTACTTAAAATAGCTAAGACTAAATTTTTACGTAAATTTAGCTTTAGATTAACTTGATTTAACTATGCTGAACTTGTTTAAAATTGGTTTAACAAGAAAAACATTATTTGAACTTAATTGACTTAATTAATTTGACTTAAATTATTTTAATATTGATATTTTTTTTAACTTGACATAATTTTTTAAAATTTTGCTTAATTTAAAATCAATTTTCTAAAGTTTGCTTAAAATGGCTTAGCTAGGCTTATTTAGACCTAACTTGGCTTACTTAAGCTAATTTAACTCTACTAGATACAACATGGTTTAATTCATTAAAATTGATTTAACCAGCTCATTTAAGCTTGCCATAATTTATTTTAATTTTGATTCACTTGGCTTAATTTTTACGTAAATTTAGCTTAATTCAATATTAACACTTTGATAAAGTTGGCTAAGAATGGCTAAGCTTTGGTTTAATTAGACTTTACTTGGCTTAATTACACCTAACCTGGATAAATTTAGGGTTACTTGACCTAATTTAGCTCGACTTAAATTTAACTTGGTTAAAATTGGTTCAACTAGAAATATCGTATTTGAACTTAATTTGGATTAACTTAGCTTACTTTTTACGAAAACATAGCTTTACTTAAGGTTAACTTTCCTAAAGTTGGCTTAGAATAGCAAAGCTGAGTTTAATTAGCCCTAACTTACCTTAACTCAAGCTTACTTGACCTAATTTAGCTAAACTTGATTAAACTTGGCTTTACTTGTTTAAAATTGGTTTAACTAGAAATACCTTATTGGCTTAATTTGACCTAATTTATGTTAATTGGGATTAAGTTTTTGGCTTGGCTTAATTTTTACGTTGTTTCAGCTTAACTTAAGATTAATTTCCTAAAACTGGCTTAGAATGGAATATCTTAGCTTAATTAGACCAAACTTGACTTAACTTAAGCTTACTCGACCTAATTGACTAGCCCATATTAATTTACCTAGCTAACTGTATTAAAATTGGTTTAATTATAAATACCTTGGCTTAATTTGACTGAATTCCAATTAATTATTTTTTACTTGGATACATTTTCAAGTAAATACAGCTTAAAGTAAAACTAAATTCCCTAAAGTTAACTTAGAAGGGTTAAGCTTGGGTTAGTTAAACCTAACTTGGCTTAACTTGGGCTTACTTGACTTAATTGTAGTACTTGGGTAAAATTAGTTTAACTAGCAAAACTTTATTTGAGCTTGACTTAATTTGAGTTAATTTATTTTAATATGGATTAACTTTATTAACTAGACATTTTTTTTGCCTAAATTTAGCTTATCTTTTAATCTAAGATAGAGTTGGCTTGTTGATTTAATTAGACTCACCTTGGCTTAATTTTATCTATATCGGCTTAATTTGATCTACATTTTCTCAAATTAATTTAACATGGCTTAAAACTTACGTTAACCTTGTGCTTTTTGATTTATTTTTTTTAATTTGGCTTAACTTAAATTAGTTTAGTTGACTTGGTCTAAATTGGTTTTACATAGCTTGCAAAATTTATATTTCAAGCTTTTTAAATTTTGACACAAACAGTCGTATACAATTTTATATTAAGCTATAACTATAACGCCTTCAATTTTTTAAAATATACATATAAGGTTTTAAGTTTACCAATGTTTGTGGTACTATAAGAACTCTTAAGATTACCTGAACTAACTATAGTATACACGACATTAACGGTGCTTACCGCATCTATTACGCTACATTTTAAACCACTTGCTACGAACTGTTAAAATATAAGTTTCTTTTATAAAGTTTAAGTCTGTTACAGTATGTGGAATCTATGTAAAAAGTCATATAAACGTAATCTATATGATTTGATTTGAAAGCGTCTGTGGAACTTATATATGACATTAAACACTATTATTTTTGGGGAAATATAATGAGTGGCATTTATTACACCCTTATATTCTGTGGAACTGGTTTATGTTAGTTAATAAAAAACCTTTAATTTCATAATTTTTAGACCTGTTTAACTAATATGATGTGTGAAACTTACTTTAAAATGTCTTAAAGATATTATACAAAGCATGTCTAAAATTACTAATGAAACATGGCACATCGTTTTAAAATGTGGAACATATTTGTATATTTTGATTTTGTAATATTTTTCAACTTATCTATTCCTATAACTAACGAGTTAATCTATCAGTAACTTATTTTGTCTTTCAATATTCAATTTATCTAGGATGGTACTAAATATCTCACGCTCTACGAGGTGTACCTGTTTAATATTAAAATTAATAATAAAATATACAATATGTTTAGTTGACATATTTTACTTTTTATAGTTATTCGATTGGAAAAAAAAAATTATAATCATTTAAGAAAAGCGATTTATTGTAGAACACAAATGATGATAATTTGATTTAATTAAAAGATTTTATTAGATTTTATATTATACATGTCGGTCAAAAGTATTATATATATATGTATATAAAGATAAGCTAACTTAATTATGTTTTATAAAAAATATGATGTTGTTGAATAAAAATTGTATATGTGGGACTTGAACTCTTTATTTGAACTTGTTAAATATGATGAGTTGTGGAACTTATTTTATTTATACCGTAGTAAAATTCAGCAAATTACTAAAAATTTGTGAATTCAAATTTATTATGTTTCATATATTTGAATGCTGTTATATACATTCCACATATTAGTTCCACATATTATTATAGTTATTAAACTGGGTAAGAACTTTAAAATTTGTATGACAAGAAAATACTTTTAGAACTATGCTAGAATATACCGGAAGAACAACAAACCCCTTAGTATTTATAGCTAATTGAAGAACATTGTTAAATTATGCAAACATGTTCCACAATCGCATAAGGTTGCTACACATTTCGTAGACTATTTTTTTAAAAACAATTTTGTTTTATATCAAAATTTAAGAATTTTTAAAGTGTTTTTAAATATAAGTTCTACATAATATAATAGCTACGGAGCTTTAACTGTTACTGTTTGAACAATTATACAGATAAAATAAAGCTGTTTCTTGTATGATCTGAGCATGTTTTGCAGAGCACAAAGTAAAATTTAAACCTTTTTTAATAAAACATAAAGTTAAACATAAGTTCCACAACCTTGCTATCATTAGCAAACCTTTAATAAACCAACTATGTCATTTACGGATTAAATTAATAATCAAATGCGTGTTTTTGTAGATTATGTGCTTTAATTTGGTTGCAGAATTTATAAATTTAAAATAATTGATACTTTGATTTGATTAACCCCTTATATAAGATAGAACCAGGTATGTATCCTTTAAAGGTATTTTGTTTTTGGTACCACTTAATGATGTCACTAAATGTATTATTATCTTGTTAATGATAAATGTAGGACATATCTAGATTTAACTAATTGGCTGGCTAGTCATTGATGCCTGTTATATCACAATAGACATTATATTGTAATATCACAATAGTCATTATTTATTAGAGTAACTGGTCTTAACAAAAAAAATGTGGAACCTAACTATGTTGATCGAAAATACATTTCATAACAGTTATATTTGGCTTTAAATTAATTTAGCTTCCTTATATTACTTTAAAAAAATATGTTTAAATTTAAAAATTGTCTGTTGACCTTATATTTATAATTCCACTTGGTGGAACGTGTTTGCAAAACTAATAAATATTAATAAATTTTAATTATTTTCGAATGAAGCACAAACAACTTGAAGAATTGTTAAAGTGATTTTGTTTTCAACAATTAAGAACCTCGTGTGGAACCTAATTTTACAAAACGATATAAATGATTAAAAGGATTTCTTTACGGATTTTAAATTATATACTATTAACAGGATTTTAGATTAGCTCACATTAAACGAAGGTTTTGTGTTTAATAATAGTAATATAGCATAAACAATATGTCTAGTTGACAGATTTTTTTTTGTATTATCAGTCGATTAGAAAAAAATGTTTATATATACACATAAATATCATAAATATTTGAGGAAGGCGAATTATTGTAGAACATAAAAACGAATACACACACACAAATGATGATAATTGGATTTAATTAAAAGCTTTTATTAGATTGTATCTTGTGTATCTATCGGTTATTTATAAGTATTATACAAAAAAACTCATGCAGAACTTTTTCCTTCATTTGCTTTTTTTTCTCAGAAAAATGAAGTTGAAATCATTAAAAAAAAATTATAACTCGATGAAAGACTGAAAAATTGTATTAACGATAATTGAAAAGTACTTAAGGAGAAGTGTAATGTACCGAAGGTGTATGTAGTAGCTCTATTGTGTCTGCGATTGTTTATGTATGTTTTTATATATTTAGGTACCTAAATACAGTGTAGGTACACGTTATTCATTGTTATGTTATTTTTATATAGAAACAAGTACAGAGATACGACGAGCAAATCGTCTTTTATTGTTCACAAAAAAAAAAAAATGAAAATAAAATTTGCTGTAGGTTGAAGTTTAATATGTAGACAATGGAACACGGGTACAACCTCTTCAATGTTGGATTTGTCAACATAATAAATATATACTTACGTTGCTACATGATTATTACAATAATATTGTCGTTTTAATTGGTTTGTTGATTCGATACGCTTCGATAGAGCTTTAAACTAACTCATAATCTATTTTAAGTTAGTATCTATTTTTCTTTAGTGAAAAGGTCACCAATCTAGTAGATCGATGTCTTGAAAAATATTTTATCACATACTTGCATCAATACTTCTTGCAAACACACAGATTATTTAGGAACACATTTGCAATTTGTGCGTAGTTCTCATTCGATGCAATTAACTAGAAATTCCTCTGTATTGAGTACTGGTATCGACTGTTTTCCTAATAATTATTAAGAACCGCATATGTAGAACTTATGTTTAAATTATATGCAAACATATCGGTTCTTTATTTGTTTCTAAATAATGTATGTGGAACTTATATTCAACATTTAATATTTTAATATGGAACAACAAATAGACAGCAAATAAATGTTTGGTTATTAAAATATTTGAATCAAAATGTGGAACATATTTTAGCTAAGTATAATAAATGGGAATCATAATTAAAACATTGTTTATTGTAAAAAAATCATAAATTTTTTCTGTTGGTATATTCTAAAGATTAAAAAAAACTGTGGAACATATATTTTATATCACATATGACCAAAGTGTTTTAAATCTTAATGAGTGGAACTTAAATTTAAAAATATTAGAGAACGAATGGACTAGAACAGATCTAGAAATTGGACTGTTTATTGTTTTTGGATCATGAAATATTTAGATTATTATAAAAATGTGGAACACAATGAATGCTAGTATATTAAATGTGGAACATAAATAAAACTTTTATTGGTTTGTTGAGTTAACATTTTACAATTTGTGGCAACAAGTGCCATTGCAGCTCATTAAGTCTTTATTTAGACTTAAGTCTAAATAGCAGTTTAAGTCTTTATTTAAGCAGTTTAAGTCTTTATTTAGAAAGAATAAAAAAGTTTGTGGAACTCAAGTTAACCATAAGCTTAACATACGATACATTTTCATAAATGTCGGAGTGTGACGAGCGTTTTTAATAAAGTTATTGTTCAATTTCGTTCGAGAGTAGTTATTTAAAAATAGTAATAAGGTATCTAATGTGGAACACATATTTAAATTTTTTTACAAATTTTATTCAGCAGCGTTACAAAAAAAGATCAAGGTTGACGCTTTATTGAGTTCATCACTGAGTATATCACTATCACTATAATAACAAATCGGTTTTTTCTTCGAATATTTCTAAATATTATGTGTGGAACTTATGTTTATAATTTAATATACTAATATGGAATAATCAATAGACTAGAACTTCTGTAAAAAATTAAAAGGTCATAAATAGCTTTTAGGTAATCGAAATATTTGAATTATAATAATAATGTAGAATTTTCTTCGATTTTAATCGATTAATTGGTTACTGGTTTATTTAGTATAAGTATAATTTTTAATTGTGGAACCTATGTTAACATTTTCTTATTTGTAAAATGTAACTCCCAAAACATGTGTTGGTGTTTCCAATGGTTTGCTGCAGGTTCATCAAATTGTTTATTTTTAAGCTAAAAAACTGTGGAACATATGTATCATGATTCTTATTATATTCTATTTGCTAATAAAAGTGTTTTTAGTCAGTGACAAAGTTTGACAAACCTTTATGTGTTTAATGTATTTTGAAAGTCATAGGTATTGGACTATTAATTTAAGTAAGTAGAATAAATGTGGTACATAAGTAAAATTTTGTCAACGATATTAACAAAAATTTTATATATTTCAAAATGATAGCACACACACACATACACATACAAATAAAAATAAACATTAACTTCCACATAAAAAATTCCATGCCCAAACGAAACGAGATAAAAATCAACTTAACAGTTTTTCAATTTAATCAACCATAGAGACACCCAACCAAATGGGAATACAAAATAGAAAAAAAAAACACTTTGATCCCTCTCGCACAGAATAAATGTTATGTAAACATACAAAACCAACAGACAGACAAAACAAATTATTAATTAACAAATTTTATTTTAAATATTTGACAATTTTCCAACTAAATAGCAAGTCTCTATCTCTATTTTATGTCTCTCGCTCTCGGAGTGAAAAGATAATAAACAAAAGGAAAACATATTTGATTTTCACAATTTTCACTTTTATCTGTGAATATACATATATATGTGTGTGTGTATGTATTATATTGACAACATATACTACTACTGTTGACGATAAGTTTTATCTTTTTACTGTGCACATACATGGCATACATTAATAGTTCATGTATGGGAAAAATAGATTTTTTTTTTGTTTTTCCGTTTTTGTTTTTGTTTGATGAGATGAACATCTCGGGGATGAGTACGTTTTTGATAAATAAGATACATTTTAATTAATTAAAAGATAACAAATAAAAGTTTTTAATTTTCCAACATTTTCAGTCGTTTTTTTGCCGTCTACCTTGTTTGTCTATAATAAAATATGTTGTGCATTGCGCCTTAGTTTATTTGGCAAGCACTTGAAACAACCTCAAAGATGCGACGATTTTCATGGAAAAAGTTTTTATTTTTGTTTTAAAACAAAGTGCTTTGATATATAGAATAGAAATCTCTAGAGAACACTACACTAGTTATAGATAGATAGGTGAGTTATATAGTAGAAATGTTAAATTGTTTGGGTAAATATATTTAGACAGAGAAATGGGTTTACCAATTTGAAAATTGAACAAACACATACACACACTTATACATATCAAAAGGATTTTTTTTCGAAAATTGAGAGTTTAATCCAAAAACAGTTCATCAATTTTTTTCTAGTTACTGACAACTTAATGCTCATACACGATAATCTTGATCTGTCGAGTATATATTATAGATTTTTAGACAAGCAGAATTTAAAATGATCAGTCGATATAATTTTAAAATATATATATATATATATATATATATATATATATATATATATATATATATATATATAAATGGTGGTCCATTTTTTTGAAGTATTAAATTTAGATTTTTCACAGTGTTGATTTTATTCTCCCATGACAACAGTTTATTTTGCAAAATTTGAGCCATTTTGGACAATGCTTAAAGTCGCTAGAATTAATCGGTAACAAAAATTGTTTAACTATAAACATGAAAAGATACTCGAGTATTGGAAACAGCTAGTGTAATTAAATATTCTGAAAAATACTAAAGATGACGACGAAATGCTTCTGATTCCGTCTTAACTATATTTTCATTAGGATAATTTTTAATGAGCTAAAAAATATTGGCGTCATTTAAATATGCATTTTATGCTATAAGGGCTTTATTCCAATAATAGCTATATATATGAGACTAATAAATAAACTTACTTCGGTGACAACTTTGTTCTATGCTGCAAAAACGATAGACTGGTTTTGAAACAAAAATACTTTTAGATATCCAACGAGTTTGATGTAACGAGCCGGGTGCACGGAAGCAAAACTTAACCTCAGTTTAATTATAACATCAGATAAAGCGTTTAAAGCATTGTGCGAACGGGACTTTTCAGACATCAATCGTCAAGAAGTTGCAAACATAATCTACAGTTTCTAATCTCATAGTTTATCTAATCTACATCTACTGACGATGATTACAACTATATCCACTTTTTGTACTCCACTAATAAAAGCCCTGAATAATTTATAGTGTAACCAATGCCTGAGCGACAGATTCAAATGCAAACACTGCATTTCGGTCTGAAACTTTAACTCAGTAAACCAATTTTCATTTCCAATATTACTATCAACAGTATCTTGAAAGTGACAAGCCCAATTGGATTTGGTAGCGAACCTTTTTGACGTGACGCTCAAATTTATGACAACTAACTACAGGATATTACAAATTTAAACACTTTACTCGGCAACAGTCACATATTTTACTAAGAATGACTCAATAGATATTTTGAGTAATGTTTTGAGATATTAAGGTAATGACACGCCTGTTACCACCAATCCTGATATACACTGACCTCAATAGTATAATTTGCTCAGCACTAAGGCTGGGAATGTGCAGGACCAAATTATATTCGAGGTCTATTTTTATTATGTCAATGAGAAAAGTTCCAGATTGTAAGCATTATACTCGATTGCACAAAATACAGGGGCATGTTCATTTATGTCGAATCATTGTATTTATATGTGCTGGCAAATCTTTAATCAGCTACCAAATCTAATGATTGAGGTATCACAAATACAAAAAGCAACCTATTCGTGTTCCAATTATGATTAAGGCAGCCTGCTATGGTAGTTTAGATTTATTACCGACATTCCACCAGTTAATGCAGGAAGAACATGGTAGCATTTTTTTCAACTATAATTTTTTATTGTATAGCAAATGTTGTTTGCCCGTTTTACTACAATTCTGTCTTTTGAGTATTTTTGCTAAGTATCATAAAAACCTCGGAGTAATTTAAACGTGTTTGCGCTATCTGGAGGTGATAATCTAAACTTTGTTGATGAACTGGAATATAATTAGCTTAGTGATAAACAAATCGCTGGAAATGTCTTCCGTGCCGAACTATATTAGTTTTAAACTTAAAAATTAAAACTTTTCTAAAGAATTTAACAAAAATTAATTTCTACAATTTCTGATTTAAATTTTTAAAACTTAAACTGATTAATTTTAATGAATTATAAAATTTTCAAATTTTCAAATTTCATGTTAAACCATTTTCTGAATTTATTGAGTTTTCCACCAAATTTCAACTAAAAATCTATTAATCCATCCTCCCAACATTGAGGAAATTTTATAAATTTTCGATAATTTTAAAATTTATTTTGGATATTTTATTTAAAAATTAGGATTTAATTTTAAAATTGTATAATATATTAGAAGTCAGAACCCAAAGAGCTTAATATTTTTACAAAATTTAATATTTTTAAAAAATTGTTCGGAATTAAAATTGCACTCCCAAAAATGTGCTAGGTCACTTCAGACTGAACATTTTTTGAAATTATATAATATATTTTAAAATTTGTAAAAATTCTTTTAAAATCGTGTTAAATATAAAATTTTGACTTTAAACCTGGAAATTTTGACAGTAATTGTATTTGTTTAATCCGAAATTTTAAAATTTTGAACCTAATAATTTGTTAATCGACAGAACATAACATGAGGGTACAAGCATCATTACTTTTTATATTATTATACAATTTCAAAAAAATTTAAAATTTAAATGTTTTACAATTTTTATGAAACGTAACAGTTCTAAAATTTAATCAATAATTCATCACAAAATTTATTTTTGAAATCTTAATATTTTAGTAAACATTTCGAGACACTAGCTTAAAGTTGTCAAAAAGTATGTTGAAATTTTTAAAATTTTTCGAAATTTATAAATTTGGTCAAAATTTATCTATCTTTCGGGTTGCATATTCTAATCCTTTGTTTTAAATTGAAAATTTTAAAATTCCAAAAGTTTAATATTTTTAATTAAAAATTAAGCGAGAATTAGTATTAAAATTTAATTAGTATTAAAATTTAATTTTTTTATCTTGTATTAGAAAATTTTTTTAATTAAAAAAAATTCGTAAATATTTTTAAAGTTTCATGACAAAATTTAGGCACTGGAATTGTTAAATGTTAAAATTTAATATTTTTACAATATTCAGTATTCATAATAAAAATTATACGAAATTTTTTTTTTTATGCTTAGAAAATTTTGGAAAATTAAAAATAGCAAATTTCGAAATTATGGTAAACAATTTCCTAAATTTAAATACTTGAAATATTCAATTTTAAAATTTACTATTTTAACAAAATTCAGCTGGTGTTTAGATGAGATTTACAGTTAATTTATGAATTGTTCACAATTATTTTGAAAACACCATATTTTAATTAGAATATTTTAATTTTTTTAATTAAAATAAGGATATAATTGATATTCAATTTTCTACAATTGTAACTTAAAATATTAACCTAAAAATTTGAAAGTTACTAAAACTTTTAAAATCCATATACCCAAAAACTAAAATTCAAACAAAATTGTATTCTAATTTTGTAAATATTTTACTTTTAAAATTCCAAATTGTATTAATTTTAATTAAAAATTAAGCTGGAATTATTTTTTGAATTCTATATCCAAGCGTTTTTTTCAATACGAAAAATTGAGGTATTGACCAAATTTTAAAATTAATTAAAAAATTCTGAAAATATTTTTAAAATTTTAATAAAAAAAATTAGATGCGTAACTTGTTTAAATTGCTACAAAATTCTTTATTCATAATATAACAATTTACGAAATTAAATGGTCCTCTGCGGTGTTCTACAATTTCCAAACTTTTAACGTTCTAAAATTTTACGGTAATATTTCGTTCCACTAAATTCCGTATTTTTAAAGGTCTTTAAAAAAAAATCGGGGAAATGTGGCCGGAAAAAATGCCTAGTAGACCAAGGGCACATGTCTGGCTACCAACCGAGCCGAAATGCATGGACGAGATCCTTGAAAACATTTCCTAAAATCTCAATCATCCAACTGGAAATTGGTAGATTGTTAAAGCAGAGGCCAAGATAGGTCTTACTAACTTCGGTTAACTCTCAAAATTTATAAAAAAATTGAGGGGATGTAAGTAAGGACAACTAACCGGCTGGCAAATTTAGAGATCAGAACCAGCCTTCTCGAAAAAAGTAACCTACTTACTTAAGCCTATATTTTTCAATACAAAAATTCTGATTTAATTGTGCCTAGCCTGGAGGTCGGCAACAAAAAAAACTGGCATGTTTAACCTTATATGGAAACGGAGTACAGAGTTTCACCGGATAATCTGGAACTAGCCTTCGAAGCAGATTCCACAATCTGGGGAAGTACCGATATTAACGAAAGGAGTAAGTCATAGTATAATTACTTGGTAAAAACGAACATATTTGTAATATTAGGCAAATAACCTATAACATTAAAATTTGCCTTACCTTAAAAACCTTCAAGAATTCTGAAGAACAAAATGAACCGAATAAAGAAAAGTATTATAGAGAAAAATCAGCAATAGTTAAGGATCTGGATAGCATGGTGGATACTATCAAAAGCTGCAATCGATTATGCTTGGCATTCGTTAAAGCATAGAGGGAAACGGAAACTAGCCTGGTGGTCTAAAAGGTTAGAAACCCATTAGAAAGCATGTACTGTACGACTGCATTTAACAAAGCAAAGAAACTAAGGGGTCTAAAAATTGGAGTGCGTATAAGAAGGACCTGAGACGGTACAAGGGGGAATTGAGATGGGCACTAAAGACTGTTTTTTGAACAATTTTGTGGTGACTGTTTTTTGAAGAAATTAAGAATGTCTCAGAGACTTCTCATCTTAGAAAGATTCTTAACGCAAAGATGTTCAAGAAATCCAGAAGAACTCGGAATTAATCCTCTTATAGCTAGAGGTGATCTTTGAGAGATATAAAGCAATCTATATTCCTAGAAAATGGGCGAAGGTCATAGTAGTCTTTATCCCTATATCAAGAAAAGGTTCGGCGACCCTCGGAGGCATTATGGGACATCAAAACAATGGCCGGGGATAATTTTAGTGAACAAATAATCCAATTATTGTGGTCAAGAAAGATGCCAGAAGTAATCCCCATCGCATTAGCAACACAGCGAAACAATGTTACGTCAGACAATTAAGCTGGCATGGCTGATCTTACGTTTAACGCAATCAACGCTATAGTGGATCGATAAATGTTATCAAACCAGCGTCGCATGTAAAACGGGTGCTGATTTTCTGAGCAAATGATCTTGTTGGTTGATTTGAAGTAAAAGCGGCTGGTGGATTCAGTGACCCAGTGCTGGTCATCAATGCCATCACGATATGAGATTTGAAAACGAGCCCAATCTAATTTGTAGTTAACAATGAGACGGCCAAACCAAATTATTGTTCACCAGTGAAGCACAACGTGGTACATCATATCGACATCGAAGATCATTTGCCAGTGTCGACCACGGATACTAGGTCCCATTCATCATAAAGCGGTGCATGATGAAAAAAAAGATCATGATTACCGAAGACTGAATTCAGTCACTATTCCGGATCGTTATCCAATACTCCATAATCAGAATTATTCCATGAATTTACAAGAAAATCAGTCTTGTCAGAGCTTACCACATTATTCCGGTGGCATCTGTAGATTTTTACAAACCAGTGATTATGATGCCATTCGGATTGTATGAGTTTACCCGAATACAATTTAGTTTACGTAACGAGGGTCGGAACTTTATAATCTTTACGCTGACACTTTTTTCGTACAATCGAGTGAAAAACCGCGACAGTCGATACGGGTTTCGAATAGAAACGAATTATCTGAGCTCAATAATCGAACATTCGAACTACAGAATTTGCTTAGGAAAATTTCCGGATTCTCTAGTTCTGAACATCCACGTAGTGCATCAACGCAACTACATCTTTTTAAATTATCTGTCTTTGAAATTACCTGTAAAACGAGCAAGGGAGTCAAAGGACCCTACATCCCAGCCGTTTCGTCGAACTGTTTTTGACGCCTTGCACAACATTTGTACAACACCCACTATCTGAGCGGTGAGAAAATGATTAAAAACCGTTATTTCTGGCCTAGTAAGCAGAAAGATATTGGGAATTGGTCGAAGTCTTGTGTATCCTGCTAGAAATCTAAGGTGAGGATACGAAATCACCTTTCGGACCATTTGAAATTATACACTTGGTCGTTTTGAAGATATCCACTTAGATATAGTAGGCGCTTTGCCACTATCTAGGAATATCAAAATTTGTTAACTTGTGTCGAAAAATAATTTGAGCACCTGCTAAGTTTTTTGGTGAACTCTCTATCGAAAATTTTCAATCACCCTTGCCTACTCCCGACACAGTAATTGATCAACTGATTTGATTTACATTACTATTTTACTTTGTTATGTTAGAAAAGCCGAGGCAATTTTTGAATTTGCGGATAAGTAATTTGGATGCATCTTCTGGTTCCAGGCATCGCTGGTTCATTAAAAGAATATCAAGTTTCCCATTTTTTTACTTCAGTCAATTGATTAAGGGCACAACAAGCGAAGTTTTTGCGATCTGAACCACACAGTGTTTTTTAATGTGTATGGGCTTTTATCTGTGAAGGGGGTTCATGTAATGGTTGATATAATTTAATAAGAATTAATCGGGCACTATATAATTTTACCGATGTTATTTATAATTAATAGCTGTTGAATGTCGTATGCTGTCATCTATTGGGCGATAGAAAAACTAAATTGTTTTTAGTATAATTCCCGGAAGAAGAGTGCGCAGTCAAAAAGGTATGGATTAGTTAACAGATCATGTGATATCACAATAGAGCGAGAAAAAACCTGGCAAATTTTTAGTAAATTTCCTAAATTTCGGATATTCGCAGTATTCTAAAGGCAATTTATGAATCATCGTAAAATAAAATAGTTTTGAAGTACGCATTTTTTTTGATTATTCAAGATCAATATATCGGATTAATTTTTAAACCGATTACAAATCGAAAAGGCATTCCCTTTGGTATTTTCGAGATACTCGTATTACCTCAATTATTTTTAATAAAATACAACAAATCTAATCCACATTGTAATGCTAATAAATAAACAAGTAAAATGAAGTCAATGAACCGTACCTATAATAAGCGATAACCATGCCCACCAGATAATTCGAATCTTTAAATTTAATAAAGTCGTATCTACCCATCTAAACTACCTTACTGTACATAAGTATTTTGTATTTTGTATTTTTTTTTATGATCTTGTTCCTAATGAATCATAATCCATTAGAGAATTGAAATTAATAAAATACAAAAACAATAAAGGGGTAGATCCTGTATATTACGAGTACACAAAAAATACATTTTTAAACTATCCACAAAACTATTATCCCATATTATATTCCGTCTATATACATTTACGTACTCGTACATTTATAGATTTGTGGTATGTTTTCGATAATATATCTCCAAGAGTGTTAATGTGAAAATCTACGTATATGCTCGAATAATCCTTTATGTTCAAGCATACCTCAAACCAATAATAGCGACTGGTAAATAAACCAAAAACTATCTACAGTAGTAAAATTCGAATATGGGAGATATGAAGAGTTTATATAGACAGACACATATCATAATTTTTTTTTTGTATCGATATCGAACTCTGCCACATCTATATCCATATCTACCATATACGTGTGAGCTAAGTAATTTAATTAATTTCCATTAAATAAAATAAAATAATTCATTCGAAATACAACAAAAAGATTTTCAAAAAAAAAAAAAAAAAAAAAAAAATTTTTTTTTTTGCCGAGACAATGATGGAAAATAATTTAGTGAGGGTGGATTGAAATATTTTTCCGCTCGTATCAATATAATTTCGGAAATGGGGATGAGGCCAAATTTTTTTTTTATCTTAATCATTTTGATAAAAACTAAATACACGTACTCTTTTCATAGTTGTTGTTGTTGTTTTAATTTTATCTAGATACATAATGTATAGGTAGATAGATGTATGGTATATTATGGTACATTTATATATGAGAATCATTGTTTGATTTTTAATAAAAATTAATTGGATTCATTACCATTAGTGTGTGTGTGTGGGTTTGTGTTTTTCTTCCCCCCAATATATATATATATATATATATATATATATATATATATATATATATATATATATATACAATTCTTAAAAATGGGATTAAATTGTTGCTATAATTGTGGGGTTCAATACATTATTTATTTGGAACTGGATTAATTTACAAAAGTTTTAAGTCAAACCAACACGGAATCGTACAATCGAAGATTCCTCAAAGATGGATGTGATTTAATAAAAGGAATTTAATCTAACTTGCAATATCTACTACTTAGAAAAGTATCACAGAACATTTCAAAAACCGAGCTTTTACTTATCCTGCTTGCAATACAACGTTTTCCTAGCTCACATGTTGCCTTTTCCTTAGTTTGTTAAAGTTCTGTGAGGTTTTAAAACCAAGAATTTCCACCCGACAAAGCTCCAAGTTTCTTTAGAAGCTCGTTTCAAAATAAATAAAACTTTTGACTATTTCCTGAAATCTTTTTGACATGTGACGTAACACCTACAGACTTTCGTCAAAAACACAATAAGCCATTTTACGGTTTTGACATATTTATCATATTTTTCACTCAAATCACAGACACAAAAATTGCCCTTCCGATATCAAGTGTTCCTTTAAGTTTGGTTTGGACAGACAAAAGCTCCAATTTATAGCTATACCAAAGATTGTGTATACCATAGATTGTCGAAAGCTCTATATACGTCGAAGAAAACGCCAAGTTCAAATTTTTGCTATGATTCTTTGGCTATTTTCCTTAAATCCAAATTACCAATACGAGGTGTTACAAAACTAAGCAGCGCCACTACCAATAATTTGGTATTCTTCCTATTAGAAGTTAACCGTAGTTGTCAGACCAACCCTTCTTTTGAGGATACTAAGTAATTTAGTAGATTTAAGCTTCCCAATAAAGCTTCATGATTCTGTATTGCTCTTTTAGTGAGTAACTCACTAGGTCACATTTTTTTGGGAGCACATTGTCGCAGTAAGCTTTTGTCACAGAGACCGATGAAGAAGCTTTTTATTTTGTGTAATTTTTTCATCAAAGTTCTTCGGCAATTTTCAAAATTTAATTTAAACTTTCAAATTTTAAAATATAATTTTTACTGAAGCTCTGTAGCTTTTCAAATTCAATTATTTATTAGCAGAGTACATCAAATCTTTTCAAAGTATTAAATTTTTTATATAAATTAAGCTTCTAAATTAAAGCGTAATGTCATAAGTATTTAAAGAATCAATTTTTGAGAATATTTAGGCAAACATTACTAAAAATACATAAAAATTTAAGAATTTTGGCGTCGAAATTTTAAAAACTTAAAAGATAAATTTGTATTAAGCTATTGAGCTTTTAAAAATTCGACTTTTTTTCGAAATGTTACTTGTCAACTTAAACCTTAGAATATATTTTGATAAATAAAATCTAAATGAAAGTTCTTTTTTCAGAATTGTTTTAGAATTAATAAAATTCATACAATTTTTAAAGAATACATTTTTGATTAGATTTTAACAATTTTAAGTATTTACAAAATTTTAAGAAGTACAATTTTGTAAACAATTTTATGAAATTGAAGGAAACTAAACCAAAGAGCTTTCACAAATTTAATTATGTATTAGTAGAGCTTGCGCTTGAAGCACAAGCTCTACTAATACCTTCTTTAAAATTAACGAAATTTTAAGCCACAATGATGGAAAATAATTTAGTGAGGGTGGATTGAAATATTTTTCCGCTCGTATCAATATAATTTCGGAAATGGGGATGAGGCCAAATTTTTTTTTTATCTTAATCATTTTGATAAAAACTAAATACACGTACTCTTTTCATAGTTGTTGTTGTTGTTTTAATTTTATCTAGATACATAATGTATAGGTAGATAGATGTATGGTATATTATGGTACATTTATATATGAGAATCATTGTTTGATTTTTAATAAAAATTAATTGGATTCATTACCATTAGTGTGTGTGTGTGGGTTTGTGTTTTTCTTCCCCCCAATATATATATATATATATATATATATATATATATATATATATATATATATATATATATACAATTCTTAAAAATGGGATTAAATTGTTGCTATAATTGTGGGGTTCAATACATTATTTATTTGGAACTGGATTAATTTACAAAAGTTTTAAGTCAAACCAACACGGAATCGTACAATCGAAGATTCCTCAAAGATGGATGTGATTTAATAAAAGGAATTTAATCTAACTTGCAATATCTACTACTTAGAAAAGTATCACAGAACATTTCAAAAACCGAGCTTTTACTTATCCTGCTTGCAATACAACGTTTTCCTAGCTCACATGTTGCCTTTTCCTTAGTTTGTTAAAGTTCTGTGAGGTTTTAAAACCAAGAATTTCCACCCGACAAAGCTCCAAGTTTCTTTAGAAGCTCGTTTCAAAATAAATAAAACTTTTGACTATTTCCTGAAATCTTTTTGACATGTGACGTAACACCTACAGACTTTCGTCAAAAACACAATAAGCCATTTTACGGTTTTGACATATTTATCATATTTTTCACTCAAATCACAGACACAAAAATTGCCCTTCCGATATCAAGTGTTCCTTTAAGTTTGGTTTGGACAGACAAAAGCTCCAATTTATAGCTATACCAAAGATTGTGTATACCATAGATTGTCGAAAGCTCTATATACGTCGAAGAAAACGCCAAGTTCAAATTTTTGCTATGATTCTTTGGCTATTTTCCTTAAATCCAAATTACCAATACGAGGTGTTACAAAACTAAGCAGCGCCACTACCAATAATTTGGTATTCTTCCTATTAGAAGTTAACCGTAGTTGTCAGACCAACCCTTCTTTTGAGGATACTAAGTAATTTAGTAGATTTAAGCTTCCCAATAAAGCTTCATGATTCTGTATTGCTCTTTTAGTGAGTAACTCACTAGGTCACATTTTTTTGGGAGCACATTGTCGCAGTAAGCTTTTGTCACAGAGACCGATGAAGAAGCTTTTTATTTTGTGTAATTTTTTCATCAAAGTTCTTCGGCAATTTTCAAAATTTAATTTAAACTTTCAAATTTTAAAATATAATTTTTACTGAAGCTCTGTAGCTTTTCAAATTCAATTATTTATTAGCAGAGTACATCAAATCTTTTCAAAGTATTAAATTTTTTATATAAATTAAGCTTCTAAATTAAAGCGTAATGTCATAAGTATTTAAAGAATCAATTTTTGAGAATATTTAGGCAAACATTACTAAAAATACATAAAAATTTAAGAATTTTGGCGTCGAAATTTTAAAAACTTAAAAGATAAATTTGTATTAAGCTATTGAGCTTTTAAAAATTCGACTTTTTTTCGAAATGTTACTTGTCAACTTAAACCTTAGAATATATTTTGATAAATAAAATCTAAATGAAAGTTCTTTTTTCAGAATTGTTTTAGAATTAATAAAATTCATACAATTTTTAAAGAATACATTTTTGATTAGATTTTAACAATTTTAAGTATTTACAAAATTTTAAGAAGTACAATTTTGTAAACAATTTTATGAAATTGAAGGAAACTAAACCAAAGAGCTTTCACAAATTTAATTATGTATTAGTAGAGCTTGCGCTTGAAGCACAAGCTCTACTAATACCTTCTTTAAAATTAACGAAATTTTAAGCCACATATTTGCAAATTTAAAAATTACTAAACTCTTCTTTTTATGGCATTATAAACTAAAAGAAAATAAAGCTTTTTAGTCAAAGCACATAATATTGAAAAGTTTTAAAAGAATCAATTTTTGAGAAAACTTTGTTAATTTTTAGCATTTATATTTTAAGAAATTATGTTATAAGAAAATTTTAAAAATTTTAAAAATTTAAAGAGAATTTCTCTTTTAAGCAATGTAGCTTTTACATTGATGTTAAAGCATTGATGTCACTCATCGATACTTTTTAAAATTTAATTTAGAAATTTCATAAAATTTAAATTGTACTTTATAATTCCGAATGGAATGGTAACAAAATTTTAAAACTCATATTCCTTAATATATAAAAATTTAAAATTTTTATGAGCTTTTAGAAATTAAATTATTAAAATAAAGCTTCTAAATCATTGCACATAAGTTTATGTTTTATCAAAGCAGATAATGTCATAAGTTTTAACAAAATTTATGTAATTTTTAACATTGACAAAATTAAAAAAAAAATTCTGTTTTGAATAAAATTTAAAAACTTAAATGGTGGAAATTTTATAAGCTATAGAGCTTTTAAAAATTAGATTTTTTCATTTACATTAGTCTTCCATTTACATTCAAGTTTATAGACAATTTTGGAAATATTTGTAAATTGAATCCTTAGAATATATTTTGAGAAAATAAAGCATCTAAAGTAAAGCTCTTTTTTCGAAATTATTTCAGAATTGATAAAATTCATAAAAATTTCTAAGAATACATTTTCAATAAGATTTTCATAATTTTTAGCGTTTCTAAACCTTTAAAAAGTTCGATTTTGTATAAAATTTTACAAACTTTTAAAATTTTTATTATTCATAAAGCTTAGTATTTAGGCTTTGAAATTCGAAACTTGAAAACCAAATAGAAATATTTGCAAATTATATAATTACAAAAAAATAATTTAAGTGCTTTCTATGGTATTCAAAATTAAGAGAAAATAAAACTTGTTCATGAAAGCACATAGTGTATAATTTTTTTTAGAAATTTGGATAAAATTTTAAGAATTTATAGAAAATTAAGCTATATTAAACAATGGAGCTTTTATATAAAATTTTAATTCAAAACTCATAAATCTAAATGTTGAAAAATTTAAAAATTTGAAAAAAAAAGAAATTTCTGAAATATTTTATAAATTCTAAAAATTTACAAAATATTCTCGAAAATCGATTATTTCAAAACTTTTCAACACTATGCACTTTTAATGAACAAGCTTTATTTTCTCTTAATTTTGAATACCATAGAAAGCACTTAAATTATTTTTTTGTAATTATATAATTTGCAAACATTTCTATGTGGTTTCCAAATATCGAATTTCAATGCACTAAATATTAAGCTCTATGAATAATTACATTTTTAAAAGCTTTTTTTTTAATACAAATTAATGACCTTCAAATATTTGTAAAATTTTATACAACATCGTATTTCTTGAAATAAAATTACAAATATATAAAATTATTATTTAAAAATTTTATGAATTTTGTCAATTCTGAAATAATTTCGAAAAAGAACGATTTATTTGCTCAAAAATATATTCTAAGGATTCAATTTCCAAATATTTCGAAAATTGTCGATGAACTTGAAGGAAACGAAACTCTAATAAATAATTTAATTTTTAAAAGCTCAAAATTTTTAAACTCCAATAGTTCATTCAATGTTGCAAATAATTTTTTAAAATTTTAAATAATTAAGTTTTACAAGCTCATTAAACTTTTAAATTTTTAAATATTTAGGTATATGAGATTTGAAATTTTAATTTCATTCCATTCGGAAATATATTTAATTTTAAAATTTAAAGATAAATTTCAAAAAATATCGATGAGCTTTGATGTAACTGCTCCATTCCTTAATACACTTAGTTCTCTTTTAATTCTTAAAATTTTCTCATAACCAAATTTTTTAAAACTTATAAATTCCGAAAATCTGAACGAAACTTTATTCTTTGAATATTTTATGAATTTTATCAATTCTCAAACAATTCTGAAAAAAGAGCTTTATTTTAGATGTTATTTATCAAAATATACTCTAAGCTTTAAGTATCTAAGTAAAATTTTAAAAATTGGTAATAATATTTGATGTAAACGAAAGACATAAATAATCTAATTTTTAAAAGCTCAATAGTTTAGTAAAAATTCAATTTTTTAAATTTTATAGAAATTCGATTTTTTGAAAATTTTGTAAATGCTAAAAATTACCTAAATTTTCTCGAAAATTTATTCTAAAAAAACTTATCACAATATGTGCTATAATTTAGAAGCTTATTTTCTCAATATTTTGAATGCCAAAGCAGTTAGTATAATTGAAATTTTATGAAACTTCTAAACTAAACTACGACAAGATTTGATGTGCAAGCTCTAGTAATAAATACCCGAATTTGAGAGCTCTATCATTTAGTACAAATTAATTTTTATCAATTTTTTAAAATTTTATATATAATCCAACTTCTTGAATTTCCATAAATGTTAAAAATTACAAAAAACTTATTGAAAATTTATTCTTTAAACATTTATGACGTGTGTCAATTTTAAAGCAATTCTGGAATTTTACGTTCTAGAAGTTTTTATACTTTTGCAATTAAATTTTTAAAATTTCTAAATTTTAAAATCTCATAAAATTTTAAAATTTTAGGATATCATGTGAAATTTGAAATTTTCATTTTATTCCATTCCGAAATATGTTTTAATTTAAATTTTGTAATATTTCTAAGTTAAACTTCAAAAATTTTGGATGAGCTTTCATGTAACTGCTCCATTGTTTCATATATATCTTAATTCTCTTTAAATTTTCTCATAATAAAATTTTTTAAAATTTTGAAATGCTTTAAATTAAGAAAATCTGATTGAAAATTAATTATTTGAAAATTTTACGACTTGTGTTAATTCTGGAAAAAATAGTGAGCTTTGAGTTTTAAAATTTTGGAATTCCTTTTCAAATTCTTAAAATTTTATGACTTGTGTCAATATTCTGTAAAGAATGATAAGCTTTGAATTAGAAGCTTAATTTTCTGAACGTCTCGAAATATGTTTTTATTTTTTGAGATAAGGTTTTATTAAAAGATCCACTAATAAAGTTTATCGAAAGTTTATTCCTTAAAACTTTTATAATTTGTACCAAGTCTATATCAATTCTGAAGTGACCATCAAAATATCACTTACACTGTTTGGAAGGGATTGCAATACTCTGGCAGAAGCATCGGTCGAGTGACAGGGTGGCAAACGGCTAAGCTATCTATAATAAATTTCAGAGCAACAATCGACGCAGGAAAAGAAACAGTAATGATAATAACCGAAGCTCCTGAAGAAATTGCCAAAATGAGGCTAGAAAAACAAGCTTGTGATGCATCGGTGCCTAAAAGAAGGGGCATATGGGATAGCCAGTATGCAGTCATTCGATGGTGTGATGAAATAGCAAATTTTTGTAGTTTGATCGCTGCAGCTTGATGAGATGGCCGAATTCATTAATTTGAATATCAAATGAAAATTCACATTAATTCTTATGAGCTCGAAACCGAACTACGATGAAATTAAGCAAATTTTGTATCTTAGAAAATAAATGCAATACCTATTCGGTACCTTTTTCATATTAAAAACTTCAGAAAGCGCTTCCTGCACCTGAAACGTACTGCCACTAAACTTAAAGCAAGAAGCAGAAACGTCTACTTGTCTAAAATGCTGAAATCAATTCGAAAGTTTTTGATACAAAATTTAAATTCTAAAAATTTTATGAATGCCAAAAATAAACAAAAATTTTTTAGAAATTGATAATTCACAAAAAAGATATGCTTAATTCCTCAACATTTTGAATGCCATAAAAATCAGTCAAATTCTATAATTTTGATATTTTGAGCTAAAGTCAAAATTTTGCTTTAATTTTAAAAACTTTTAAAAATTATCAACATTACGATATACGTGCATTAAAAACTAAACTTCATCTGTCTGAAAATTTGAATTTTCTAAAGTTTCGAAAATTGCACGATTTTTGATTAAATATGAATTTATAAAAATTTCAATAAATATAAAATTTCTAAAATTATAGTATTTTTTTAAACTAGGAAACTTCAGAATTTTGATGGCAAAATTTGGGTATTGTTTCAGTAGCAACATAAATATGGACTGCTCTATTGGATGACTCTGCGTATACAATCAAAAACAAGGGGAAAAATTGATATCAATATCATTGCAATAAATCGAAATATCAAATGTCAAATTAAGTCAATTTGCATTAATACGTATTTTATCCACAATAAGCAGAAAGAGCATATCAATGGAACCATTCAAACATACATAAAGACTCAATTGTATTCATTTCTTTGTTCATCTCGCCTTACAATTGTACATGCGATTTTCCAAAATCCAATTGCGATGCTGTTTTCATATCCCAGTCAAAAAAAAAATTTAAATGGCAATCACAAAATTTATTAAATTATAAATTCATTTTATTGAATTTTTTTTTTGTAAAATTTTTTTGATTCGTTCATCGATCCCCTCGCACTTAAACCGTATATAAAAGATTTATTCAGTCATTTGTAAGTATGAAGTTCGATCATGTGTAAATTTACTGTACTGTCAAATACGACATAATGTCGTGCGATATGTGAAACGACGACATAATGGATGTGTAAAATTGTTAATTTTTATTGCTGAAATTGATAATTTAATTAAATCAGACAAAAAAAAAATCAACTCTCGTTTTAGGTTATGAAAATTGATAAATCAATTAGAAAATACGTTATCCTTTTTGCGTATATGCATGATGGGGGGATAGTTAGATTTTTATTTTATTTTATATTTATGATGATTTTGATGTTTAATTTTTTTACCTTTTATCGTTTCAGGTAAGATAACATTTTTCCAGTCGAGGTAATTTGCTTTACATAATTCGATTTAATTTGACGTTAATTAAACTTTTGTTCGATTAATTAGAGTTAAAAATGATAAATCGTCGGCTATTAATCATCGTTTAAGTCGATTGTTATCGCGATGTTTATCGTGACACAGCACATTTTGCGGTAATATTCAGTTTTCGCTATGATAATGTTTGGCAGTATCTGGTCGGGGGTACGTAGTATTGCTGTAATACTTAATATTTTAATGTTATCAGTTTACGGATGAATGCGGTAGACTGATTAAAAAGAAGATCTATCTTCCAGGGTTTTGCTGTTTAGTATAGAGGTAAGTATTTAGTATTTAGCAATTTAACTCAACCAAGTGGTTTTCAATCAACTTTTTTGTTGGTCTCCTAAGCCTCTCGCCTTGCCTCTGCCAGCATAATTGGCGTCACTTCTGTGATATCAGAACAGCATGTTCAGCTTTTGAGCACGCCACGACGTTGCATCGCTGCCATTTTGTTTCTGTATTTTTCCATTTTAATGATGTCTGCCCATATTTCACAGCCGCACAGCAGGATAGAATCCAAAATGTTTCTTTTCCGGTTTATCAGCATTTCTGTCATTTAAATGGTCCGAGAAAAGGGTGTTCACGATGTTCCATGTTTGACTTGGGTCCATTAAAGGGCTGGGTGCCAGTATTTTCAGTTTGCATATTAAAATTTTGCAGCTTGACTTTCTACCCTCTAGGCCTCTTCTTTTAGGCATCACAAGCTTATTTTACTAGCCTCATTGTGGCACTAGCAATTTCTTTAGAAGTTCCGGTTATTCTTATTACTGTTTCTTTTTCTGCATCGCTTGTTGATCTTAGCCGCTTTCCAACCTGTCACTCGGCCTATCACTTGAGCGATGCCACTGCCGGAGGGTTGCAATCTACCCGGAGAGTATAGGTGATGTGTTGTAATCACTACCAGTGTACTCTTCAATGACCTACCATCCCGTAATGTCATGCGATATGGCTTCACTTACCAGAATGGCGCCGGGAATAGTCTCCGTGTAGCCAGGTCTTCTAAATGTCGATATATCGCCCTCATTCATCACCACCGGACCTATTCTAGCTGCCATATCCAGAATATGTGTAATTCATTCCCCACTTCAGCGCTTTTGCATTAAAACCTCCGGCATTAACGAGGGTGCAGTCAAACTCTCGTGCTTTACCTTCTAAGGTCTAAGGTGTCAATTTTCGCTTAGAAAGCGTCCATTGGTTCGTTCGGGGTAAAATAGCCACTGACATATATGTTATATTTAATTTTCACCCATACAAAACCCCCTTCTGCTCCATAACTCTCAGTTATGATTGGATGCGGGGCCCATATGGCGGCTGTTCCTAGATTATCAGAGTATTAGTCATCTTCCGCTCTATTCCTATATTGCTCATTAATGCTAAGCAGGTCCGCGCCTATCTTTCAGATGGTTTAGGAGGGCATCCGCGGTTCTAATTCTATGATAGTTTCCTTGAATAACTTTTATTTTATGTTTTTATAACTAGCTTGCCGAAGGCCTGCCTATATATCTAGGAAACCTTGGTGCGTGTTTTTTTCTTCAAAAGAGAGACAATCTAAATCCCTGATTTGCAGTGTGGCTTTTGGTTGAAAGTTCCATACCGTGGCCGTTTTCCCAAAGGCACATCTCAATGCCTCGCAGAAGTTCGTTTTGTTGGTCGTGCTTGCTCTGAGTTCCAAAAGAACATCACTTATCCTGGTGCGGCGTACGGGCTTAATCTCCGTATTCAAAGCCTCCGGATTAACATTTTCTCTTATTGCACTTTTAGCACTTGTGCATAAGACTGGCCCTCTTCAGCTTTAATTAGAAGGGCATCCGGTTTTACTCTTGGTTTTCGAATTTTTTTCTTTCGCCTTTTAGTTTAAGGTAGTCGCTTCTTTGACTGAACTACATCTTTTGTTTGCGAATCTTCATCTGGATTTTTCTTTTTAACCATGTTCGCTTCAACTGGGCTAGGAGCAACTTTTTCAAATCTTGTAGGAGTGCTATAGTTATTTCATCCTTTGCGTTTTCCCTCTGCTTTCTTTTTGTTGGTCCCCGTAGTTAGGAGGCGACTAAACAAAGGTTAAATAACTACCCGCATTCGTAAAAAAGGTTACTGTTAAATATATCAACAAAAACAAAAATGGAGACCGCCAAAATTTAAACCGACCCCCGTTTATGTTAACGGACACGCTGTTTAGGATCAGTTTGTGGAACGTGCAGTCACTAAGAAAACCAGGCGCGTTATCAGTCATGAATGAGCATCGCTTGAAATTCGTTGCTTTCCAAGAAACTCGATGGGCAAAAAGTACAGATCATGTGTCTCAAGACTATACATTGCTTTACAGTGGAAATGACCTCGGCAACCTTGGTGTTTTTGGTTTATTCTTGGGCCCAATGTGAAAAAGGCTGTTTTAGATTTCAAAGCGGTTGATAATCGTATGTGTAAGCTACGTTTACGCATGCAATTAGCCAACCTGACAATCATTAGTGTTCATGCGCTCACTGATGTAAGCCAACCCAAAGATAATGTCAGAGGAGATATCCAAAGAGGATTTCGTCCGAATCGGTCAGTCACTGATCAAGTATTTTTACTAAGGATGATTCTAAATATTACGAAACGTCTCATAACGAATATCAGATGTTCTTGAACTTCCAACAAGCCTATGACTCAATTCATTGCGATAGCTTATGGTATGAACAGCTTCAATTGTTTAAGCGCTTAATAAAGACGCGACCAACGGGCAATTAGAATAGCAAAAAACAAGACATGCTATAGGAAGGCTCTGGTGGTTCACCTAAGTCGTGACCGAGAAACGACTGAAAAGCGCCAAATTTTAACTTGCACGAAAAGGTGTTATTCCAATGAAAAGGAATATATCCATACCGACTATCTATCTATTTTATTATTATTGGTAGAATGGTACAAATTATCAACCAGTACGCATATTACGCATCATTCAACGCTAAACTATGTGCTTGCCACACATCCTTTGCTAAAGGAGCTCTATACCAATAATAACTGGCTGAGTTCTATTAACCATAAGTGTGTTAGTTGGGTGCAAGAGCAAGATCGTGCGGAGCATTGGTATGCGCAGCTGATCCAATCTGTTGAGATTCCCCAAGATCTTTTACATGTAGACAAAAGTGTGAAACTTTTGGAGTACATTATCCAAAATATCATTTTTAAGAATGGGCAACTTAAGGACTTGTTCTTTATGAAAGATCTTTATTGGGATGAACATAAACGTATTGTCAAGAAAATGTTATCGCAAACTTTTACATTACTCGATGTAAAAGACTTTGCTGGTTTTTCTCTTTTTTGGCGTGAAATAGAAGCAAGGTGGTTAGAAGAAGCTAGGTTCTATGATAGACTTTTGAAAATAACTGTAAAAAATAGTAGTGTGTGTGAGGGTATGATTGGTCAAAAAGCGGATAAGTGGGAATACAAGATTGAACGGCAAATAACAATCCTACGCCAAAGATCGATCCTACAGAAAAGGGCAATTCTATAATAAGTTCCTTGATCTGATAAGATCAATTAACAATACAAGGTCATTTACATCAATGCAAGCTGACATTAAGGATGTGCCATGTTATGGCCTAAAGGTTTTCAAAATTCATGGGGAGACGTATACCATACAGTACAAGCTACCGTCAACCTGCCACTGATCAAGCCTGCAAATATGTAGGCACAGATGTATGTCATTGCCAGGTGCAACTATTCTTGATTTGCTTGACCTTTATTTGATTGTGCCACTTTTAAGGGCAGAAATGTGAGGTGGTATTCCTGATGGTATTTGATTGTGGAGAAACTCTGATGTAAAGAACAAATACAGGAATGCGCAGTTTCGATCTGATAAATGATTTGTTAAATTGTATTAAAAGTAAATTATCATCTCATCAGATCAGGGGCAATCTTATATGTGCCTAGAGTTAGGGAATATTTCAAAATTGGGTTATTACGATATGTGATGAACCTATGTCGGGTTAAAAGACAGAAAAAACAGAAGAAGGGAAATTTCATGTGTCATACCACGTTGGGGTCATCAATTAACTATTCAGATTTAGATGTCGTGAGGAATTTGTTAAATTTTGTTTATTAAAAGTTTGAATCCTTTCAACAGGCTCCTTTTTAAAACTTCAAAAGTTAAGAGTTAGTTCGCCCTCCTAATTCCACACCCCTTTTCCAAAAATAATGATAATCTCACACATACACAAGACACAATTACGTGATAATAATTTGTTAAATGGATTGAAAAATATTATACGATAAAATGTCAAGAGATACTTTTCAAAAATTTATCACAACATTTTTCAAAAATTTTCTAAAATAATCTCTTGTGTAATGATGCATTAAATATGAATGTACTCAGTTTCATATACGCACACATAAATACATTTTAAATCAATTTTCGTGTACATGCTTCCATATACGGAACATAAAACTAATTGACAAAATTAAATTTATTAATTTAATTAAAATTAATTTATTAGAAATATATTCATTCGGATATATAATCACATAAATGGAAAACTTAATTTTCCAATTTCCCTTCTAAAAAAGTATGTACGAGTATGAACGTGTGTATGATGTACAATAAACATTATTTCAATTGCAATAATATTCATGTAAAAAAATAATTTTTATCGGTTCTAAAATAAAAATTATCATTTGGAAAATTGGGAAAAATATTATTTCTAGTTTTTAATTAATTAACAAAAATAATAATATTTTAATAAAAATTAAATAAATAATTACTATTGATAATTTGTGTGCAGAAAAATTGGTTCGTTTTTATTTCATTTTAATTGAAAATTTTCTTGTTGTTGCACTTTGCATTTATTCTGGGAAGTCGACAAATACATAATTGAGAAAAGTTGAAACGGAAAATTTTTGATGTAAATATTATCAATACGGTACACATAATATCATATCGTAATTGATTACATTTTTCTTTTGTTTTATGTAATTTTTAATTACATATATGTGTCAATTATTTTTAATAATTATTCGATTGAAGAGTTGTTTTGCCATACGCATATTACATATTGTTAATTTGTATATATATCGAATATTATAACCTTTTCAGCCGTATATGCCAGTTTATTAGTAGAATGGTAAATTTGATTCAATAGCGGAAATTATTCCCTATCTATAGCCATAGTGGCAGTTATACAAATTTAAAAGGATAAGCCTAAATCTGTAACAACTTGAATTTCAAACATAAACCAACCACGAAGAGAAAAAACCAGAAAACACCTGTGAAATAATTATATGCAAACAAAGTGAAGAAATTACTGAGGAACATTTGGATCATGTGTTCTTGGATTTCCAGTATTATCTATGATATCTATTAATATCTAAAAATATGTATACTTGAATATTTTTAGAAAATGTTAACATAGGTTCCACACTTATAACTTATAACGAAAGTTCTTCTTTTATGTTCCACATTTAACAAAAATTTGTTCATATTAGGCTATTAAATTCGTTCATTGGACCACCTACAACGATTGGGTCAATATAAATTTAAAAAAACATTTAAACATATGTTCCACATTAAGATTTTCATAGCAATTTTAATATAACTAGCCCCGAACCAAAATTGACCAATTACAAACTGGATTAAAAACTTTCATCACAATCCAAAATTTATAAAAATGTTTTTATGTTCCACAACGATTTTTAAACTTTTTAATTAATATCGTCTATAATAATTGGCAGTTTATAAAGACAACCTAATTCTAGGTTATTTTTTAAACTTTGTAAACCAAGGTAAGGCCACTTGTTTATTTTGTGAATAAATGTTAATCAAAATGCTAATTTAGATTCCACAAAATATATGAGTGTATACTGATACTAAACAAACCAATCATAATCTCTAACTCGAGATAAACTAATATATGTTTTATTTATGTTCCACATTTAATATACTTACTTTCATTATGTTCCACATTTTTACAACAATCCAAAAACATCATGACACAAAAGCAATACCAGATAAATTTTTAGATCTGTCAGATTGTTGAATATAAGTTCCACACATGCACGTTTGTAAAAAATCCAATGTTTTCAAAATTGTGGCAGGTCATGAATTTTCTAAGTAAATATATGTTCCACATTTTAATTATAGCTTAAATATTTAAATAATCTTAAAGTTATTTTATCAGGTTGCCTAGTATATTTGCAGTTCCATAATAAAATATTAAATTATGAACATACGTTCCACACATATTATTTAGAAATATGTGGGAAAAAATCAATATATTTGCATATAATTCTGATATATGTTCCACATTCAGTTGTTAATAATTATTTTAAAATATTTAAACTAACTTCGAATTAAATTGACCAAAAACGGAAATAAAAACATTCGTTACATTTTAAAATTAATAAAAATGTCATACTTTTCCATTATAAGTGGTTTGTAATGAGTGTCAATAATACTCATTGGACTGCAGGCCACTTTTCTAACAATTCCATCTGTTCTCCAGATTACAACATCAAACAATTTAAATAAATTCCACACATGATGATTTGTAAAAACCTCAATATGTAATATTTGTTATGAATCGTTTATATAAATAGTAAAATATTTCCAAACATACGTACCACATCGTGTCTTTCATAATTATTTTAAAATATACAAAGCTTGAATCAAAGCAACCAATTAAAACACATTCCACATTCCATAATTAAACATTTATTTTACATATGGTTAATCAAATCAATTTAAAAACTAACTTTTCCTAATTTGATAGCTTTCACATAATAAAATATATTATGAATTGTAAAATTATTATTTTCTAACTTATACTAACCAAACCGATCAATGAAAATATTTAAGCAAAATTTGTTCCTCATTTATTGTACTACTTTATTGTGAAACATATTTGTATTATATTCCAGTTTCTTGTGAATACAATATTATTCAAAATGACTACAAATTATACAATTTTTAACTTAAACTTATATTTATGTTCCACATTTATATAATAATTCAAATATTTCATGATCTAAAAGTTACAACCAGTCAAATTTTTACATTTGACCTAGTCTTTTTTCTCTCCAGATTAGCACAACAAATATTGAATATAGGTTCCACACATGCAGATTTCTAAAACATCTCAATATGCAAAATCTTTTATTAATCTTTTATGTAAGTAGTAATGCCATAGTCTTTCCAAACATATATTCAACACCTGGTTTTTCAAATTATTTTATAATAAACTAGTCTTGAACCAAATCAACCAGTGATGGGCTTAAAACACTTATCTCACATTACTTATTAAAAAAATATATTTTACGTATGGTTAAAATACATATTTTCTTAACTTGATGCACATAATAAAAAATAAAACCGAATTATGATTATGATACACAAATTATGTAACATACGTTCCACATTTTTTAAAAAATTGTATAATATACCCACACAAACAATTAATGATTATTTTTCGAACTTATAGTAACCAAACTGACCAATGATAAAGTTCTACTTATGTTCCACATTTATTGTCCTACCTTAATTTGGAATATATTAGTATTTCGCTCCATTTATTTTTGTAACCTAATGGTTATTTATGATACAAACAAATTATTACTGAAATTTCAGTTAAACATAAGTTGACACATACTAATATACATATTTTTAAAAAAGCAATAAGTTTGCAATTTAAAGTTAGTTATTTTAAAATGTTTCCCATTAGGTTCATATTTTAAGGTTACAAGTCTCTATTCAGATGTACCAAACTGAATCATGATGCTTTTACAACAATTATTGAAATTTACACATTCGAAAAAATTATTGATTGTTTGGTAACTTTAAACAAATAAAATATCATACGAATTATGAAATTCAAGTTCTACATATTTTTGTATCTTTATAATATACTCAAGAAACGATTTATATTTTTTAAATGAACCTGAAAGATATAATTAATGACTGAAAAAACATTAATTAACTAAAATTTTATTTATGTCCCACATTTATTGTACTAAGTTAAAAGATCTTTTAAATTTGTATTATAATCCAAATAATTTTATAGCTATTATGTTGTTTCACATTACTTTAACAAATGAAGAAAATTCACTCATAAAAGTTTATAAAAACCCAAATTGTTGGTAATATCTTACTTCCATAAGTAGAACAGGTTCTATTAAAATATAAATTCCACTTCAAATGTATAATACTGTTTGGAAAACTAGCTGGTTTCAAACCAAATCAACTAAAACCTTTTTGCCACATTTTAAGCATATGTTCAACAGTTATTAACATATGTTCCACAGATATAAACATATGTCCCACAGTTTTTTCATTTTGTAATAATTTGAATAAAACGACTAATGGTTTCTTTTCTAAGTGAACTTTCAGAAATCTTAAGTTCCTACAATGAAAGTACTGTAATACCTGTAATATTAGTTTTAAATTTAATTTGAGTAAGTATGTTAGTATAGGTACCATAATTTCAAAAACATGTATTTAAACTTACAACGATTTGATCAATAGCCAAATACTCGAACCAAATCAATAACCAGCAGGACCAAAACAATTGCATCACGTGTTATGTGAACGTAGAGTCACAAAAATTAAATATGAAAATTGAAATATGTTCCACATTTTTTATATCGTCATAAAAAGTTAAAATTCATTTATTTTTTCAAAACGGTATACTTAATTTAAAACATAAGTTCCACTAGGTCTTTATTTGTAAAACTAGTCACTCTTCAACCAAAACAACCGATGCTTTTTGTAAAGACTGTTTGTCATTTAATAAGTTTAGTTAAACTTGTTGCAAATTATATAATCAGCTTTAATGAATTTATGTTCCACACAATAACCTTAGTTCCACACTTATTATTTTATCATAAAATATAATTTTTAAAAAAGAATAGCTTCCAGATATTTTTTAAACTTTATATAAACAAATTTTTGATCTATTTGTGATTTCAATTTTTAAAAAGCTTTTATCTTAAAATTATAATTTAGAAGAGATTGCGGAGCAATACAAAATTTAAAACATTGTTCTAAAGCTCGGCTATTCCATAGGACGTTTAAATAAGCTCAACCAATAAAAATATTTAAATTTTTAATGATTTTTGATATTTAAGAGCTTTTCGATATTATTAATTGTTTTTAATATTCTTACGCACATTGAACACGATTCACATTATATCTAACCTAGGAAGTAGTGTTAAAAAACACGTAAACCTTTTTTTAAACATCGCGATATTTTAAAATAATTATTAGAGGAAAAACAGATCTTTCAACCAAGAAAGCTTTTAATCATATATTAAGTTTATTTTACACCAAATATTTTAAAGCTGCATTATAATAAATATAAAAATTTAAGGTAAGAATAATTTTCAGATATTTTAAGTTATCAAAACTTTATTTTTAAACTTTTAAAAGTTTAGTGTGCAGCAGTGCTACATTTATAAATTCATCTTAATATAAAATATAAGATACAAAAACCAAAACTTATCTTTATTTCTAGTTTGTGGACTGTGTCCGCACAAAAGTGCCACATGTAATAATCATATCTCGTCTGTTCAGGACCAGGACCATTGTATTACTATGATTACGACCCACTTACTTTTATTATGTGTCGACGATTCTAATTTTGAATTTGCTCGATGGTCTTGTGGGAATGACTTTGCCAATTTTCCAATAGTCATCCTTTTAATAAGATTCCGTTAAGGAGCTCGATGAATAGTATGCCACTTTTATCTGGTAATTTTTTTTATAAAATTTAGTATGCTATCGTCATTCGGAGCTTTTCCTTTGTTAAGGTTGGATTATTAGGAGGGGGGTTAAGAAAATTGTTGTGAAATGAAGATATGTTAGGGACTCGTTCGGAATGTTATGGATCTATAATAGAGGTTTGGATCTATAATAGAGTGAGAATCTTTGGCTATAGATGTAATGAAATGTTAAATTTCACCGTTAAGCTTCCGAATTTTTTCCCGACTTGCTTCAGTTTCAAAAACAAATGTTTTTTCCAGAAATCGGAGTAAACCATTTTGAATTAGGATGGCCGTACCTCCAGATTTGTCCTTTATCGCATCTAGCTTGAATGTGGTATATCCAGCGTTCTGAAACTTATGTCGCTGAGTTGGATATAGGTTTCAAATAGGAAAACTAAGTGAGACTTGTGGTGGAGCAACAATACTTCTTACTTTTTGCGTCGGTCTAGAAAAACTATAGGCTGTTTGCGTTTAGAGCAGTGAATCTCATAAAGGCAAATCTTTCAGCGAAGCCTTTTGGTGATGTTTGAGATAGTGATGCGATCGTATTCTGTAAAAAAATTGTCGGATTAAGATTTAAGATCGGAAAAATTATTTCCGGATAGTTCCTGGGATACTTGTGTCATGCAGTTAAAGAAGTTTAAAGGTTTAAGAGACGGGCGCGTACCGTGAAAGCTTTACTGGCGGTACGTTTACACATGATGTGCGTTTGCTTCGGAGCCTTAGTTCTAAAGAAACTAGAGATTGGCCTGGTTTTCAATGATTGGTATGAATAATGAATCTTAATCTTAACTGACACTTGTTGCAGTTTTCCAGATCCTACTTTCCGTAGTTCACACATTCGACTAGCTTTTGTAAATCCGCCTTTTTAGCACAGCTACCAACTCGTACATTTCCTTGCACTAATAGATTAATCCACAGTTCAGTTCAGTTTAGTGAAAACTCCGATAATTCCGACATGGAGTCACCTGGACCGAACTCATTTCTACTTCCAGGTAAATCTGTAGTAGCTTATTTATTTTATTCGCAGATTCTCGAGTAGATTGCCTTTATCAATTAACAGTTGTCAGGGCGGCTTAAGTAAGCTTATGTTTGATCTTTCAGAAGTCCATTTTTTGAGCCACATTGCCGACACCATGGTATCTGTTTTGTATTTTTCTCGCAGATTAATCTCGATGTGCTCTGGCTTGAGAGAAGAGTGTTGCCCTCATATAACATACGCCAGTTTTTTTTTTCTTCAGGCTTGTAAGTGTAATACCCGATCTTTGCTGGTATACGGCTGTTTTAATTTTTTGCAGTTCCCCTTCTTTGTGGTGATAACCATGGCTAATTTATCACCAAATTTTATTTTTGCTGATTTTCCGCAGTATAGCTATAATACTTATCGCTATCTCTGCTAGCTTCTTGGCAGAATTGTTATATAATATACTTGTTGTTGTTTCCCACACTTCTTGTTGTTGTCGTGCTTACAGAACCCATGCTGATGAATGGTTTTTCCAGCATTGCTTGGACTTGCTCTTCGGTGTTTTTTTGTTATACTTTTTGTATGTATATGGTCTCAGTTGCAGCAGTGGTATTTAGGTCTTCTTTGCAAGACTTGTACCTTCGCTTCAAGCTTGATTGCATCGGCAGTGAGAAGAATACTGGTGACATTTCCTCATGTTTGTCCGGTACTTTTGGTTGCAGCGAACTGAAAATAGAAGCTTCATTTTTCGGTAAGTGCAGAAAAGCTTTTTTTCGATCAAGTCGAATCGTTCGATTTATTATTCTTGCGCTCTTGCATTATTACAATCTCATCAATTGTACTTGGTAGAGAGCACTAGTAATGGTTTTGTTCCACCGAATGAAAACTGATTCCACTAAAGACATAACGTGAGTTTTTTCCTAGGAATATTTGCCATGAATGCTTTCCATGAATTGATAGTCGATGTTGAAGCATGACCAAGAGGTCCCTAAACCTTCTGCTACGATGCCCTTTCTTTTATGACTTAACAGCCAGTCATAAAAATGCTGCTTTTACATTATAAAAATCGGCATTCAAAGTTTCAAAAATTTTCTTGCTCTGGAATCATCCCCAATGAATTGGAACGATTTGAACTTTCTTGTAGAGCCACTGTTAAATTCTAACTTTCTAACTTTTCTTCGCAGTTTTCTCTATTTTTCTGCAATCTAGATTTCTAAGTATGTTGGTTGTAAGTCCGGTAATCAAACCTTTGTTTAGTCTGTTGTGGTTGAGTTCTAAAGATATCAAGATAATTTATAAGAATTTTACGAAGCATGCAAGGACCCCTTACCACAGGAGCCTATAAAATCCATGTTTCAATACAAGTCGAAATAAAAGCTTAACTCGTGTTTTAAATATTTCTTCAATTTTATTAGCTTTATACGAACTTTTTTATTATGTTTAGATTCCACAGGAGCAAAAAATACGCAAAAGTTTAAAAAAAATCTTAATTTTGGATAAAAATTACTAAAAAACTTTCTCCCAAAAAAACATGTACAAAAACTGTATCTACACACATACATTGGGAAAAAGCTCAAAACATGGAAATAATCATAACAAAACAAAAGTTCTATTGTTTCCATATAATAATGCTAGTTTTTATGTTTTTTGTATTTGTAATTTTTAAATTAAATTTTCCTTCTAATGATATCCTAATGATTATACTTTTCATTCTATTATTATATAATTTAATATTTTTTTTCAGTTATTGTTGTAAGTTTTTAGATTTCCCTTCACTATTTTTCGTAAATGTATGTTTTCTGGGTACACACACACACACACACTCGTTGATACACGAAAAATTAAAAATGTATGTGTGTGTATACACACATACACATATATATTTTTATGCCATTGTTAGTAGTTAATCCTTCTTTATGAGATGCTTGCTCGGTATTTCATAAAAAAAAACTACTTGCTATTTATATATACGTATGGTTGGGTGAATGTAATATTATCAAGGAAAAACTTTATGATAACAATTTTTATTTTGAACACGGAAATGGAAACTGAAAAGGAACTCTACTTACTGTTAATATAGAGACGAGAAAATGGTTGGAAAGATAATATATAGTGAAGATCCTGTTACACGAAGCAATTAGTAGTAAAGTAGTGAGACGGGAAAAATTATGATGAAAAATTATAAAAGCTCTCGTTTTTTGTTTTGTTTTTGTTTTGTTTAATTAAGCGACCACAAATTTTTTATTCATCACACTTTGAATCCTCCCTCTCGCACACAAAATTTTCACCCCCACACCTCACAAAACACAAAGTTCACAACATACAATTTCCTCTGATTAATTCTGTTTGAATGATGCCATGGATTAGACACAAATTCATATTTTAATTAAAAACGTAAAACCTTTTTTTTTTGGATGCTGTTCTAATTTTTTTTTTGGTTTAATTTTAGAAAGTTAAAAACAAAAAAACTGTCATATGTGAATGACATGCGTGTATATCTATCGTATAGTAATATTATATATTGTCTCTCGAACGGTAGCAAACATTTTTTTTACGGAATATGGAGGTAATCGTTGTTGAAATATTAAATAGATTTTTATTTATTGCGTATGTGTGTGTGTGTATTTATTTATTAAAGGGAAAATATTACGTTAAATAAAAAGGATTAAACTTTTGATGACTTGTCTTTTATGTTATATCGGGCTTGAAATAATACAGGCAAAATATGTAGAGCAAGTGTTGAAATGAAAATATCATGATTTTCGACAAAATTAATGTAAAAACTCTTTAAATTGGTTGAACAGTTGGAATGAGAGACCCTAGTACAAAAAGTGTTGAAAAGTGTACATTTTTATATGCATGTACACTTTTGACACTTTTTCGATATTTCGAGTTCAATAGGTTGTATGCATACAGAGTTTGATATGCAATGGGTAATTTAGCAGTTGTTAATGTCTTAATTCATTAAAAATTGATTAAAAGTGGTGTTGTGGATTAAATGATGTATCTGGATAATGTATTAGGAATGCAACTCAATTCAAATAACTTTTGATGTCATTTGAAATGACTTTCGATGTCAAATGCTTTTCAATGTTAATAAATATGAGTTATCCATGAGTCAATACGCAATCCCGAATTATTCAAATCTAACCCTATAATTAAGGGTTTCATCGAGTGTATTTCTAATATTTCTAGGTGTATATTCTAGCAAAGTGGCAAGAAACTGATTTTCTGGTGCTGTAGAGCATAAGGTTAAACCCACTACAGTGAGGACTGTTAAAACAATCTGACTACGGATGCACCCAATGATGGCATTGATGTCGTAATTTCTCATCGTTTTTAAGCTTACGGACAAAGATATTTCGGTCGTGGAAAAAAATGGATTACCAGAATAATTGCTAAATTCATCGGTGGAAAGATGTACATAATAATTTTTACACTTGCAAGTTGTAGACGTCACCAAAACCAGGACCTGGAAGTAGTCTGCTCCTAAAAAAAATATCTATTTCATTTTGCTCATAAAATTTTGTGACGCTTAGAGGACATTATGAGATAACTGTATAGTGCCACAGATACTAACTACACGATTCGCTGATATCGTTGTAATTTTTGGAAGTACGAACACCTTTATGGTCAGGGCCTTGGCACATTTCGAATCGCGAGTAAAGTGTTAGAGTTGTACATTTCATGGTTGTAACGTTGGAAGTGGCATTCCCTTCTACACGGAGACAATAATTATTCGGACTTCGATTCAATCTGCGAACACAAGATTTAGAAATGAATAAATCTTGTGACCATACGAATCTAGAAGTATTCTAAAAAAACAAGTATGTCCAACTGGGTTTTCACTCTAAATATGGCAGTTGGAATGATAGCATTTCCAGTACAGCTACTATTAATAAAAAGTGATGTAAGTGAAGCTTCAATTTCTTCAGGTTGGGTAGACAATGATATCGGTGTTATTTGCTTATTTACTGTAAGAATATTAACAATTGTGTTAGTATTATGCAAAAGAGCATGATGCATGATTTTGTAGGCTAACAACCCATTGCCTGATTTTTTGGCTCCAAAATAGTTTCTGAAAATGTTTGCATATTTTAATGCAGTATTTATGATGATACCGAGAGCTTTAAATTAAAGCATCACTCATTAAAATCAGACCACTATTTCGTGGTTTATCGCATAATTTAAGGATTTTCGTAATTTTGTGGACTAATCCTTTGTCTGATTTTTTGGTTCCTAAATAATTTATGAAAATGTATTCACTTTACAAAGATTTCATTTTAATGTATATATTTTCACCATTTTAATGTCGTTTAAACCTGTTAAAAGTTAATTTATTAACTTATTAAAACTTCAAAAAGCTCAGTAAAATTTTGAAAGCTTTCAAAAGTACTCATACCCTAGAATCAACTGCTTTATGTATTTTGGATCAAGCTTTACAAATTTAATAAAAGCTTCGAACTGTCAAAGTTTGTATATCTATTATTTGATATATTTCGTGGCTAATAGCTTTTAGTATTCAGAAGCTTCAACATTTTCTAATAAAATTATTAAGAAAACTATCGAAATTTTGTTTTGTTATGACTGTTTCCATGCTTTGAGCTTTAACATTAACATTAATAACTTGCAGAAGAGTTCTACTAAAGTTTAATTATTCAAAAATAATATGTAAAGCTTTTAGATAAACAAAACGCTTTTATAGAAACAAAATAACGAAGGCATTTTAGCTGACCGGGCCTAGGTGTAATATATCAGTTTTATTAGCCAAAGCTTAATTATTTAATAACTAAAATAATATTGGTTTTGTTTAAATTATTTTCATATTTTGAGCTTTTTTTGTAATTTTTGTGCTTTTGACATAAATATAATTATGTATTGCAAAAGACTAAATTTACATTAAAAAAAGCTTCAAATAAGCTCTTCACCTAATTGGTGTGTTCAAGCGAAGTCATATTGCTGAAAATTCAATTTTAATTAACGATTTTAATTTAATAACTTGTGAACTTCAGAAAGCTCAGTAAAACTTTGAAAGCTTTGAACTGTCAAAATTTGTAGGCTTCCCAAAATAAGATTATAAAAGCCACATTACTGACAAAGCTTTTCAATTGGCTATGACTGTTGGTTTAATACGTAGTTACTCATGACGTTCCAAAAGCTCAATAAAACTTTAATTTTTTCATAAGCTTTAAACGGCTCTCGTAGCCTAAAATTAAATTAACTCCATAGTATAGTTTTGTTGATTGTTCAGTTTATTTTGTGTCGTGCTTCACAAATTTCAAGAAAGCTTTTAATCGTCTTATTTCTTAGCTTATGTAAAGTGGTAGATTTAAAATTTAAAATCGTTACCTTGCTAGAAACATTGAAGCTTTTACACCAAATCAGCGTCAAAATAGATTTTATAAAATGTATTTTTACACAGAGCTTTTATTTTTCAATGTATTCGTTTACTCTTGATGATAAAACTTAAAATAAAATTGGGGAATTGAATTAAACAAGTTTTTAATTTTAGCTTTCTTCGAATTTCAAAAAGTTATAAAATTAAATTTAAAATATTTAAAAAACCTTATAAAATAGTTGCAAACCCAACATCTATCAAAAAGTGTTAGTTTCCATTGAAATGTGTCAAAAAAGTGTAATAAAGTGTATATCTATCTAAAAATTTAACACTTTTTACACTTTTCAATAATTTTAAGTTCATTAAGACTATAAAATCCGATTTTATGTCAAAAACCAAAAAAAAAAGTTTTATTCTTTTCGTATACTAACCACATCAAAAACTAACCAAAATCTTCTTAAAAAGTTCGTCTGTCAAAACTGTAACACACACCATGATATACTCATCTACTATGTAGGTATATATATACATACCTTACTTGATTGAGGTTTCAAAACACAAAAACACCAACAGCAACAACCAAATTCTACTCGAAAAGCTTATTCATGTTCAATTTTCAAAAGTTTTCTTATTGTTCTCAACAACAGCAACAACAAAAAAAAACTTTACGTTATTACTATTATTATGTGTACACATAAAATAAAGTCATTATTACTCCTATTATTACAACTATAAACTCAACTATCATGTTGGTAGGTTCCAAGAATAAAAAAAAGGTAGATCTATATAATATGTATGTTGTAAGTGTGTCTGTGTTCAAAATTATTTGTGATTTTAAGTTTATGTCTATATACGATAATGGTATTTTTGTTGTACATATTTATAGAGCTTTTGTCGGTATGACAAAGCTTTTTTTTCAATTATGTTACAATTGTATAACAAATAATAGAAGTCCCTAGTTTTAATTTGTCCTCCGTTAAGTGGTTAATTAATTGAGTTTTTGTTTGTGTGTATATGTGTGTGTATGTGTGTGTGTGTGTATGTGTGTGTATGTGCATGTAGTTGTATACAAATTTATTATGATTTGGTTTTGGATGACAGAGGATGAGTCTTTTTGGATACGACCAAACACTACTTGAAAGTTTATCCTATAAACATCGCACAAAAAAAACTTTTTCAACTTGCAAGTTTTTAATTCTTTTGTTTTATTTGGTTTTGTTGGAAAATTAGTATAGATATCGACACGTCACATATATAACGAGAGTATATCCTATATTGTTGTAATTAAAACTAAAGATTTTTTTCATTTAAGTATTTTGTGTGCTGAAAGTTTAAGATAAAACTATTTATTATCTCGGTAAACGTATTTTTAAAATTGTTCCAATTGTTTAACTATTTATTTCAAAATGAATATATATATAAATATATACATATATATATATATATATATATATATATATATATATATATATATATATATATATATATATATATATATATATATAAATGAAAAATACTGAAGCTTTTTTGAAAAATACTGAACTCATCACGAAGCAGTTTTACAACTAAGATACAAAATTAATTATCGTCATAACGAAAAGCTTATTTATAAAACAATAGTAAAATATTACCTCCCCCAGATAAAAAAAAGCTAACTTAATGCATAATTTATACTTTACTTGTTTAAAGCTTTTAGAAAAATAATCATTATTACGGTAAGCTTTCCAACTTAAAAAAAGCTTGTTTGTTAACAACCAGCTAAAAAATTAGGATAGCTTAACTTCATTTTAAACTTAAAGCTTTACAAATTATAAGTTTTAATTATTATAGTAGAGTATTTTTGATAACACTAGATTGTGTACTAGATTTGTAAGTTTTCAATTTTTAAACATTTTACTTTTGTTGCCTTAAATCTTTACTAAACGCTCACATCAGTAGTTTTGATATAAAGTGTAACAAAAGTAGTAAAAAGCCTATTTAAAAATAAAATACTTGACAGATCATGTTCGAGTTCCATTTTGAGTTCCGGATCTGAAAGTAAATCCGGATCATTGATAGTTCTTGTTCGAGTTCCGTTTTAAGTTCCGGATATGGAACTAAATCTTGTTCGAGTTCCGTTTTAAGTTCCGGATCTGGGACTAAATTCGGATCATTGACGGATATTGTTCGAGTCCCGTTTTGAGTTCCGGATTTAGTTCCATTTCCGGATTATTGATGGATCTCGTTCGAGTTCCGTTTTGAGTTCCAGATTTGGAACTAAACCTGGATAATTGACGGCTCTTGTTCGAATTCCATTTTGAGTTGTGGATTTGGAACTAAACCCGGATCATTAACGGATCTTGTTCGAGTTCTGTTTTAAGTTCCGGATTTGGAACTAAATTCAGATCATTAACGGATCTTGTTCGAGTTTCGTTTTGAGTTCCGGATTTGGAACTAAATCTAGATCTGTGACGGATCTTGTTCGAATTTTGTTTTGAGCTTCGGATTTGGAACTAGATCCGGATCATTGACGGATCTTGTTCGAGTTCCGGTTTGGAACTAAATCCGGATCATTGACGGATCTTGTTCAAGCTGTGTTTTGAGTTCCGGATTTGGAACTAAATCCGGATCATTGACGGATCTTGTTCGAGTTCTGTTTTGAGTTCCGGATTTGGAACTAAATCGGGATCATTGACGGCTCTTGTTCAAGTTCTGTTTTCAGTTCCAGCTTTGGAACTAAATCCGGATCATTGACAGATCTCGTTCGAGTTCTGTTTTGAGCTCCGGATTTGGAACTATATCCGGATCATTGACGGATCTTGTTCGAGTTCCGTTTTAAGTTCCGAATCTGGAACTAAATCCGGATCATTGACGGATCTTGTTCGAGTTCCAGATTTGGAACTAAATCCAGATCATTGACGGATCTTGTTCAAGTTCCGTTTGAGTTCCAGATTTGGAACTAAATCGGGATCATTGACGGATCTTGTTCGAGTTCCATTTTGAGTTCCGGATATGGAACTAAATCCGGATCATTGACAGATCTTGTTCGAGTTCCGTTTTAAGTATTTCTTAAAAAAAGTTTAAGTATTTCAACAGGATTTGGAACAATATCCGAAATATTGATGGATCTTGTACGAGTTCCGTTTTGAGCTCCGGATCTGGGACTAAATCCGGATCATTGACGGATATTGTTCGAGTTCCGTTTTAAGTTCCGGATCTGGAACTAAATCCGAATCATTGACGGATCTTGTTCGAGTTCCGTTTTGAGTTCCAAATTTGGAACTAAATCCGGATCGTTAAAGGATTTTGTTCGAGTTCCGTTTTAAGTTCCGAATCTGGAACTAAATCCGGATCATTGACGGACCTTGCTCGAGTTCAACTCAGTAACCAAATCGACTCTGTCACAACTAATATTTCTATCCAGTAAAGATAGGTTTCGGTTTTATTATGTATAACACGGACGTAGGTAGGTACGGTCGTACCCGGCATTCAGGTAGTTCTTTGTAAATCTTGGGCCGTAAACTCTAATCAATCAAATCAATAACCGTAGTTTCCTTTACTTCTTTCTCAAAAGCTTTAAATGATATTATTATCTCCTCTTTGCAAAAAAATGTCGAAATGCTACATTAAAACTAATTGCAATCCTTTCCATCAAACAAATCAAAACAAATAATAATCAACTTAATAACCGCTAAAAACTTATGTAAATATGTACATACATATATACAGCATTAAATAAAATGTTACTTCAAATAAAATTTATTAAAAATAAATAAACAGAAAACAGATTTTTTTTTTCTAATTAAGTTGATTTAATTGGTAACAAAACCATAAAATTAATTGAGAATTTATCTCGGTTTCTTGTTATGTGTGTGTTTGTATGCATGTGTATGTAGATACACATAAATGATTTTTCCCAGTAAAATTTTTATGCACATGTAATAATATATGGATACATCATAAATTCGAGTTGTTATGTTTACCAACCGAGATACAACAAATAAACGAAATTATTATCAGACAGTACATTTCGGAAAAATTTCCCATTTTTTCCCATTGGTATAATATATACGAGTACATATACTCGGAATATGTTAAAATCAACATAAAAAAAAGCTTTATGATTTTATGTATATATAATTATGTATACCGGGTGCTTTACTTTCGAAAATTAAAAAAAAAATTACTTTACTTGATGTACTGTAAATTAAAGATGTATTTGGACTGTCATTCCAGTTTATTTTGTATTCATCGTAATTTTCATCGAACGGCTACTGCAACCTTCAAAACGATGTTTATATTCCAGCTTCGTGACATACTGATCCTGCGTTCTGATTTCATTTTTATGTTACAGGGGCTTGTGGATTGCTTACTAGGTTGTAGTAAGTAGTTCCACATTCTAAAAGCATTGTTGCAATACCAGTTGCTCGATTTGGTAATTGTCGTTCAGGATGCCATCTTTCTATAAGGACACAAAACTGAGTTAAAATGCCAAAGTTCGTTTAGTAAGTAGAACGTTTACACTACGTCAATTTTATTTTTCAAATAAATATGTCACTTTTTGACAGAGTATGTAATATATTAGTGACATCTAGCGACATAACTACACTAGATGATAGTGGCTGTTTGTGCCTGTGGAAAGAAACTCTTCCAATGAAAAATTGCCAGCGGAGCTGAATCTGGTTTTGTAAAATATAAGATCGATGGTATTTATACCTAAAGTTATAAAAAGCTCTACTGAAAGCATTCCTTACTTCCAGTAATGATCCTAAATGTTGGCAAGATCTCCAAATTTTCTACAACTACTGCTAGCTCGATAGTCGATCATTCATGGATTATTGAGTGTCTCTTAAGCAACATATTAAGTAGAGTAAAAGTTTTATATTTTTATGCAGGTTTGTCAGGAACTGCAGATAATTAGGTGTCTCAAATAGTATTGGTAATAAAATCGTGCTACCCATTCCATCAATGCAAGCAAATGATTTCAACAATTATTTGAAGAGGTGGTCCAAGGCCTCTACTTTTTCCACAGCAATCTGATTATGTGAGCATCATCAAACCAATACAAAATCGTGGTCAAAATCGTGGTACCAAATATGAGGATTCCCAAGGATTTATTAAAGTATGAGGATGACAACTTTAAACATAGGGTTTTATAATTCGACATCATAGTTGTAGGATTAACAAGTGATGTAGCATAATCTATAGTAGATAATCGAAGGCCTGATAATCGACGCTACCCAATCATTAGAACATTTTAACACTGTGTTATGATGTGAGTGAGAACGATAGGAGAGTGAATTTAATTGTCATAGACGCAAAAAGGAGATATATGATGAGGTATGGAGAGGTGAGTTTCTATGAAACAGCAACAGAACCTGCAAGTGCAAGTGCAATATCCTGGAAATAGAACGGACAAGAAGCAAACAATATAAAAAAAGCAATAATTGTTTTGATGAAAATATCACTAATTTTTTGGGGAAGTTCGAGATGTTGGACCGTCTAAAATACCCTATATAAAACCATAAGTGATTTGCAATGCTATAAAATTTACTTTAAAGGGAAGACGGTACACTTGAGCTTTCGAAGCTTTTTTACTATGAAAGTATGATCGATCTAGTCAAATGGCTTAGTACAAATAGTAAACACTACTCCAACATTGTCACAATCCTCCAATGTTTTTGCCTTTTTCAGAATTGTACGAGGTTGTCAGCCATGTTTCTGTAATATCGATGATGTCATATTCATTTTCTTCCACCGAGAACTATAATTCGTGAGATTTAGATCAAATTAAGCTGGACAATATATTGACAATAAGTATTAGATGGAGGTTGATATTTGCTGAAGACGACAAAATAATGTCTTACAACTTCGGAAAACCGGAAGTTGGGGCTCGCAAAATTTCTGTATAAATTCACGAAGCTAAAAAATAAAGCTGGAATTGCGATTTTGAAGCTACTAAAAGTTTAACTTCGCTCACTAGATTATTCCTTTTTTAACTAAACTACGTCAAACCAGATACACTATACTTGCTACCTTCAACAGCATACAAATAAGACAAACCATTTTGCTTACTTGGTCTTACTTTACATTTAGCCTTTAGAAATTAAATTATAAAAAAAATCCTTAAAAATAATCAAAATGTATCGTTCTGTTCAATACACGTTTGTTGTAGATTAGTGAAATTGAACATCTAACAAAAAAAAAAAAAACTTGCAAGTCAATTTTTTGGACTGCTTTGTGCATTAAATTAAATTACTTACAAAAATGATTAAAACAAACAAAATCAATTATCTTTTAAAATCTCACCAGTGCCGAGATTGGTACCGAGAGGATGAGAAGACATATAAAAATAAATCCTTTTATAACTTTGATTCCATACCCTAAGGATAGATTTCTTTTCATTATTTTATGGATAATGAACATTTTTGAGTTTTTTTTTGTTGTTTTGTTATTTTTTTAATTATTTCCTAAATCTATATAAATACACACACAAGCCAGCAGCCCACCCATATATGTCCACCTACTCACATATACACCATAACCATATTAAAATGTAAATAATAAATGGAAAATAATCCAAATTTTTTTTTTTTTTGGATCTGATTATACTACATTATTAATTTATTTATTAAAAAGTAAAACTAAACTTGAAATATTATTATAATATGTATAACAATAAAATCTGTCTGTCTGTTATCATTTCATGCACATAAATGGCAATATTTTATGCTCAAAAATTGTAATCTTATTCAATTTTCCTAATTTCAATAATATTAGATTACACAATATTTTGTTTACTATTGTTACAATTTAATCTAAATTAAATTAATTTATATAGTAATATATAGTATATGTACGTAAATATTATAATAGTTTTGTTATCAATTAAGGAAAATGTTTTAATAAGGTTTTTTGGCTCAGTTCTGAAAAGAATTTATGTTTTTCAATACACATTTTTATCATTAGCATTGTGATATTATAATATATATATTATGATATAAATGTAGTACCTATTCAGGAGAGGACAACGACGTCCTATCATATTTATGTGTGCGTGTGTATAGGGTAGATTTTTAATCGTATTACCCATTGTGATTTCATCAGTCATGAAATATAATATTTTTTGGGTGATGGACATGAAGAATTGTTGTTACCACCAAACTCACGCTGGTATACAATTTATATTCCACCAAAATCATAATATATTTATGAGATTTAATGGAGACAGGGTGATTCGAATTTAGTGCCATTACTACTGCTCCTAGTTTGCAACATGCATATTTTAATAAAAAAGTTTTCCATACAATGCGATGAAAACTTTAAACTGAAAACTTTAAACTTTAAACTTTAAACTTTAAACTTTAAACTTTAAACTTTAAACTTTAAACTTTAAACTTTAAACTTTAAACTTTAAACTTTAAACTTTAAACTTTAAACTTTAAACTTTAAACTTTAAACTTTAAACTTTAAACTTTAAACTTTAAACTTTAAACTTTAAACTTTAAACTTTAAACTTTAAACTTTAAACTTTAAACTTTAAACTTTAAACTTTAAACTTTAAACTTTAAACTTTAAACTTTAAACTTTAAACTTTAAACTTTAAACTTTAAACTTTAAACTTTAAACTTTAAACTTTAAACTTTAAACTTTAAACTTTAAACTTTAAACTTTAAACTTTAAACTTTAAACTTTAAACTTTAAACTTTAAACTTTAAACTTTAAACTTTAAACTTTAAACTTTAAACTTTAAACTTTAAACTTTAAACTTTAAACTTTAAACTTTAAACTTTAAACTTTAAACTTTAAACTTTAAACTTTAAACTTTAAACTTTAAACTTTAAACTTTAAACTTTAAACTTTAAACTTTAAACTTTAAACTTTAAACTTTAAACTTTAAACTTTAAACTTTAAACTTTAAACTTTAAACTTTAAACTTTAAACTTTAAACTTTAAACTTTAAACTTTAAACTTTAAACTTTAAACTTTAAACTTTAAACTTTAAACTTTAAACTTTAAACTTTAAACTTTAAACTTTAAACTTTAAACTTTAAACTTTAAACTTTAAACTTTAAACTTTAAACTTTAAACTTTAAACTTTAAACTTTAAACTTTAAACTTTAAACTTTAAACTTTAAACTTTAAAAAATTAATCGTAAAAAACTCTGAATGTCAAACGTTAGCAAACTAATTTTTATATAAATTTTTTTGCCAAATTTTGAGGTACGCAAGTGGCAAAATCTCATGCAGTTTGATGGTTTAATATGGCTTCGTTTATGAGCCAATTACAGTTTAAGTATTTAGTTTTAGCTGAAGAATCAGGGCAAATTATACTAAAATCTGTGGTTGCACCTTTTAAAAATAGTGAGAAATACATACCTGCTTTGTAAGTAAGATTTTATGCTAGAGAATGGCTCGGTTTCTCCATAAAACATTTTTGATCCAAACACCGTTACCAATATAAAAATTTATGAAACAGAACTTCCCGAAAAACTATAAAACCCATCGTAATAAATTAAAAGCCATAAGTAGTGTTAATCAGAAAGCTCAGAAGTGTGAGAGTTATACTAATTTTCATATCACACACATTAAATAACGAAAAAGGTAGCCAAAAAAGGTTCACGAGGCGTTTCTGTTTTTATTAATCATCCCACCACCCACTATTAAAACGTAACAACATACAAAAAATATTTAATTGTTTCGACTAAAACTAAAATTTCGATTTTACATCCCCACATCAGATCCATGTATATGTATACGAAAAATTTGAAACTCGATGCCAGTATAATACGAGTATATAGTTTTGGATTAAATTTCAAAAGCTTTTATATTCTACTCTATGTCTATAGTATGGTATAGAATATAATTTTGTTGTTACTTAATATTTTGTATTGTATTATGCCCAACATAAAAAACTTTTGGTAACAAAATGATAACACATAAAAAGGCTTATATGTGTATTCATAATATGATAATGTGTTTATAATATTTAAAAATCTATTACAGACAGTCTCGAAATGCGAGGCAACAAAAACTACTGTACGAAAATAATACAGCAAACACAATATGACTTGTGGTTTTTCTAGAGGTTTTCTGTGTTCTTTAAAATTGTTAATTTTATATAATAAGCTTCTATTGGTGCGATAGACTATAATAGGATCGACTGTGATAGAAACTGTGGGTTTTCAGCTGATGAAAATTTAGCAACCAATAATTAGAAAAATAATCTGATAAGGCTTTAAACTTTTTTGAGTTAATTCGGCCATTTTGAGACTTCTTTTAACCATTTCACTAGGTTGAATTTCATCAGAATGGATTTCGGTGCTTTCCAAGAAAAAGTTTGTATAGCCATAAGTTAAAAAAAATTAAAATATTTAATGGTGTCAGGAGTCTAAAAAGCTTTTAAAACTTTCAAAAGCTTTAATTATTTGTTATTGAACTTAAAATCACGTTAATTTTAAAAAAGCTTTCTAGAAGAAATTATCATATTTTCGCGTCTAATATCCACGAACTTTTAACGTTTTTCACTCCATTTAAATTAAGCTTATTTTATGAATTTATTTAACTTTTGACTGAGCAATAGTTAAACCAAAAGCTATATCTAAATATAAAAACTTTTAATTTAATTTTGAAAGTTTATATTTTTCCTAAAACCTTAGCAAGTGTAAGCTCATCATGAAAGCTTATCTAAATAGACAAAATATTATTTATTTTTAGTTTTTGTAACTTTTGAGCTTTAAATCTAAACTTTAAAAGCTTGCCTTATTTGAAACATATTTAATTTAAGCTTTAATATTTTTCTGACTTCTAAACTTTAAAGTTGTTAGAAACTTGTTTCTGAATTTTTAAAACTTTTCCGTAAATAATATTAATAAATATTTTTGTCTGTCCAAAGCTTTTTGATCAAGATCTAAAGTTTCTAATCAGCGGCCAACAAATATATAAGATAACAAGTTTTAATAAAGTGCTCACCATAATTACGAAAATGATTTTTAAATTGTATGATGCTTTTCTAAGCTTAATAAGCTACATACTCTTATTTCTATCATATAGTAATTTAAACTTTCAAAATAAAAGTTTTATTGAAATTTAACATAAAATATATCAAAGTTTTTATGTTAATTCAAAGCTTTTTGTATAGCTAATGTCTGCAAAATGTTTTGGTACCTAAAGCTTTTAAATCAGTTTTGTTAAAAGTATATCGATGATGGTAAATCTGAACATGTTGCAAACTTGAATTCATTTCTAGTTTATTGGTTACGCAGGCTGTACTGTTGATTGGTAATTTTTATTTGATGTGGTATACTGTATAACATAATAGAAAAAGGAAAGCACGATCAGTTTGATATAGCGTGTTGTACAGGAAGGTGGTAGAACAAAAATAAAAGATAATAAATAGAAAGAAACCTGTTTGTTTGATGGATTAAGAATTGCGGTTGAAATAAAATATTCGCGATCAAAACTGCAACAAACATATCTGAATAATCAGGAAAGGCCTTTATTTTCTCCTATATTTTTGTGATAGATCTAGTGATTGCTCCCTTTTAAATCTTAGTGGTCACTATTCGTACATGACCGTCAGGACCTGGAGGAGTTTTGACGACGTGACCAATTTTCCAATTTAGTGGTGGCAAGTTTTCCCGTTTTATGAAAACTATGTTTCCTTCCCTGACATCAGGTTGTTTTTTTTTGTCGAAAATTTGTTTGCTGGATATAATCCTTCGACCAAGTTGTCTATGTAAGTTTGACACCATTTCCCATTTCTTAAATATAGGGACATTTGACTGACACTCAACAGTTTCAGATATTGATTTTAGCGGACAACCTATTAAAAATTAGCTGGGGAATCTCTATATTATCAGAGACCAATGAAACTAGAGGTCTAGAATTTAACACCGCTTCAACCTGTTTGATGAGCGCAGAAAATTCTTCGATAGTAAATCGAGCATTGTAAGTTGATCGGCGAAGAAAGTGTTTGGCTGACTTTACTACTGCTTCACGAAAACCACCAAAATGTGTTGTTCCAGGTGGAAAGAACACCCATTCTTACTTGTAGCAGATTGTGATTTCTTGTATTGCCTGAGAGAGCTTAGAACTGGTTAGTAACCTGTACAAGTCATGCAAATGGTTGTTTGAAAATATTCGATGTTTTACCACCCAAACCGTTATACACATGAAATGGTCCACAATAATCTACCGCAGTAAAACAAAATGGTAATGCTTGATTCGCCCGTTCACTTGGTAAGTCGGCCATAATTTGTTTAAGCATTATTGGTTTTGCTCTAGCATATACTATACAAGTCTAACAAATAGCATTGCAGATCTTTCTTCCATGTATTGGCCAATAGTTTTGTCTGAACGGTTGCCCATAATCTCTGAGTGTAAATTCTTCATGAGAAGAAATGCCACTAGCGCAGTTGCACCAAAGTGTTTCAGGGATAGCAATGCAAGATGCTTTGACGTATGTTAGCCCATTGACGTGCTAGATGTCGCTACTGGTATCGTTTTAAAATAATCAAAATGTGACTCAAAGTCACAAAGATGTGACTCAATTATTGTCCTTGGTTGAACCCCTCTTGATAACAGGTCTGCAGGATTATTTTTGGTATCGACATGATGCCATCGGGCCGATTTGCAGTTGATTGAATTTTCTGAACACGATTCGCCACAAGTCGAGACGAAGGTGAGCAATCTGAATGAATTGGCTTATTCTTGAGAGAGCAACCCGCGATTTTGAACACAGTAACCGAACGCAGAAACCGGATGTGGTTTTTGATGGCACTGACAAAACCGCTCCATAATCCCATCTCCTAGCGTTAGCGAATCCATGTATTTACATATAGTCTGGAACAATATTGTTGTCGAACAGGTGACGTGGTATATATAAACACTGCAATTGTTCCAATTTATTTCGGTAATTATGCCAAGCAGTATGAATTTCATTTGGCAGGCTCTCATGCCAATCATACTAGCCAACTTCCAAAGCTCTTTCAATATGAATTTTCCAATCACTACTACTGGAGATACAAGCCCTATCGGATCATAGATTTCGATGAGTAAGCTTGAAGTGTTGCTTGCAGGGATTTGTAGAAAGTCTGCATCATCCTCTTTTTCTTGAATTTCCCAAAATCGTTCCATTAATCTGTTGAGGTGTTCAGACGAGTTGAATTCGACAAGATGACAGAAACCTCCGTTTTGGCTGGACATTTCTATACTACTGGAAACTACCCATCCAAGTTGAGTCTTTTGTAGACATGGAAGCCCAGGGCCCAACTTCACTTGACCCACAAATTGCAATTCGAAAAACGTTTTGGCACCTATCAGCATGTCTACTCTTTGGCAGGATTAGAATCTTGGATCCACTAATTGTATATTATGTAGTATCTTTCATTGCGAAACATCATAATTGAAGGCCAGCTGTGTGTAAAGAGATGCTTGGGTGTTGTTCGAAGATGTAGTTAATATGGGTTTATTCGTCACAGGTGAGTTGTGAGATGACTGTGGATGTTTTAATTTACAATACCGACAAACATCGTGACTCGGGCAGTTAACGTTGTGATTTACTTGAAGACAATTTTCGCATAACTGGATTTCGCTTACAGTTTTTATTCGATCATCAATCTACATTGCTATAAATTGATTGCACCGCATAATTGTATGTCCATCTTTCTTACAGTGAATGCATGAGAATTGAGTGTTGGCATGAAATGATAAGTTATAGTTTAGCCGTGAATGTTGCTTGAATGAATTTAGTGATCCAGATTTTGGTTGAGCAAAATTCTGGTTGACAGCTTGGTATTTAACTTTAAGACCCTTGGGAATCAAAGACATATCGAGAGATTGTCCTTCCAATGCATGACTTCTAAGTTTGATGAATTTCGTTAAGTCCATTAATATTGGAAGTGCATTAATAGGCGCTTCTCCATTTAGTTCTTGTATTTTCATCAAATTTTGACACAATTAAATACACTATAATGTCATCACAGTAATCAGTTGGGCGACCAAGATTATTGAGTGATCGCAAATGTGAGTTGAATTTGTTAATCAGATTCATTATAGATTTTGCGCAGGTATACATTGATGACTAGGTTTATATAAAACAAAGCACGAATATGTTCCTCGATTATTTAGTTTTCTCTATCAAATATGTCGATCAATAACTGGTGAGCTTTTTCATAATTCGATGACACAAAATTCAGGTTTTCTTTGGTCTTGGCAGCAACACCTTCTAAAGAATTTCTCAAATACTGGAATTTGGATAGTTCAGACAATCGTGAGTTTTTAAGCACATGTGTTTCAAACGAGTCAACAAACGACTTCTATCTTGTAATATCACCAGCAAAATGATCAAGCTTTATTTCAGGCAACTTTGGTATAAACTGGTATTATCTCTCTGTTTACGAGTAGGTACTTCTTCAATATCATTGGTTGACACTGCAAATCATTGAACAAAGCTCAATTTCAAGCATAATATAACTCTTAGAAAGTTAATGAAAATCCTTTTTACAAAGCAGAAGCCAAATGTGATTTTGCTTATAACCAAAAAAGCTCAAAAAATTATTCGAATCTTGTTTTAAAAGTTTTTTGAACTTTTGCAGACATTTTATTTTTAATTTAAAATTAAAGCTTTACCACAAAATGCTAATTTATTAAATTTTTTTTAATATCCAGAAGCTTTAATAGAAGGAGCTTTTTTCGTTAAAAATAATATATTTATAATTCAATTGACATTTAAAGCATCTGAAGTTATCATAGCCCTACAATTTTTAAAGCTTTTACTGCTACTCAGTGTAGAGACAATATATTTGCAAGCTTTAATTATACTTTTTATTTTTAAAATATGCGGTAAATAGTAAAAGCTCATCATGAAAGATTAAAGAATGTAGTATAGGTATTTAATATTTTTTTTTGACTAACAGCGTTGGATTCTAATATAATAATAAAGCCACTCCTATGTATTCTTTCCATAAAGTGTTGTTTTGGTTGATTTTGTATTATGTGCACTACTCAGGTAACTCAAAATGTTTTAATCTTTGATGAAGTACTCTTACAGCTTCAATATTAGGATGATGATGGAGCCTCTCTTGATGTTTTTAAGCACATTTATTTATTTCACTGGCGACTGTGTCTTTTCCGATATCTCTACGAAGGTCACTATTACGAGTGTACCAAAGGGAGTTTACAATCCCTCTAAGAACTTTATTTTAGAATCGTTGAACTATCTGTTGATTGCTGGTTTTGGTGCATTCCCATTGAGCACTTGCTTATAAAGCATAAGTTTATTATAAATGGATAACTGAGAGTTTCTTCCAATGTGAGTAGACTTTGATTCATTCACTTTAATTCTCTACTTAGTTAGTCAATCTTGTATATTATTTATGGCTATTTGTATAGTTTGAATATGACTTCACCGATTGTGCCACCAACAGCTAGAATTGCAGTGTCACCGGCAAACGTGGCGGTAGTTGTATTCCTCGTCTATTTTAAACAGTATGACAAGGAGTGGCACTAAGACACTTCCCTGCGGGACTCCTGCTTTAGCTTCTTTTATGCTGAAGTAAGTTTCTTCCTGTTTAACTCTACAAAGTATCTTCTTTTCAGGTATGACTTTAGCAGTTCGCAATACTCAAATAGCAAAGTTTTCTCCAGTTTAAATATTAATCCATCTAGCCAGACTTTGTCAAGTACCTGTACCATATCCAGAAATATGGCTGAACAAATCATTTTTTTCTTCTAAGGATTTTTCTATTAAATCTGTTATTGATCGTGCAGTGTTTCTCTCTAAATCCAAATTGATGGGACGCAAATTTCCAAGATAGAGGAACATAACGGAGTCCAAAGGAAGCATTAATCATGTTCGATATTTTTTTAATAGCTTTATTAGGGAGTTGTTTAAGAATCTATCCAGTTATCAAGTCATCTCTTGGTGATTTTTTAGTACTACATAGTTCTTTATTTCTTGATTCACTTCTTTAGCATTAGTTAATGGAATTTCCTGTCTCATGATGGTTGTATGGTGTTCAATCAGTATATCCTGTTAACTGTTGTTAAATTGGAGTGAATAGTACTCTCGAGATGATCCGCGAACCTTTCTGCTTTTTCTTCTTTGGTTTTACCAAGGGGACCATTATTTGATCTTATTGGTGGTATGTGCATAACTGGCCTTTTCAGATATTTAGTTGCTTTCCAAAATGAATAATCACTATCTTTATCATATAAGTGAGAGATTGTATGTATGAATTTATTGATTTATTTTTCTCTGCGTATTCGTTGTGTTAAATTATTTAAACTATTTTCGGCAGCTGGGTCTCGTGTACATTGCCATCCCCTTTGGATCCTTCTTTTCTCTATAACTAGTGATTAAATTTTCTTTGGGTAGCATTTGCGAGCTAGTTTTTTGCTTGTTGTATTAGTGCTTTTCCACGCTGCTTGCTGTATATCTTTGACGAGCTTTTCCACCTCTTGTTCTAATGTTTCTTTTGATGAAAGTTGCGTGAAATAGAGGAATGCTCAGATGTGGAGTCAAATCCTTCCTGCCCTTGTATATAATCAACCGGGATTTTTCTTGTTATACAGAAGTCAATTAGGTTTGGTGTTTTATTTTTATCGGTCGGCCAATAAGTTGGTTTTCCAGTAGAATGCCAGTTGCAGTTGTATTTAATAATTGCTTTATGAAGCTCTTTCCCTTTAGGTGTTATTAGTCTTGATCCCCAGTCTGTATGTTTAGCGTTGAAGTAACCCTCGTTTATGAATTTTTTACCTAGCTGCTTGAAAAAGTGTGTATAAGCATTCTCTTTGATGTTGTATCTAGGTGGGCAATATATTGCGGCTACCACTACTTTGTGGTTGCGGGCATTAATGCTAACGCTAATTGCTGGTTACATTTGGATTAGTTCTTGATAATTTGCTTAATGTTTGGTGTGTCATTAACTTTGTGGATATTCTTGTTGAGGCTGAGTTGATTTCTAGGCTGGTACTTATTGAAGTTTCCCTTGTTTTGTTGAAAATTTATTGCAGCTCTTTTATACCAATGCAACTTCTGTAGTTGGCTGGATGTGCCTCTCCACAGTTGACACATTTTGGATAGATTACATGCCTCTAGGCTACTTATTACAAAAGTTTGGCGTGTGTCCCGTAGACTTGGCACTTTTGCACTGGGGAATCAGTTTAGATTTTTTGACTGCTTCTATTTGCACTTTCATATGAAGTATTTCGCTGATTGCATTAATATTTTTAATGCCTTCTGTTCTTTCAAAAGATAACATATATAATGGAAGTGGTATTTTGTCACCTCTTTTTAGCAGCTGTGTAACTTCTTTAATTTTATATTGTTTCTCCAAAAGATTGTCTTTTATCTCTTCTGGTTTGCATGAAGCGTGTAGTTTTTTAACAATGACTTTGGTTTGTCTTGTCAGCTTGTTTTCGTTGGAATACCATTTTGTTTTGTTTTCATTAAGAGCTCCTGTTATCTTTCTATAGTTATCACTGTCTGGGACATTTATTTTGATATCACCACTATTTAGAGCTGTAGCTTGAAATTCTATCCGATTGTTGTTCATGATGTTTCTAATACTATAATAATTATCGCAATTGGATATTATAACTGGAGGTGGCCGTGGCACTTTTTACGTGGTTGAGAATTCTTTACTTGACCGTTTCTGTTCCGTTGAAACCTGAGCTTTTTTCCTCCTGTAGTACATTCCGGTTGGAAGCTGTATGAATTGATTGTTTCAGTTCGGGTGAAATCTGTGGTGATTTACTCTTCTTGCGTTTCTTATTTTCATTAGTTGCCTAGCAGGGTGCACCACATGCAGGTGAGGATGACATTTAAGCTCTTTGTAGACCATTTAACTTAAGCCCTCTTTCCTACCCCATATTTAATATGAATATTTTTAATAGACATTTTAACATTAAAGTACCAATTCATGATTTACGTCGCATTGCTTTCTAAGCAATTTGGTAAGTTGAATTTATTTAGAAGTGCCCAAGGTTAAAAAAAAAGCTTCATATGAAAAATAACAAAATTTCTAAATTAAATTTTATTATTTGTCAAAACTATTACACTTTAAAATAGCGGCTCACAAATTTATTAAACATTTTTGAAGCTTTTAGTGAAAGATGAGTTTTACTAATATTTTTAAAAGCTAAAATTATAAAAAAGGAATAGGTTTAAATTTAACCAGAGCTTTGATAAGTAGCAACTTAGTGCTTTTAGTTCTTTAAAAAAAGCTTTAAAGCTTCAAATTGTTTTAAACGACATATGGTGTTATATATATATATATATATATATATATATATATATATATATATAATCTATTATTATCTTCGTCTAAATACCTATACCTATCTATCATCCCTTTACGTACCTTGACTATCTATCATCTATATATACCCATCGTTCTAACTACATATATGATGTTAAAAATAGTGATAGCGCATAAAACAGTATACATCTATACACAATAAACTCAATTATCTATTAATTAAATAGACAAAAAGTCAAAAACAACAAAAAAAAAAAAAACTTTTATATATTTTGGAACTAATTAATTTTTTTGGATTATTGATTAATTTCCCTCGTGTCACAGGAAAAACTGCCACAAAATGAATAATAATAAAATCACATGGATAGGATATATTTTGGCATATACACAGTACATACATAAATTGTGTATGTATAGGTATTGTGTATACCCTTGATTCCGTATAATATGATTTTAGGAAAATTAAATTTTCATAAAACTTAATTAGGATGGATCGAAGAGTGTGGCTAATATATAGTATAATGTATCCTTATATTATAGGTATCTGGAGTTTTATATAATACACCTACCTGCCAGTAATTAGGTATCGTCAATGACTTTTATAAAGCTCATACAAATGACTTGCAAATAATACGTTTTTCGAGACGGCCAAAAAAATTAATTTCATATTTAAATTCGACATAAAAACAAAAGAAAAACAATTTAAAATAAATGATCTGGAACAAAATCATCATCGATGCTGCAAATTTCAAAAGAGCAAAAAAAAAAAAATAAAAGAAGCTTTTGAAAAATTGATGACGCGTATTATTATTATTGTAAGTAATTTTAAGTCATTTCGTGATATGCTAATTTGTCCATTTGAATTTTAGATTTGGATAATTTTTTGTTTGTGTGCTTTCGCGATTATACACAAAATTAAGTTTAACTTTGTTTTGTGTGAAATGGATTTTACGAACTTTTTAAATAATGTCTTGGGACTAAAACTTATTTTAAAACTTTTATGTTGTTTTGCAAAAAATTTTCTTTTTAAGATGAACAGCTTTGTCTTCCAATTTGAAAAATTTATGTGAATAGAATCCACTAGAGCTTTCGTTTTAAAAATTTTGTTTATGTTAATGCCTACTTTATGCATTTATTTCATTTGAGTGGTTTTTAAATACATAACTAGATAAATATTCTGATAAGTAACTGCTGTTAAAACTTTTAACATAAATTAGTTAAAAGCTTTCGTTTTTGTAACTTTCTGCATAGGTGCCGCAGCTTTCCTAAAACTTTCGTCCTTTCTTCTTTTTTTTCTGCAATATTGTACTTGATCTATATATCATAACTTTAAGTTAAATAAATTTTAAAATAAAATGATGGTTCAAAAGCTCACCATCAAATATATAAAAATTTCAAAATATTTAAATCTAAAGTTGCACTTAGTTTTAACATGCCAAAAAACATAAAAAGCTTGCGACATTGTGTTGGTAAAAATGATTCTTTAGATAATCTCAATTTTTAAAGCTTTCTTTAAAAAGTCAAGTTATATTAAAAAAGTTGTGACAGTGAAGGATATTTTAAAGTTTCACGATTATTTAAAAAAGATAAAAAGCTTCATATGTAATATAGCTTTTCGCTAATGGTGGTAGTAAAGCTCACCACCAAGTTCCGAAAACGTTTCTCTAATGTTTTATAAATATACTTATTTGTCCCATTAAAAGCTTGACATGTTTTGTCAATAAAAGTTCTTTATTGTTAAAAGCTTATGAACGAATAATTTCATTAGTTTAGTATGACTTATAAGTGTAATCACTTGTTTACTTAATAAAAGCTCACCTTGAAAAATTTGAACTTTTAAATTTTAAATTCATCAATTGTTAAACTTAAAATTCAGTTCTAAGGTTTGTTAATAAAAGCTTTAAGCACAAAAGTTAGATTTAACTATTTTTACTATTTAAAAAAAATATTAGCAGTCTTTTTTGAAAAGTTCAAATTAAGTTATAACATTAATTATAATTGGGTGTATGATTAAGCTTTTTAAAAAGGTTTAATTGTCAACAGTATTATTACTATAAAAAATAAAATATTTTTTCAAATAAAACTAAAAATTGGTATAATTAATTATTTTATATTTATTTCATTTTAGGTAAGCCGTTTGCTAACATCAATAATTGCCATTTCATGCACGACAACCTGGAATATATAAAACGATGCCACGTGTAGCATCCACCACAGTAAGCAAAAATATTTTGAATCTTTAAATATTTATGTATAAATTGTACTAAAAAACAAGATATTATCCAGCGAAAGGTGAAAAGCTCCATCTATGCAAATTACCGTAATATTTCATTCTAATTTTGTCATCTCAAATATTATCTAGATATACATAATATGAGATAAATTTACATCAGAAGATTTAAAAAAAAAAGCATACACATTCTTTGACTCGTTCTCTCGCATTTTCCCATTTAGATACAACCTAAACATACACAACCATACATCATTGTTGTTTTGTGTAAATGATCATTTTCATCTATGAGATGAAAATTCCAAATGTTACATACCTAACAAAAAAAAACATATCACACATAACACTGTAACAATCGGTATGTAGCATAATTCTTTTCATTGTACTCAACTATTAATGTATGGTATATAGTACGTATATATGTAGATGTAGAGTTATAAAAAAAAGCTTAAAAATTTATACATTTTTCTATTGTCAGACATTTAAAGCTTTTTTTTTGGTTCTTTGCATGCTGCTGCTCTATACTCTATATAGTCTGTCGAGAAATGGCTTAAACGGATATTTGATTATTTACATTTTATTTGAATTAAAGATATTTAACACAAAAAAGCTGGAAAATTTCGAAAGAAGGTGAGTGATAAATGTATATGTGTGTATAAATGCATTTGTCTGTTTGATAGTAAATAATATTGATTTTGTTTTCATAGAACAAGGATTTCATGACATTAGATGGTAAATTATGTATGTTGCACAATAATATTGCTTTTCCTGCTTTGCAATAATGTTATTTCAACATTTAGAAGTAGAACATCAACATTTCTAAAATAAACGTTTGTTAGTCGACTTCTTAATTGATTCCCGTTTACTTATGTTAAATTAATGTTTTTAGTAAAATGTTGATGTTATAGTATTAAATGTTGAAATTATGTAAAATATTATGAAAATTTTAAATGTTGATCTTATGTTGTTGAGTAGAGCTTTATAAAAATTTATGATGATTTATTATATTATACTTCCATCAAGGTTTTTCTGATCGAAACAAATTTAAAAGAAAATTATTAAAATGATATTTGAAAAAGCCCATTTGGCAATTAAAAAGCTTGTAAAAGCTTTCTATTGCAATATTAACCTTCAATGCTTAACTTAACATATTATCATATCTATGTTATCCACGAAGCTTTTATTATGTGAAAAGTGTCAGGAGATTTTAATCTTTTACAAAAAAAGATTGAGCTTTTAAATGATTTTCCAGGGATGAAATTAACTTTACTATCGTTATTGCAACCCTGCGATAAAATAGTTAAGTTGTATTTAGTATCAATGCTGATTTTTTTAAAAAAGCTTTATTTTCTTTCTGAAAGCTCCAAATAATTTTACTTTAAAATTTCTTTTAATTTTATGATCATAAAAATTATTAAGCATAACTTATTATGAAACGTTATTTGTTTAATCGAGCTTTTTAGTGAAAAGCTTAAGTAGATTTGACTCAGTACTAAGGAATCTAATGTAAAACAAACATTTAAAAAGCTTACGTTAGAATGACGAAGACTCTTATTTCTAAGAAAAAAAATAAGCAATTCCGAGCTTTTCTCTTTTTGCTTTCGATCTAAGTATTGAGTTTTTTATTAGTATGAAAGCTAAAGGAAAATCAATAGTAAAAAAGCTCACAATTAAAGACAAATTGCTTTGTATTACGGTATTCAAAGTTTGTGTTTCTTTTTATAAAAACTTAATAATTATTTAATAGAGCTTTATATATTCGTTTTTGAATGCAATGCAAACTTTTCTGTTTGAATTTTTTATATCAAAAGCTCCAAGAAAAATAATTTTTAATTTGCGTATTCATAACGTTAACTGAATCTATAAACGTAAGATCGATCAACCTGGTATTATTTAATTGGGCCCTTTTTTGTCAAAAAGCTTAAGTCAAGGCCTTTAGCAAAAAAAGTTACTTTGTTCAAAAGAAATTTAGGATTTTTTAATAAAAGCTTACATACAATTTTTAGGTTTATAAGTTTATTTCAGTAACGGAATTAACTAATTCACTATGCTGTATTGGGCAGTTATTCTGGTTGCAATATTTTGATTATAAAAGCTCTAAACTAAAGATGCAGTTAAGCTTAAAGTTGCAGTTCAAGGCAACATTTAATTTTACGATCATAAATAACATCATACTTGATCAAACATCATATACTATACCTATAATATTCACGGAGCTTTTGTTTTGTCAAAAGTTTCAGTAAATTTTAGTATTGATTTTCCATTTTTCACAAAGGAAGACAACAGACCTTTAATTAAAGCTTTATTTTTCTATTAGGACAGCATGAAATTAACATTATGAGTTAGAGCTTTTGAGTGCTCCTTTTTTGAAAATAAGCTTTAAGCTTAAGGAAGCTTAATTAAGTAAGCTTTAAGCTTAACTAGATTTAACTCAGTACTAAAACAAAAAAATTAAATGCTTACGTCAAAAGGACGAAGACTGATTTCTGGGAAAAGCTTTCCCAGCTTTCTGGGAGTTGGGTTTGGCAGCAATGCAGAGCTTTTCTGTTTGCTTTTGATCTAAGCGGTTTGTTTATTTGAATGAAAGCTAAAGGAAAAATAATATCACAAATTTTATCCTTCTGTAGTAGTATGGGCGTTTAAAGTTGGTTTTTATTCTTCCCAAAAAGCTTATTAATTATTAAATATAGCTTTATATGTTTTTTTTTATATGATATTGTTATTGCAACTGAATTTATTATAGATGAAATATTTTTAGTTTATGAATTGTTTCGGTAGATGGCAAACATCGGTTTTCATTTATCGCTTCGAAAGTATCACCATCTTCCTTCAAAGTTAAGTATTCTTTCGATTTAGTATAGTAGAGTAGCCATTTCTTCGAAACTCAAAAGGCAATTGGCAGTTATTCGATAGAGATGGGTTTTACGGACTTTACAGCGGTTCCGATGCAGACGAAGGTATATGATACCAAGTTATTATGTTACACGTGCAAAATTTTGAAATAACTTTAGCAATTATTTTGGATTAATGTAATTGCTATACCTTTTTCAGTTTCCTGTTTGCACATCACTCGGATCATCCATTTTCACTAAAAACCTTTTGAGTGCTGCATTGAAAGCAACCATTGTTAACTCTGTTACTGCTTTAATATGTAGAGCTTTGGTCACCATATAAACAAGAACTGCAATATATCCTTCAACTAATATTGCACTACGACCCTTTTTGCTGGCTAAAAGAATAGGCCCGGCATAATCGACACCGCAGCACGAAAAAGGTCTCGGAAGTGTTACTCGAACGGGAGCTATGTTTCTCATAAGTTGTGTTGCTGTCTTTACTCTATTTTTGAAGCACTGGATACACTTTCCGACCTCGTTTCTGATTGTTGCTCTGCCGCTCACGATCCAATAAACTTGCCGGATAAGATGGAAGTATAGGATGAACCTGGATGGAGATAGTTTTTATGATAGAAAAAAATTATCATTCTACTTATGATATGGGATTTTGGTAGGATGATAGGTGTTTTCAGTCTGGGGAGTGTTATTTGACGTATAGGCACTACTTTGGTTTAAGAGGTTATATAGAAGTCCTATTTGATTTACATCGTGCTCATCTTTTAATTTACTATAGATCACTGCTGAATATGTGCGTTTGCTTGCCTCACAAAACATCTTTTATTTTTGGCTGCTCAAATTGGGAAAATTCTTTTCTGAGCTGATGCCATACTTTCAAAATGTCATCAGGTAGCTCATCATCCATATCCAACTTTCAAAGCATAATTTTTAAAATTATATTTTGGCTTTGACGATCGATGGCGAAACTAGTCTTATAGAGGGTCGAAAACCGTTTGATATTAGTGACCTTTTCGTAGGCTTGGTTTTTTCTGGCAGCTCAACTTTAAAAGATAAATGGATGTTTCTAAAATTCCATTGAAGTTCTAATATTTTGGAAGCATAATTAGCTTCTTTAAATTAAGGAACCACTAATTTTTCTTCGCATATAGGCTAATCACCTCTTTATTATTGGATTTCAATTTCCTTAATTTCCTCTAGCCAAGAGTATTTTAGTCAAATCTTGCTTTAACAGTTTTGGTTCTTCTTGCACCAGATATATAATTATCTGTATAGAATCTGTTTAAAATTTCACTAGCACCGATTAGGTTCACTAGCACCGATTCATGTTGGAAATCATATGCAGACTGTTCAAGAGATCAAATGGCTAAGATTGCTGAACTAGCCATTCCTAAATTAACGATGGTTAACTTATATTGTTTTATATCATCACTTACCCTCTCTTGCCAAAGGATTCGTTGAGCGGTCATCGCAATCCTATTGTATGGAAATGGTGTGACAAATAATAATTGCATTCTTGTTGATCACACGTCGATATTTCTTTTAAATGTCCCATGATAGTGTATTCGCGTATAATTTGGGTGTATTCGGATTTTAAGGAAGCTACACTTTTTTGTTAAAAAGCTTAATTAGATCTTTGGAGAAAAAGTTCTAAAGACATTTAATGGAAGGTAAAAAAAACTGTTATGAAAGGGATTCTTATATTTGGAAAAGCCTACATTATCAAATAAATTACAAGTAAAAGCCTTTAATAACAGTTTTGGTTTGCAAAGTTTGTAAATGTCCCTCCCGTGTCAAACTTTAAATAGTTAGTTTAATATACATTTGAACATCAACGACGAACTGAGTTTTGCTATTATTATTAAATATCTTATATTAACTATAATCCACGATCGTAAAAATTTGAAAAGCTTGTCCAAATCTGTATTATTCAATTGAGCTTTTATATTACAAAAAGCTCAAGTAGGTTTTTATCAGAAAACGTTATTTTGTTCGATTCTAATTTAATAGGCTTTTACCAAAAGCTTATATCAGAATGTCAGAAATTTAAATCTTTGTAAGAAAAGTTCAACTTTAGTATAAATAACTTGCAAAGCTTTTCATAGCATTTTTAATCTTAAAACTATGGATTCGGAAAAATTTCTATTGTTCTGCTTGCAATTTTGCAATTTCTGAAAGCTCTAAGATAAAGATGATGTTTGAGGCAACTTTTAATTTTAGGGGCATAAATAACATCTTGTTTGATTAGACATATTATCTTACCTAGATTTTTTACAGAGCTTACCTAGATTTTATATTATCTTACCTAGATTTTTTTTAATTTTGCGAAAACTTAAAGTAGATTTTAAGTAGGTTTTCTTTTTTCAAAGGAAGATAGTAGAACGTTAACAACAGCTTATAATAAAATGGCAGGATTAATTTGATCGTCATTGATGAAAATACAATTAATAGTAAGAGCTTTTTAATAATGGAAGAAACATTATTATCATTATTGTAAACTTACAAAGTGTAAAGTCGCATTTGATAGCAATGTGGATATTTCTAAATTTCCCTTTTTTATTTCTAAAAGCTTCAAGATATTAATTAAGTAAACATTAATGTTACTTTTAATTTTGTGATCATAAAAATGATAAAGTGTTATTATGAAACATTGACTGTTTAATCGAGCTTTTATTTTGTGAAAAGTATAAGTAAAAACAAGCTGTTAGAAGCTTTGATTTCAAAGTAAATGACTTGTAAAAGCCTTTCTTAGCAGTTTGACCCAATTTCCGGCAGCAAAGGAGTTAATCCTGCTTAAATACCTTTTTTGTTTTTGAAAGCTCTAAAATATGGAGATGTAGTTTTAGATAATTTTTAATTAATCTATGTGTATATAATAAAATATAATCTCGAAACTACCAAACTCATTATTAAAGCTTTTTAGTTCACCGAGCTTTTATCTAGTAAAAAGCTTAATTATATATTTGTAGTAATGTTATTTTATTATAAAAGAAGCCAGCAAAAAAGTATCAATATGACTTGTACTTTTGTATCTTAGAAAAGCTTTCATTATGCAAATGACAAGAAACAGCTTTCTTTAGCAATTTGGTCATTCAATATTTTCACCTTAAAACCAAGCCAACTGTCAAAAACAAGTTTTAGAGTAATTCCGATACCAACGTCAAATTGAGGCGCTAGTCTGTTTTTGATAAAATTAAACTGAGTAAATAGAGCTTTTATATGACTTTGATGGTGCTATGTCAGCAACGGGATAAACTATGTTCTTTTTTGACAGCAATGATGACTGTTTTCAATTACTTCTTTCTGAAAGCTGCAAGATATAATGATGTAGTTTAAGCCAACTTTTAAAGTTATTACAAGCTTGATTATTTATTTTAATGCTAAAATCAGCAAAATTTTAATGCCAAAAAGAGATATACAACTTTTAGCTACCAAAACGTCTTATCGCTAAATACATTACAAAAAGCTCTTGGTCAAATGTGTCATATCGAGCTTAAGCCGATTATAGTTGATTTTAAAAGATTCGAAAAATGTTTAATTTATGTATGTGTTCACGGTTAACTATAATTTAGTATTATAAATGGTAATCAAGCTTTTTTTATTCGAGCTTTTATTTTATGAAAAGGTTTTGCATGTAGCAGCGTTCTTTTATTAGAATATTAACAAAAGGTTATATCCGAAAGATATGGACTCTTATTTCTTAGAAAAGCTTAAATTAGAAGATAAATGACAGGAAAAAGCTTTCTTTAATAATTTTGGCATTCAATTTAGGTTTTTGGTCTCCCTGAAACTGGAAAATTATAAAAACTAACTGGAAAGAACTGGGACTAGTTATGGTTAAATAACCTTTTCTGTTAGCATTTGTTTCTTTTTGACAGTTCATGCAGAAAAGAATTTTATAGTAATAACAGTAATAATTTTTGATTAAATTAACATTATTTCGTAGAGCTTTTACATGATTTTTATGGTACTCTGATTTTTGGCAGTTCTTGCAAAGTTACAAAAAATAATTTTAAAATTAAATCATCAAAAGCATAAATTAGAGTATATACAAAAATAAGTCTACAGTAAAAGCTTTTCAAATAAAAGCTTTTCAGATCATAACCCAAAACACAAAATAAAATATTATCAAATTTCAACTGCGGGTTTACAAAGGTCATCCTTTCGTTTTTCTTCTTCATCTTTTTTTCAAATATAACAAAACTTATATACACACAAAAAGCAAAAGTTCTCGAATAATCATCTAAAAAGCTTTTCATCATTATTTTTTTTGTTTGCTGTTGTTGTTTTTTGTAAAAAATATAAAAAAGCTAAAATAATTACCATAATCCATCACTAATTTAAAGAACAAATCTTTTCTATTTATCTCATCATCCTTGGCTATGAATTTTTTTTTGTTAATATTCTGAGAAGTGATAAAAGTGATAAGGAATATTATACAAATATCATAAACTACGAGAAGAAAAAATCTTTTGAACTTTTTTTTTTGCTTAATGTTTTTTAATTAATTTAATTAATTAATTAAATATGCGGGTAATTATTTTATTTTTATTAAAATAACATAAAAGTTTTTAAAATAATTTTTTTTTTGTAATTTTTGCTCCAGAAATCAGATTTTGTGTGTGCGCTGGAATATAATTTCCAAATATATTTTTTTTGTTAATGTAGCCCTGGTATTTTAAAAATTTAATAACAAAAAAAAGTTACAAATAAGATAAAATAAAAAAAAAAAAAATTTTCTTATCTTACTCTGACCATTTTATATCTGGTTGTGTATGTGGGTGTGTATTTTGTAGAGCGCAGAGTCGTAGCAAAGCGGGTGGGAAAGGTGCTTCTAAATTTTAAATGTATTCAACATAAAATGGATGAGTTTGTGAACAAAGGTCACCAATTAGATTCCACCTTGCGCAATGTTGGATCAACAAAATAGGTTTTGTTAGCCAACTCTAAACCTATCTTCTTTCTGAAAACTTCTTGCTTTGGCACCATGCTTTTTATTGTACTGATAATTTTGTTTTGTATTGATGAGTTGCTAAAGAATCTGCTGTTGATGTAGGCATCACACAAAGATGGTCCTCATTGATCTTCCTAACATAATTTCAGCTGGTGATTTATCATTCGGTGTATTTGGATTTGAAGTTTACCGATAACTTTCTAAAAAAGTCTGCAAAGTATCCTACAAATATCCTCCTTCTTGAATTTTTTGAAGTTTAGAATTTTTTCTATCCATAGGTTTGTCTGAACAAACTAAATCGCCAACAAATGCGCTAACTCCTTCCTATTCTTCAGCCTTAGTGATTTCTTGAAAATCGTGCTTTACACCAAAAGGCAGTCCATTGAAATTAAATACCACACAGTAAGTATTGATAGTGAGTATTGATGATAATTCTTGGAGTAACGTAGATCTCCACACTTCCAACATTTGCACTGATTTGAACTCATCAGACATTTGAACTGATCTGGGGTTGGTTTGTCAAGTTGAAAACATTCACAATGTCTATTGATTTCCCAGCATATGATTATGAACCAACATCTTTTCCATCATCTTGTCATTTGATCAAAGCTTTCGTAGGTTAAAACCAGCTTGTTGCAAACTATTTAAAATTTGCCCATTGTAACTTGCAAAGTTGACAAATCGCTATCACCAGTCATCAGGTCATCACGTAGAAATATACATACATCGTTTTTCATAAAGTTGGCTGCTTTAAGATAAGACTTTTGAATGTTGTTTGTAGCCATAGGTAACTGTATTTAGATTGTATGCCCGAACTGGCTTAGATATTCTTAAACATCATGTCTAATAACCACGATTGAACTACTGGGCCGACCACTAAAATGGCGTTTAAGGGCATGCCAGTGGTTGATTTTGCCGAAGCGTCAAACACAATTCTTAATTTTGTTGTATCACTGGACGCCTTAATCTCTCTATGATACGGTAGATAAATCATCTGATCTGGCTGTTCTTTGACTAATTTAATATGCCCTATTGCGTCGTATTCTCTTATAAATTGTAAATAAAGGTCCCGAAATTCTGGGTCCTTTCGAAAACGTCTCTCCATGGCCCTCAGACGAATAATTGAAAAATTATATGTAGATTCTAAGTGTGTATTTGATTGACGAAATGGTAATCTGACCACAAATCTGTTATTATTATCCCGACTCGTTGTCTTATAGAACAGGCTTTCGCATTTCGCCTCTTGGTCTGTATTTTTTCTTCTCTTTGAAATCGCATCTACTGCCTAGAATCGCCGAAACCAGTGATCGATTTCAAGAAGAACATTTATATTTTAGACAACTGCTTTTTCATCTACTGGATGCCCAGCTACCACTCAACTCAACTTCATAATGATAAACTGCTAATTCGAGTTTTTTTTGTGTTTAAACCCTGCAATCTTTTCTGGGGCCAAAGCTCTCCCATCTCTTTCGTGGTTAATTTTTAATGTCCTACGTTACGCTGTCACCACCCAAATCGAGGACACACGAATACAGGTTCAATTTTAAATCCATCTCCACATTTTCCAAACTTTTTTCCGAACTGTATTTGAAATCTGATTGGGCCAGTAACACTTATTAACTCAGAGACTATTTATCTCTGTTATTCTTTACTTCGTGCCGTGAATTGTTGCATTGCTGAATTTCATGGATGATTTATCTTCAGTTTGTACGGATACATCAAACTCTGCCTGCACTGGCAAATATCTGCTGGATTGAATTGACTTTTCTAAAACCGTCGAGTTCAAATTCTTCCTCTCTATCAAATGTGCTATCCAACCATCTCTTTAAATGAATGGAATTTGAATTTTCGATATCTCGTCGCAACTTTAGCCACTCATCTAGTTTTCATTCGGCAGATTGTCATCCTAATCGACATTAAAGCCATACAATCTTGTAAACAGATTTTTGATCTGATTAATAGCGGCAAAAGGCAGCCAAACGGGTTGAATACTCGATTAGCTTTAGAATGGGTCGACTGTTTAGTATAAGCACTTTTCTGACTGGAAGATGTGTCGCAAAGCAAAACTCGTCTTGAATTGGATCACACGGTGGATTCCAAGGATTCTGATAGTATTTGCATGCTTATTCAGCGATTTCTGTGTAGTGGCTAACAAATTTTTTTAGATACAATTTACCAGTTTGCAAAATAGCGTGAATATTTTGTTTCAGCGCGACTAGTACCTTCACTGTATTCTGAACTGTATTGAAAGTTCAGTTGGATCGAATTTAAATGGCAATCGCGTGATAAACTGTTCATCCTCAGACCTCATCGTGATTTCCTTGTAGTGGTTGATGCAACATTATTCTTCTGTGGTTAATACCTTCTGGTTAGAGTCCTAAACATACTTTAAATTCCAGAACAAGCGGAATGAGTCGTTCTATATCGACGAGAGTGCAGAGTGTTTCAGTCTCTTGAAGTTGGTTGACTGCACTTGCTCCAACCATCCACCCAAACCTTGTATTTTGCGTATAACAATCTGAACTGCTTTTCAGATTCCATTAGCTACTACCGGCACAGCTACGAATATTTTGATCTGCACGATAACTAAAACTTTCCAACCCATTCGGTTGGGGTCTTCAGATCGATAGTTCGTGAGGATTCAGAGTGACTTTCTTGTGTTGCTTGGAAATATAAAAACTTTCCTGGTGAAATATGTTCACCATGCCATCATCGACACATACGCCATTACTTATTCGCTGAAAAACTTAAGAAAACCGAGCCATTTTACCTTTCTATTCTGCTTACCATGTCCTGCTATGTTTTTAATGCTGTTTTTATGGCAATTCAATCAGTTACGAGTATAACTTTCTGACTACCTCTTCATCAGTAACATTATCAACCACTTCTCGAACCTTCATTGGATCTGCTTGACTAAACAGATGTATACTCAATAGACCATGATGGCTTGCTCAACTTTTGCATTGAGGCCTATATATCGCTAGCATTGATTATATTTTCAATAGGTTAGCTGCTTCACCACGTAGAAAACTTTTGGGAAATTAAAGGTTGTAAACTTGGATCTATGTTAATTAAATATCAACATTTAGGCGTAAAATACTCGGTGCTACACACGAAATGACAAATGATATAACAAAACATTCAACTGTTGTAGGGTTTCTAATTTGTAAAGATTTTACATTTAAAGTTTGATGGACCATAATTCTCATAACTAACTATTTTCCGTTAAAGATTTTTTGGTTATAAGCTACTAGTATACAAGTTAGTGTCTACTATGCAAGCGAAATAGCAAAATTTAAAAAATGTTCTAAATCAAATTGTAAAGTAGTTCTTTCCAAAATATATTGTTCTTCGATATTTATAAGATAACAACGGGCGCCACACTTTTTTGGTACGGCTCTGGTTGCCGGTACAAGAAATAATTATATTATTTCTGCCAAGTAGGTAAATAAAAATCGTTGTACTGCTGATGTGAGTGAAGAGTTTTTTTTTGTTTGTTTTTATTATGCGAGCTTTTTTCATTTTTTGGTAAATTTTAATTTTTTTTTTTAATTTTCTTTTCTCTCTTTCACAACAAAAATTTTTAATTTGATTAGAAATTCTGTTTTTTCATGTTTTTTTTTGTTTAGTTGCTAAAGTTCAAAATAATTATGAATATGAAAAGCTTTGATGTTTTTATATATTTGTTTAGTATATGAATGTATGTATGTATGTATGTATATATAGATCTCACAGTTTGTGTTTTTTAATTTTTACAATTCGTTTTGAGCTTTCACTGGTATATGTACATATATCTTGAGGCGATAAACGAATTAAGTAAATTAAAGTTAGTTAAATATTAAATGTGGAACAAAGTTTACACGAGTAACGGGCAATTTGGATGGTATAGTGTTGGATGAATTTTGGTAGGTTATTTCTCTTCGTCTCAGTGAGATGAGTTCAACGTTTCCTATCAGGCCGACGTTAAAGTTTGAAAGCTTGTAATGTAAACTGCATGCTGCAAAACTCAACTTGGACTATATTTGAAAGTACCATACTTTTAAAAGTCTACAATGACCTAAGTATTATGGCTCTTAAGATTATCTTAAGTTACATAAAATGTAAAGTTATATCAGATTAAATGCAACAGTATTAAGTCACTTAATTTTGACTTATGCTGATTTTTAGAACTTAAGCCAAATTATTTTTTTTATACTTTAAATTATATTTTAAGTCTACTAGTTTTAGTGAAAAATAGTTTAAATTGGACACAAAGTGAATACATTTTTTTAAATGACTTAACAACCTACTTAAGTAAATTTGCAACAGTTAATTCTTTTTTATTTTGAAGATCTAATTTGAGTATCTGATGTAATATTGAATCTACTTAAGTCGTTGACTTAATTTGTAAATGTTAATAAATTATCTTTAGTACGCTTAAAGTCATGCACTTAATTACGTTTTTTTATAACTTTAACTCTGATTGAAGCTATATCAATTTAAGATGTATTTTAAGCCACTTAAATTAAAAATGTGCAATTTTCGTAATCGTATGGTTGACAGAATAAGTGAAATAAGAAAAGTTGTCACTATGCCCACTACATCCAGAAATGATTAAACTGGAAGTAAATGCCTTTCTGCAAGAAAGAGCCTGCGAGATTGTCGGATTGTTTGATTGTTCTGCAAATCTCTTCATCGATTTCATAACTCTTGATTCGCCTCAATAAAATTGGAAGCATCATCACACCAGATTTGTTGTGGCGTACCACGCTGTGAAATGAACCGTCTTAGAGCCGCCCACAATGAGTCAATGTCAAGACCACTTACCACTTCTAAGTGTATCACTTTCACGGCTAATCACTTTTCCACTGGGGAAGTTTTACTTTTGTTTCTCTTTATTTCCTGTATTTATGAAAGATCGACTCTGATTACACCGTTCTGCTGGCATATTTGCCATTTTTTGTTCGAACTTGTAGACACGGTGATGAATACATATCGTGCAGGATTTTGTTTGAAATGAACATCACGAACTATCCTTTTACACCATATGATTTTTTTTGGTAATACCGCTGGGTGTTTCGTAGGATATGGAAGTTGAAGCAAATGTTTTGATACTTTTATGGTAATGTTGCAAATTCGGTTTTAAATTCACTTTGCTAGAAATTGCGTAGGATAACAATTTCAGCGTCATTTGTGAGTAAAATTTCGCCTCTTTTTTCGTCAAACCTTAATATATATTACCATCACTTTTAGTATTTTAGTCCGGGATGAGAACCTTGAATTGTAGCTCCTGTGAAAGGAGCCTTGTACCTTGACGTACCAATTGTACCTTGACGTACTCCGACCGTTCTTCTAACGAGGCATTAGGTACTTCCGCTGCTGTTAATGTTGCATGTGGTCAATTTACTTCATTTTTACTCAACCATTTGTCTTTGCCAGCAAAGCTGTAATTTGGCTAGTTTGATACGTCTCGATATTACATTAGCCGTATTATGTTTAAAGTCCACTTTGTAGATATTTTAAAGATAGTAAAAAAGTCTACCATGGCTCTGTACTCATGTAGGAACGCCGTCGGTAGGAGCCGACAGATCGATTCTGATGTATGAGGTGAGCATGTGGTGGCCAGCACTAGACAAAAAAAACTTATAAAAATATGATAGAGAAGGTACAAAGAACCTCTAAACGTGCTCTGGAGTCTATGCTGTACCTTCTTTCTGTCGACATCTTTGGTAAGCAGAGAGTAGCAGACGAGCCACTCGACGGTTTGCAGTTCGCTTAAGAAAGACTTGGCGAATAGTGACTACATAATGCCGATTGTATGCTTGGAAAAAGGCTTCCGGACCCTTATCCGCTCAAGGGTTTCCTGGGAGAACAATTCAACAACAGAAACTGGAAGTATACAGTTCTACACTGACGGCTCCAAGCTAGACGGCAAAGTCGGAGCTGGAGTCTATTGTGACAAATTAAATGTGAATATATCCATTCGTCTTCCTGATCACTGCAGTGTGTACCTGGCAGAGGTGGTAGCGATTAAGGAAGCGCTGACTTGGTTGATGCATATTGTCATATCCATAAGGGAAATAACAATATATGTGGATAGTCAGGCGGCAATCAAGTCGCTGGAATCTGTTTCTCTGAAGTCCGTGTTGGCATCGAAATGCCGCTCATCTCTTAACGAGATGAATGACCATCTCAATATCCAGATAGTCTGGGTCCCCGGTCACTCGGACGTTCTGGGGAACTGCTAGGCTGATGAACTGGCAAGGAAAGCTACAATTCTCCAAATGAAACCGGAAAGGGCAAATCTTGGGAGGCCTATTTATGGCGCTTAAAAATGAGGCGATAGCCTCGGCACAGAAGAGGTGGAATAACACTGTAACATGCAATGTAGCGTGGCAAGTCTGGCCGAAACTGGACTTAAAGCGCTCCAAAACACCACTATCCCTACGTAGACCTGACTTAAGTATAGTCGTGGAGGCTCACAGGATACTCATTGAGGAGCATGCGAGAAGGCTTGTGTCAATGGCAAATGACTTCTGTAGAAGCTGTATGGAAGAGGAGGAAAAAGAGACTGTGAGCCACTTCCTCTGCTCATGTCTGGTGCTAGCTTACAGGAGGTACAAACATCTGGGCAAGTATTGTTTCGACGGTCTTATGAATCTCGAAAACTGCAATGTGCGAGATATCTTACGCTACATAAGTAGCTCTGAATGGTTCCAATGAAAGTGAAAGGGGAGTAGGATCCTTTGATAACACAATGGACCGTCACCGGTCTAACTGTGCGTTAGCAGCCACTCTTACCTAAACTAACCTAACCTAGATTTCCATTTTCGGAGATTGAAGATAGTACCGCGTCTTGACAAGTGTCATATCCGGTAAGTAAATCGTCAACGTAATAATCGTTGAGTAGTCTTGGATTGTATTTTTCGTTGTGTTATTCAATGGTTGGACAGCTAAAAACAGCGCATAAACAGTTCCATAGGGTACGGTATTTAGTTTAAATGTATTTACCTGTGCTCCTGGATTATCATGCCATAATATCAATTGAAAAGTAGCATCATCGCTATTGACTATAATTTTCCTGTACATCTTTTCTATATAGGCAACAACTGCAACTGCGTGCTTACGGAATCTTAGAATTATGGTAGATAAGTCACTGTGCAGATTTCGACCAGTTTGTAAGATAGCATTAAGAGATAGTCCTGTATTGTTGATTGGGTTAAACTACTTCTAAAGTAATTAAGTGTCCACTTAATTACTTAAAAGCGACTTCCTTGTGAAGAAACTTGGATTTAGCCAACTGAATGTTGAGGTTGGCTTGGCCTAATTTCACAAATATTTCATGTAAGCTCTCGATATGTTCTTGCAGCGACGTTGAAATGACTATAATGTCATCCATAAAGACGTACTTTGCGAAAATCTTTGAAGGCATTATCGATCATGCGTTGGAAGGGGGATAAATCTCGATTTGCTGAAATCCAAAGGCTAAAGTCCAAAGGCTAAAACACAGACTTACCCAACTTACCAATCTTCAACTCGATAAATTCCTTCGGGAATGACCAGTTTTTGTTGTACATGCGCGGATTATATAAACATCCTGTTTGGTATGTGAACAGATCGAGGTGGAATTGGGTTTTTAAAAGCTTAGTTTTAATTTTAGTTTTTGCATGAGCTCCACTCCAATTAGGCCATCGAAGAAATTGTGGACTTTCAAGACTAAGAACTATATGGGTTCCCTTGTTTTTAATTCCATGAGATGGGTTACTGTCACTTGTTTTGTAATTTCAATTGTTTAAAAAAGGGGTTCTAACCTGTACCACGGGAATCTTTTGTATCCGTGAAGGATGCACATGTTCCTTGGGTCCTATATGCATATCTCCGCAGCCTGTATTCCTGACAATTTTCAAATACAGCATTTGAAACTTGTTGAACATTGAGTAAATCAGAGAAAAGGTCCTTTCAAGTGTTGAGTACTACCTCGATATTAACACAAAATTTTCCATCCTGGTCCCGAATGTTTTATGTATGGAGAAGTTTTAATAATAAAGATAGGACAAAGATAATGTGGTGGGATTTTAATGATTCAAAATTTAATAAACTTTTGTTCGGAAAGTACTCGAAGCAATAGCATTCATTAATTTTATTATATAAATTGGTGACCCCCCAAAACCATAAAAGTTCCCCATATATAGTCTGAAGACAAATCATTATTATGATGGCGCCCAACATATCGTAATAGGAAAAACATGTACATACATACATACATATTTTTTCATTCCGGGAACGAAGATAAGAAAATCATCTTATCTAATTTCATATTCCTATTGTTTTACAACTTCTTTGTCGAACTTATCTTCATATACACATAAAAAAATTAAATCGTCTTATTTACAATAATATATGTAGATATGTTCTAATGCTATATGTTTCACATACTACACATACATTCTATTTATGATATGTTTATGTCTTATTTAATTTATTTTGTTGTTGTTGTTGGTGGTTGTTATTTGTAGATTCGAGATAAATAATAAAAAAAAAAATTACTGAGAGTGATGGTGCACGTACAATAACAAGTAGAATCATATCAGCATATATAAAATTATGAATCATTATGTTGAAGTTAATTTTACATAAATTATGCCTCTAGTGAGTGCGGGAAGCCTAATTCGATTGTTAATTACAGAGAATTATGCAAAACCGCACATCAATCGTTGTGTCTGCCTACACAGTCTAATTTATTGCTAGACTAATAAAAATTTTCTTGGAAAATTCATTTGAAAATAATCGTATATGGGAATCATTGTTTTGAGTACTTGAGTATTGAAACCAAATACTTAAAAACCGCAATCTTTAACCTTTTCACAAAATCCAATTGATGTACACTTTAATGCACACAAAACTCTAAAATGTAAATAAATTACAGATTCAAATAAATTATTTAACACGAAAACCAAATGAAATAATAGTTCTACCGATATGATACAATATTAATAAAAGTTTAGAAAAGGCTACGACGAGTTTCCGAACCTTTATCACAAGTTCATTCTTGTGTACCCAGAACTCCACCACAGGGAGAAAATCCCAACAGGAAAGATCAAGGTGTGCCTCGACATTTCAGCAGTATTAAAAGAAAGCCTGGCCTCCAACTCCACAGTTTCATTTTCAAACTAACAAACTAAAAGAACCAATGTAAAACTAGACTTAAGCCACATAAATACACTTTAAATTTACTGAAAAGTAGTTTATTTATTCCCGAATACTGAAATTTTCGTTTTTCATTGGACTCGCCGAGTCTGATTTGAGTTTTACTCACAGTATTTTTTAGCCAACATCCAATTTTACTCCACCTGAATATTAAGAGTTAACTTCAAAAGGCATTTAAAAAAATTCTGGAAGTTGTATATTCTATTTTTAGTGGCTTAAGCTATAACTTAAATTTGCTTAACTTAAATTAGAGCTAATGTTATAAAATTAACACTTAATATGTGTATAACATAACTTAGACGCAATTTAACTCAGCCATCTAAGGCTAGTCAGAGTTACATTTAAAGCTTAAGGCGATGACTTACGTTAATCACGTGTCACATCAATTACTAATTTGATATAAATAGTTTTATAATTTTCTGAGTACTAAATCTACATTTTCGATTGGGTAACACTTTAAAATGAATCGAAAGGTATAAATTATTCAAGTCCAATTTAACTTTCACTCAAACTACCTAATAACCGATTAGTATTAGTGGCTTAAGTAAATTCGACATTTTACTAAAAAAATGGCACAGTTATTAAGTGACTTAAACTTTTACATAACTTGATAAAACGTAAAATAAAGTTAAACCTATCACTAAAACTATATTACTTGACTTAGATAAATAATAAATTAAGTTATTAATAATATTTTAAAACTTAAGCCAGTGACTTAAATAAATTTTGTTTCACATCAGATACACCAAAAAAACTATACATCTATATCAAAAATACATTAACAACGTAGGTCAGGATTAACTTCATTTAACTAAATTCTAAGTACACAAATTTGTGACTTAAACTATTACTTAAATTAATATAAGTTAAATAACAGTTAAATGAACAAGCAAAGCTAATCATTGATATAACTTAAGTTAAAATTTAACTAAAGCAAGCTACTATTATTTTATTAACATTTAAAAGCTAAGCCATTGCTAAAATATGGATTCTTTCTTTACTAATATTTTAGGAAACATTTTAACCAGACATCAAAAAATTGAAGGTTTAAATTAAAAGACTAGTTTGATATATCCTTTTTCTAAAGTATGAGACTTAAGCTGACGCTAATGTGCTTTAGACATAAAAGTATTTGATTTTGTTTAAAATACTAGTAATAGTGTTATGATTTAATTTAATTTTGTACTAATTGCTAAGTACATTTAAAATTTTAGGCTTAAACTATTTAGTTAAGTAAAGTTAAGATAGTGGCTTACGTAAAGTCCATGTTACATCAGATTCTCGAATATGTTTTTTACAATATGCATGAATTAATGTCAATCGTCCTGGAAAAGCCAATTTAAAGTCACTTTAACTAAGTTGTTTGGTAGGTTCAAACTATATATATCACTAAAGCTAGTGTTATGCGACTTAAACATTTAAGTATCATGACTTAATTTGATTTAAGTTTGTAAAAAATCACTTAAACGTAAAAATATTAAAAATTTAATCAGAATTTGGCTTAAGACAAAATTAGGTGACTTGTACATTTAAGTTATTTGCGGCTTAAAATAAAACTATGTGACTATAAGCCAAAATTATTGGTATCGATTTCAATATGACTTAAGTTTAAAAAAAGTAGGTAAGTCTAAAGCCAGGCATTAAAATGTTTAGTTTGATACTCTCTTTTCGAACGCATGTGACTTAACAAAATTGATTTTGTTTCAAATACTAATTAAGCGTAGTTTTTTTATTTTGATTTAACTTTATATAATTTCCTAAGTATATTGGAATTTTAAGCTTAAACTAATTACTTAAATAAAGTTAAGATAATGGATTACGTAAAATCAATGTTAAATCAAATTCTCGAATATGATGTTCAAAATATGCATGAATCTTTGACAATAGTCCTGGAAAAGTATATTTGAAGTCATTTTAACTAAGTGGTTTGTTAGGTTTAAACTATATGTCACTAAAACTACTGCTGTATGACTTAACATTTAAAGTATCATGACTATTTTTAAAGTAAGTAATAAGCGACTTAAACCAAAATAACATAAAGATGTTGAAAATTCAATCAGCTTAAGTGAAAAAATAAGCTTAAGTCGAAATTAAGTGACTTAACATGGCTTAAACTAAAATTTTAATTATAACTCAAGATAAATTCATGTGAAAAAATACAATTTAGTCTTACCTATGAGTGAACGATTTAGGAGAGGAATATGTGACTTAAGCTAGGATAATATCATGATCCCGGCATTTGGTTCTATATAGGTGTATAAAATTAAAACCAAACATTTATGTTAAACTAGTTCAATATGACTTAAGTTAAAAGTTTAACTGTATATAATTTTAAGTTTCCCCGCCAAAAAATTCAGGAGCAAAAATTCTAGAATAGTTAAATTACGAATGTATCTTGCGCACAAAAAAGCATTGAAAGTGCTTCATCTATGGAGTCATGGAATTGCCTACAAATTATCTGACGTTCAAATTTGTATTCCCGCTCAGCAACGGTGGGTAATACAGCTAAGTTTTTATAATAACATAAATAAAGTTTTTATTAAAATATTTCTATAAATTTTATTCTTATTTAAAACAATTTTTAAGACAATCACACAAACCACCAATATCGTTGCCACTCGTATGTGGTTGTTCCGTTGCCCGTATTGCCGCCTCAAATACTTCATTAATATTTTGAAAAATTTTGGCTGAACATTCTAAAAATTTTACAGCTTTTATATCGTTTTGCATTGCTAGACCGGCCGCATAAGTTGTCGCTTTAGCCGGATACTTTGCGCGTAAATCGATTTTTGTTGCGACTAATACGACCGGTACGAACGGACATTCACGTTTTAATTCGGGTGCCCATTTCGCTTTAATGTTATCGAAAGAATTTCGTTCCGTGCAACTGTAGCACAGTATGAATGCTTCGGCCTGTAAAAAATTATAAAAAAAAATTGTTAGTTCAGGTAAGTAATTATTAATTATATGATTATCATTGCATGCACATAATATATAATTATTTTTAGGTTATGTAAACCCAGTAATTTAATTTTATCGAATTTGTATATATGCACATATATACACAAAGAACACGCGGTAATTAAATTAAATCGTTAATTGGTAAAATTTGTATTTGTGTATGCACCGATAGATAGTTGGATAAAATTTTTCATTTGTTTGTGTGAAAATGGGTTATAATTAGCTCGAATAGTGAGAGGTGAGTTTGAAATTTAATGAGACTCATTACTATTAATCTGGAGTTCACATTTCTTTGCCATAGAACTATAACTTGAATTGTTACTCCATAGATGTAGTTTAAGTCACCCATCATCCTTATTTGAACTAAATATTTTGTTCTAAAATTAGATTAAATCATGTGACGATTAAGGCTTGGTATCTTATTTTAGTACAACTCAAAATTTATTATTTTTCTTAAGAAATTGAATTTTATATTAAAGCTTAATTTAAGTTCAAGCTACATTTTAGTACTTAGATTTGAATACTGGTAAGCAAAATGATTTACTTAAATTAAAATCGTAAATCTAAAATTAAACTTAATTTTTATCTAAGTAAAATTCATGGCTAAAATTCTCATAACTAGTTCTACCTTCATTAAAAAGCTTATTTTAGTACTAAATAGTTATTTAGTTTTATAACTTACTATTCATTGTAATATAATCTATACTACATTTAACTTTAAGCTGCGCTTAAGTTTTAAAAATTACTAATATTGGAAAACCAAAATGAGTACTAAATTTAAAGAAATTTTAACTAGGTCTTAAAAGAAATAAAACTGATATTTTAATATATTTAAGCTTTAAATTAGTACAGTTATGATTGTATTTAAGCTACTTATAATATCGGTGTAATTCATATCGGTTATATTAATTTAAATAAAAATTATAATTTTTAGCTAGGTACAAGATATTAAGTTCTAAACAGGCAAAAAATCTAGTATGATGATCTGTTTTCCAACGTTTAGAACTAAACTTATGGTTAATTTATACTAGGTTTATTTATGTACCAATTTTTTGGTATTAGGTTCATTTTTGTACTAAACAAATTATGTTGTATAAGTAACCTTATTTGTTATTTCTTTAAAAAACTATTGAAATTACATAATATTTTTAATTTGTGTACTAACATGTAGGAGGCGATTATGAAACCTATCAGTTCAATACTTAAGTCTAAAATACAGATTAAATTAAATTTAAATGTGATGGTATAATAACTTTCCATTGTTTTGTATTATTGCATCTTTATTACAGTTTTGTTGGAGATTTAGTTTAAGTACTAAAAGTTTACTAAAGTGTATTAAACATAAATTAAATATTAAATCTCAACTAAGTTTTGTTTAAAGCATCGTTTTAGTTTCGAATATTTTTAAATCGCACTCAAAAATGGCACAAAACGATCTTTAAATGTGTACTAAAATAATATAAAAAAATTAATTTCGAATTATAGCTATATCTGCATTGTACCACAATTTATAATTTTTAGTCTAGAAGATTCTAACTTCTAAACCAAAGCTTGAAGATAAGTTCTAAAATCCGTTTTAAAATGTAAACTGATGATTAGATTTAAACATTCAACACAATCTTTAAAGCAACCGAAGAAACACCCTAAGTGCAGTTTATGGTTAGTCGAACTAAAAATTTAAGCTTTTCGACTATTTAGTTTAAAATTAGACAGATGAAGTTTACAACTTATTCGAACCAACACAATGCTTAATTTGAAAAAATAAGCGATAATATTTTAAAACCTTGGAGACTGGGGTCTTTATAGTAATATTTTAAAGGATTATGCTATTATCAATGCACTATTGCAATTCATTTGCAACTTTCAGACCATAGAGATATTTATAAGCTCATTAAATGTTTTTGAATAACTTCAGAGCTTCCTCGCTATTAAGAAATATACTTGGATTATCTACATCATATCTAATATTTTTAATAAATCTTTTAACTTTTTAGTACACAATTTATACTATTGTAAACCATTGACGATCTCATTTAAAACTTTCAGCTGATTAAACATCACAAAAAAACTAGCAGTAATCGATTGTTATTATTTTGAGCTTTAAATTTAGTTTAAATATTCTTGTACTAAAAAATGTGCAGTGTGTATTACCTTGAATATTATTAAGCTTAATAAATTTATCGATCATTTGGAGAATTAGAAACTTCAAATGAAATTTAAATTTTTGATGAAAAAAGATTAATATATATTTTATGCACTTTAAGTTAGACATTTGACCATGGCAAAATTGTTTAATTAAAAGCACATAATGAGCTAACTTACTAATATTTCATTGTAAACTCTACAAAAGCTCATTTTGAATTTATATTTGATGTATAAACCAGTTTAGAGCCTTTTTTATAAGAAAGGAAAACAAATGGTTAGGACTTAGCTTTTTAGTGTGGAGCTTTCCTGAAATAAGCATTTTAAATCTAATCATCATTTTTTATAACTTAACAATAACAATCGCTGTATAATAGGTGATATATCAAGTAAACTATTATACATTTTTCTTAAATTAAAATTAAAAGTTCTAAATGGTGAGCTTTCAAATATGTTAAGAAAGGTTCTGCGTTAAGCTTAAATAGTTTTGATGCATTTTAGTTAAAAATAAGTTGAGTCTGTTGATCATTGTAAAAATTTGTTAGTGAAAGCTCATAAAAAAACATTTTTTAGTTTAGATTTGACAGATAATAAACTGACACATACCAGTATATAGATTTTTATGACAAATTAAAATAAATAAATAAAATAAATGATCAGATACTCAGCTTTTTATTTTTAAATATGAAGCTTAAGTGTAAACAACAAAGCTTAGAAACATAAAAATCTCTGTATATTTGATAATATATCAGATAGTACACTAAAATAGTTTCATTGTAGACTAATAAAGGGCTGCAACTAAAAATGGAACTAAGCTTTTTAAAAATCAAGCTTTTTAAGCTTTAGCATAATACTAAAAAATTTCAAACTGTTTGGTTGATTGAACAATACATAACAAGGTGGTCGATCGTTATTATTTTGAGCTTTTCAATTTTAAATTTCATAATTTCAAAGCTGTATGAATTATTTTTAGTCATAAGCTTTTGATTAGAAAATTAGATGATACAGTTGAGCATTGTAAAAAATTTTCAATAAATATAGACATAAAAGCTTAATAAAAACTTTTTTAATTAAATTTAAAAGATAATAAATCGAAACACACTTTTTTAAAGCTTTTTATGGAAAATAAGGTAAATGAAAAGATTCTTAATTTAGCAGTTTTAAGTGCTGAGCTTTACTGTAAAAAGTATTTGAATATAAGCCGCGTGCTTTTGATTTGAACATAAGATGCGGGTTTAAACTAAAAATTGGACTAAGATTTTTTAAGAATTTTCAATGAATCTTTTTAATCTTAAACATAAGACTTACACTTTTCTAAGCCATTGGCGATCTTGTTTAAAACTCATATGCTAGTTAAACATTACATAATAATGACTGTAACAATCGTTATTGTTTTGAGCTTCTAAACTTTAAATTTTATAAAAAATTTTGTGGTTTAAGCTTAAAGAAAGTGAAGTGGGGAGTATGTTTTCATTATTTTAAGTGGCATGAGCTTTTAACTTACAAATTTGTTAAAATTATTGAGCATTGTAAAAATTTGTCATAGAAACAAAAGCTTAATAATCGCTTTTTTGGTTTAGATTTGATAAGTAAAAAACCGGAATTTTATATGAACGATTAAAGTAAGTATTGAGCTTTTGAGCTTTACATTTGAATTAAAAAAATTTAAAAGTTAAAAACTCACTCGAATAGTTACAAACTTATAACTTAAAGCTCCAGATTATGAATCGTATATTTTTTACGAATATTTTCATTTGTTTCAGTTTAATAAAATTTAAAAATTTCAAATTATGAGCTTACAAAGTGTTAAAATAAGTTTCTCCTTCAAGCTTAAAACATTGTGGAACAAGTTTAAATTATTTTAGAGCCATGAGCTTTTTAACTCAAAATTAGTTTAAATACTTAAGTACCGCAAATGTTTGTTGGTGAAAGCTCAAGAAAATATTACTCTACATTAACTACTTGCTAACATTTAACTGTAAAATATTACAAATGATTTTTTTTTTGGTTTAGATTTAATAGATCGATAAGTAAAAAAAAATTGTCAGTTACTTAGTTAGTTTTTTGACGTAAAGCTTTACGGTAAAAATCAGATTAAATACAGAAAGCGCGTTTAAAACAACCTAAACAAATTAAGTAGTAAACTAGAATAGCTTCAGATAAAACTGTTGATGCGGGTTAAAGCTTAAAATTATACTAAGCTTTTTAATTTTTAGGATACAACTTTTCGAAACTATTTGTGATCTACTTTAAAACTGTTTAGCTGTTTAAACAATACATAATAATGACAGTAATTAATCGTTATTATGTTGAGCTTTCAAGCTTTAAATTTTATTGAAAAGGTCCTAAATCAAAACTAAACATTTATAAGTTTTCTTACAATCGAATAATTAGAAACTTAAAATGAAATCTATATTTAACGAAAGCTGTATACAATAACAACGTAAAGCTTTAGCATTTTGCGTTGTAAATTTTAAAAATAATAACTTCGCTTTAAAAGTTCCACATCGTGAAATTTCAAAAATGTTTAAAAATGATTTTGGACGCTTAAAGTATTTTTCCATTCTTTTTTGGTACCATGAGCTTTTAAATTGTAAACTAGTTGTGATTGTTGATCATTGCAAAAAATAATGAAAGCTCATAAAAACAAAAGCATAATCGAAACGTTTTAGTACATATTTGATACCGACACATGGCATTTTTTAGCTTTTAATGACAAATTTAGGTGAATGGTAAGAAAATCAGCTTTTTGTTGTTAGTACGGGGCTTTACTGTGTTAGTACGAAGCTTTACTGTGAAATCAATTTTAAATATAGTTTTTTTGTCACTTGGGGCTAAGATACTTAGTCAACGCTGTATAACTGATGACATACCAATAATAATTTCAGCGTGAACTAAAGATGTAGGTTTAAAGCAAAGCTTTTAACTTTTGAGCTTTTTACATTTTAATAAAAAGATCCTTAAAGCAAACTAAAAATGTACAAGAACTGGTACACTCTTCGAGTGGTAAAACCTTAAAATGATCATGAACTTTGATGACAAAACTGTTTTAAAAGGACAACTAAAAGCTCTATTTTTTTACAAATATTTTCATGTTTTTGAATTCAATAAAATTTAAAAGTTCCAAATTATGAGCTTACAAAAAGTTAAAATAAGGTCCATCTTTAAGCATCAAACATTGTGAAATAAGTTTAAAATATTTTTCTGTCGTGAGCTTTTAAATTAAAAATTAGTTGAAGATGTTGATCATTGCAAAAAATAATTAATGAAACCTTTTTTTAGTTCACATTTGGTGTCTTTATATGAATAATCTAAGTATTTTGTAACCCAAGCCTTACGTTATTGGCGCGGAGCTTTACTGTAAAATCCTTTTTGAATATACATTTTTCGACTTCGAGCTAAGATACAAAAACATCGCTGTATAACCGACTAGAATAATTTCAGCGTCGGAAAAGATTTAGCTTAAACCAAAGCTTTGAGCTTTTGAGCTTTTAATTTTATGAAAAAAATCTTAAGCAAACTAAAAATTACACTCAAAAAGCTAAAAACTTAAAATAATGACATACTTTAGTAAGAAAAGCTTTTAACCCCATATTAAAAGCTTTTCATTACAAGCTCAAAGCTCCAGACTTGGTAAAGTATAGTTTTTTGTAATATTTTGATTTGCTTAAATTTAATAAAAATAAGTTCAAAGTGTGAGCACCCAAAATGTAATGATTTTGCTTTAATAAAAGTTTTAATTGTTTAACAGCCACGAGCTTTTTGATTTAAAGCTTGTTTAAATAGTTAGTGAAATATTTCTTAATGAAATATCAAGAAGTAGCATTACCTACTAAAATGTTTGTGATTTAGATTTGATAGATAATACCATACACTTTTTTAGAGCTTGTTATCAATAACTAAAGTAAAAGTTCGGTTACTCAGTTAATTAATTTTTGAGTTTGTAGATAAACTGTAAAAAACATTTTAAATATAAGCAGCTTGCTTGGTTTCGACTTGACGTATTTTTGATTTGCTGTATAACCATCAGGGAGTAGACTAGTTCAACTTCTGCTTAGGTTATTGAGATAGGCTTTAACTAAAATTTATACTAAGCTGGTAAGACTTTCACTTCTTAAACCATCTGTTTTCTTATTTAAAACTATTTTAACAAAGCATAATAATGATAATAAATAGTTTTATTTTGAGCTTTTAAGCTTTAAACTTCATCATATATATTCTAAAACTATATTTAACTTTTACAAATTTGCTTACACTCGAAATATTAGAAACTAAAGTGAAAGCTAAAAAAGCTGGTTACTATACAACTTAAAGCTCCAGAATTTTATATAATGAATTCAAAAAAATCATTGTTGAAACTAAACTTAATTTAAAAGTTCCAAATTGTGAGCTTTCAAAGTGTCTAAAAATGGTGTTGGTTTGCTTAAAACATTATGATGTATTTGATCGTAATTGTTTTGTACCATAAGCTTTTGAATTGAAAAGTAGTTGAGACTGATTGCAACAAATAAACCATTAAGCTCATGAAAACAAAAACCTAACAATAGATTTTTTAGTTCAAAGTTGATAGATAGTAAACAAAAACTTAGCAGTTTATAGCTTTTTCGTTGTTATTGTGGAGCTTTTCTGTAAAATCCGTTTATCAATCGCAGTGATCGATCATTATTATTTCAAGCTTTAAATTGCATCAAATATATTATTAAACTCGAATAGTTAAAAACTTAAACTTCAATCTAACTTTGATGGGAAAAGCTTTACTCAATAATAACTAAAAGCTCAATATTTTGTAACGTGTATTATAAAATAAATTTAGTTTTTTGGAACTAAATTAAATATAAAAGTTTCAATTGTAAGCTTTTAGAATTTTAAGAAAAGCTTAGAGTTTAAAGCATTATGAAGTATTTTTTACTATTGTTAGTGGCATTGACGTTCCAATTGAAAAAATTAAGCCCGGTTGAGCATTGCACAAATCTGTTATTGAAAGCTTAAAAACTTATATACGTAGATGGTCATTTATCGCTCTCGTTCTCTCAGTTGATGAAAAACTAAACACAAACTGAAGTATTTCTGGTTATTAAATTAACATAATCAATAATTATCGAGTGTCAATTATTCTTATCAATTTCTGAAAATGTTAAATTAATTACGGGCTACAGTGGAATCCATTAAGACTTGGCACAATTTTGATATCTGAGATACCCATATGCATTTCAACAGCTGATTTGTGTTTACTCAGTAAAAATCTTTGCCAACTACACATACACAAAATGGTGAAAAATTTCAATTGACAGTCCATTTCTTCTATATAATCATCGATTGAAGTGCGAAATCATATTGTTGTTAATGTGATTAGATAATAAGTGTCGTAAATACATATATACATAAAGTGGTTCGGCAATAAACCGCCACGAAATTCGATTAGATTATAATATATTCGTTACTCACTTCAGAATATGTAAATTTTCGTAATCGTTCAAAATCTTCTTGGCCAGCGGTGTCATGCAGCTTGACATAATAATTTTTGCCATCTAATTCTAATTCAATCGCTTCACTGTCATACCTAAAACGAGTTATTACGTACGTAAGGGACACAAATTATTTTTAAAACATAATCATCCGTCAACTATACGGATTTGTATATATTTACGCGCACTACTTACACGGTCGGTATGTAACTATCTAAAAATGTGCCTTGGGTGAATGTATGCAGGAGGCATGTTTTACCTGTATCACCATCACCAACAATAACAATATTCCTTTTAGTTCGTTCCATGTCCTTGACACCCGTTCTCGTTATCGCATACACACGGATAACGATGCGACTTGATTTATGCCGTCGCGTATTAGTCTTTGTTCTTTACAACTCTATTCACCGACTGAATAAATTTATTTTTAAAAATTTTCTGTGTTATCAAAATGCCAGAAAAATTATTGATAAGAACGATAAATTTGTATCTCTCTCTCTCTCTCTCTCTCTCGCTTTATATGGATTTGTATATTCGTTGGATTACCTTGTGTATATGCATACCTTATCACCGATGATATTGTGTGCGGAATACAACAGCATACCTAAATATTTGTTTATATACATTGAGTTCCTCGCACGATGGTCAGGGGTAGTCGACTTGTAGATACGTCATAATTTTAATCAAATTTCTAATTAAACACCAACAACGTGAGTAATTTGTCCACAAATAAAAATTTATCACTGGCATGGTCGCGAGCGGTATCTTTATATTATATTATGTCGTTAGTCATGTCTACGATATGTTTGTGGTATCTTATACTTTTTTTTATATCGAAACGAAAACATTACGACTCGTTTACGATATTCGCAGGTACACCAGAATTATGATTCATAAATTTTACTTCGGCCAATTAAAAATATATAGTGTGCAATGTATAAAAAAAATTTGAATGTTTTACGCGCGGTACAAGATGTGAGTGGTATGGTGCGGTCGATGCAAGAAGTGAACATTTTTTTGTGCACTTTTCTGTTTCGCTAACATAAAAATGTTGATTGATTTTTGGGGTTTACGGTATAAATTTCGAGTTGAGCCGAAAAATATTTTTTTTTTCAATGTACGCGATGTCACGTAACAAACCGTTTTTTGTTGCTGTATATATATGTTAGCATGAACCAGAAATTTAACATTCAAAATCATAAAACAAGAATACATAAATTTTAGAGACGTTCGTTTCGTTTAATTTAATGGAGAGCTATAATATGAGGCTCCCCGATGATTGATTACGTACGATAGATAGTAGATCTTATCGGTTGAATTTTATTCATGTGGATTGGTAAAATTGCTGCTCAAATTTATGCAACGATCGAAAAATGGATATATGAATTTATTGACTAATAAATTATTTTATTGGATGATGGGGATATGATTTTTGGTTAGATTTGCAATAACCTACTAAAGGTTGTTCAGAATTTTCCAACTTTTTAAGAGTTTTTTCATATATACATATTTGTTAAACTAGACGGCAACAGGGTAGACTGCTTTCTTGGCAAAATGTATCCAACAATTTTAAAAGGTCATTTATTTTGAATCATTCAATAAAACTTCAAAGTGCAAATTACCTCCATGATATATTCGAACTACCAACATAAATATTTAAAACTTGCGGCCATCCACTATTCCTACAGTTTTCAACTACCAATTCACTTAGTGTCTAGCAGATGTTCATCTCAATGTGATGTCGGTCAACAGGCATTCGTCAAAACGCATTCGTTAATCAGACCTATTCAAAATTGATGTATTTGAAAATTTTTTACTGTGGCCCCCAAATTGTTGTCATCTTTCATTTACAATAGCAATCTGTATTACAAATTTGTTGCAACATTGAATTTTAAAACCCATCTCTTTGAAATTAACACTTGATTAATTTGACTTCAACCCGCATCAGGTTGATTTGTTAGATTGATGCTCTTAAACGGTCAGTTATTCACTGCCAAATGTGTATATTGCTGATTTCTTGCTGAAAAAATTTCTCTCCCTAATTTAATATTTTTTGGAATAATTTCTTCTAGAACAAACTCTTAATTAAAAATTTTAGGAATTTATTTTAGAATTTTAAAATTTATATTAAAAAATGAATAAGTTTTACTTTAATTATAAGAGATCTAAGTAAAACTATAATGGAACCTATTAACAAAACTTAAGCATATCAATTCGATGTTGTTTTTTTCTTGTGGTGCTAATCTAGTTTTGTTTTGATTATATCAATATATGATACGTTTTATACTGTTCTAAATAATCAATGTGGAATCTGTTTTCATAATCTGAGATCTTCTCGATCAAACCTTGGTGCCGTAATCCTCATCACTGTCGATGTATTCTTATGTTAGTTTTTATTGCGTTGCGTATAAATATGGACAAATACAGCTTAAAGTATGAAATCTTTTTAAAATTGTCCTATATAATTTGATCCCACTAAAAAATACTTTTCTTTATTTTATAAGTGCCTCCAACGTATCGAGACGCTTAGAAGATGACAAAAATTTATGATGTAAACTATTTTCAAATTAAAGTTTATTATAAATTGATGCATCATGTTTTAAAAAGCTTGTGGAACCTAATTATTATTTATTTATTTGTATTATTTATTATGTATTTATAAAATTAGTCGCGACAATTGTTGTAGAATCTATCAAAAAAAATGTGGAACATAATTATTTTATTGAAATTCCTTGGAATATAAATCGAATTGGAATCCATATTCTAAGTAGGCTCTTTTAAGGTACATGTAAGCCTATTCACATAGCAATAAAATTTAAGAATATGTAAAATATTGTACAAGCTTGCAGTTTAAGACAATTCCAATTAGTAAAAAAAAATTCAGATGAAGAGTTATGGAACCTATCCATTGCAATGCATAACATATTTTCCGTCGTTATTATAGAATACAACAATATATGGTATCAATTATTTTTAAATTAAAATTTATTATGAATATATAATGTATTAAAAAGCTTGTGGAACCTAATAATTATTTATTTATTTATAATACATTATTCATAAAATTAGTCGAGCCTTGATGAGGAATCTATAAAAACAGTTGTGGAACACAACTATTTTAATATTGAAATTGCTTGGAATATAAACCGTTGTAGATTCGAAATTCTAAGTAGGCCTTTATAAGTTATCTTTAACTTTATTTTAATAGCAATAAAATTTAAAAATATGTAAAATATTGTAAAAGCTTGAAGTTGTAAGATAAAACTAACTAGTAAGGCGAAGAGTTGTGGAACCTATTCATTGCCGTGCAAGACATATTTTCCGTCGTTATTTATTCGTTATTTTTAAAGTGTTTTTTAGGAAGCGAGATACTTAGGAGAAGATAACAATTTATGGCGTTAATTATTTTGACATTGAATCTTATTATGAATACATTGGTTGTGGTCCAATCGACCACTGGCTTTGCTAAATAACTACTCGTAACTGCTCTTTCTATTTTGCATGATCAGTTACGAGTCGTTGCAATTTATCAAAAACACTTACCTGAGTACTTATAAATATTTGGGGTAATTAATTGAAAAACAGCTATAATGTATTAAAAAGTTTGTGAAACCTAATTATTTTTTTTATTTATTTATAATATATATTATTTATAAAATTAGAGGGATAGTGTAGTGGAATCTATTTAAGAAGTTGTGGAACACAACTATATTAATATTAAAATTCCTTGGAATATAAAGCGTTATAGATTCAAAATGTTAAGTATGTTTTTATAAGGTACATGTAACTCTATTTACATAGCAATAAAATTTAAAAATATGTAAAATATTGTAAAAGCTTAAAGTTGTAAGACAATACTAATTAGTAAAAAGAAATTATCAGGTGAAGAATTGTGGAACGTACTCATTGCAATACAAGACATAATTTCTTTGGCCTCAATTATATAAGATTGAAGTTTATTACGAATACATAATGTAATAAAAAGCTTGTGGAATCTAATTATTTTTGTATTTATTTATTTATATATTATTTTTAAAATTGAGACAATATATGTGGAAACTATTAACGATATTGTGGAATAACCATTATGGAATTCTAAATTTTAAGTAGAACTCTATAGGGTATCTGTAATTCTATTTTCATAGCAAACAAATTTGATAGAAATACAATTTAAGAATAATGTAAAATATTGTAAAAGCAATTAGTAGTAAAAAAAAGTTTTGAAGTTAAGCGTTGTAGAACCTAATCATTGCAATGCAAGACATATTTTCTGTTATTTATTTGGTATTTTTTAAAAAGTTCTTTTTAAGTGGAACCTAATTTATTATTTATTTATAATACATTGTTTATCAAAGTAATCGGGACAATGAATGTGGAATCTATTAAATAAATTGTGAAACACAATTATTTTAATATTAAACGATTATACTTAGAATTTGGACTTTAAAACGGCTTAAATTCCAAAGAATTTTAATATTCCTTGGAATATAAACCATTTTAGAATCCAAATTCTAAGAAGGCTCTTCTAAAGCAACTGTAGTTCTATTTTATAGAAATAAAATTTAACAATATATAAAATATTGTAAAAGCTTATAGGACAATACTCATTAGTAAAAAAAAGTTATCAGGTAAAGAGATTCAGCACATACTTAAATTCTTGAGATTTAAATCTCAAAGTGGAATTTACTCAATTATTTAAGCGTCCCCAAACATCTTTAGTGACTCATCTATCAGTATAAAGAACAAGCTGTACGAACCATATACAGTCTTCACTGCTGAACTGACGGCCATCTATATGATGGCTTTTTCGTTTAGAGGGGCTCAATTGGGACAATATCTTATTGATAGCCACGGATAGCCTTAGTGCAATTGAGGCTCTGAAAAATTTTAAGTAACCGCATAAATCTAATCGGCGACTTATTGATTGTATATGGAGGTCCTACTTTGACTAAAAATCTAATAACATCTTTTTGCATAGCTCTATAGCACACAGTACTAGCAATCAAGATGATATTCTGATGAAATGGAACGGATGATATACTCAATCTTTCTGAGTGTGTCTAACAAACATTGGTCGAAGGCATTGAAAGGAAACCAATATAGCCAATGACACCATGTATAATTGTGGGTCTAGCTAAAACTTTGGGGCTGTCAAGGTTGTTACGCCGCTACAACTGTTTTAGTACAGTTTTTGTGAATTTTCCTACCATTAGCGATTTATATATAGACATGAACATTTATGCGTTTCAGTAATGGCTTGGTCAGCGTTCCTTAAAAAAAAAAACCTAAAGACTTGTGGAACCTAATCATTGCAATGTAGGACATATTTTCCGGCATGAAGCTGATTAGTGACAAGTGTTTATTAACGTAGGTGGTTAGTCTTGTTCTTACGTAAATAGCCAAATAGAAAATAACTATGTGCGTTGACATTAGTTGCTGATAACTCCACAGTGATCGCTTGTCGTCTTCAATTTTGATGATAATTTTAGGTCCAACATGTCGCTATAACTTATATTTTCACTCAAGTTGAACTGTGGTGGAAAAGATAGTTTAAATTCGCTGCTGTATGCCTTGTACCCGATCCTGTAATTGTTGCTACTTTTAGAATGCAGTTTTAATCTACGTAATGGATTGTGTGTAGACTTAGCATGAGCTATATTTTCGCGCATATCACTTAGCTGCTGAGTGGATTTTTCAACTGACCTATAGTTCTGGCATAATATAAATACATATAGTACTACCATCATAAGAAAAAAAACAGATTTTGATGTTCCACATATCGGGTTGATAGAATATCGTTAACATTTAGAATAAATATCTGACATTTAGGCGATTATACATATAACATTTTTTTGATTATTTTAAAACGATACCAGTAGCGACATCTAGCGCATCAATGGACTAACATACCATGGTAGTACTATGTGTATTCATATTATGGTTCTGGCCAATATGATGTCAGGTTGAATTATGTTATTAGTTTCCATTCGCCATTTATGAAACTGTCTTGACCAATTTTGTCGAAGTATAGATATATCTGGATGGGATGGAAAGCTTGACAAGTTGTACTTCACTGTTGTTTCTGATGACACCATTCCTAATATATAGAATATTTTTTTTTCGATTTGGTCAAGTGTGGATTTCAACACTCCTACCGCCTACCCATTTTGTAGGAAGTAGATTTACTTCAATTGAAAGCACAAGATTTCCGATTTCAAGCTCAGGCCTTGGTTGTCGCCACTTTGGTTAGCAGGGTTTGGTTATTCCTCGTATAGGTAAGTCTTGCATTGTCTATGATCTTTTTTAAGAGGAGTTTTAACAGTTTTTAACCTCACAATCGTTGTTTGTTACTTTTATATATCAGCCCGTCATGAGATAATTGACATAAAAGTACCTTTATAGCACCTACTAGCTAATCCGTTAAGTGATAAAAAAATTGGCTGCAAGATAAGTGGCTGCAGTGGTTGTGTGAAGCTGAATTTCACCATCAAATTCGTGGAAAGTTTCTATCTTTTTTGTTTATCCAAATCTGCCGAAGCATGTTCTCTATGTCGGCTGTCATGACATACTTAACCTTCCGCTATCTCATTACGATATGTCAGAGATCTTTATGTATAGAATTTTCCATTGTTAAACTTTATTTGCTGAACCTTTTACATGTGTCCGAAACTTTTATACTGTCGCATGAATTCTTTATATGGTTTTGCCACAACGTAGTTCTTCATAAGTGACTTTTCTAGTTAAACAAATCTTGCTGTTAGTATTTTTTTGGAATCTCCTAGATTTGATTGCTGTTGAAATAAAATTGTATAGCTGTATCTACTATCTGATTCTCTAATTGGTTGTAAATTGTTTACTTTTATTACATCGGTGTAGTAATCTGTACCATTGTTTTGAGCCAATGAAGTTCTGACTGCTCCCGACTGCCAAGGTTGTCGAGGTGATCTGCACTGTAAAGCAAGGTTTTGGCTTAGGACACATGATCTCCACATTTTGGCCAATTCGTTTCTTGGAAAGCAATGAGTTCCAATCGATCCATACTCCTAGCAAATATCAAAGTCAGATAAAAAATATACAAATATTTTTAATAAAAATAAAAACCTATAATCTTAGCATAACCATCGTTCAACAACACGCACCACATTGGTTTACCAATAAATTTTCACAATTTTGTCTGTACAATCCAATCATCAATCAATTCCAAAAATAAATCGTAGATTACAGCACCACAAACACATATATATATATATCCGTATATACACATAGAACAACATAAACATAATTTTTCGATTTAGCAATTCAAATTGGCAAAAAAAAACATAAACTAGAAAATCCCAACTAGACATCGAAATGGAAACCTTGCACGCAATTTTTTCTAAAAACGGAATATATCCGCACAACATAACATTACAACCGTTTATAAATCAATAAATGAATTTTAATTAAATGAACTACTGTGTGGTGGGAGGAGACCACCCCACTACATATATCCCATAACTACTTTCAAACGGAAATACATATATCAATAATTATAGTTATCCATTATTGCAAGGTTTCGTTTTGTGCTGCGCTTCTCAAATTTACTTCCATTTCGACTATGTATATACACCGCACATTACTATACGTTAAAAAAAAATTAATTGGAAAGTCCCATTATATCATGCTGAGAGCAATATTTTATCAGCACAAAATACTGTACATATCGAGTATAGTATAAAATCGTATGATTTTCGATCAATGTTCGAACAAAAAATTCTATAAAATCAAATGATGTTTTATTCTAGTTCGATTTTTATTTTATTTTTGATGCTAACTTCATTCCACGTAATATTATTTCAAAAATATACAACGAGAGAGCGTACACGAGGAGAAAAAATGGCAGAACGATTTTCATTCAATCCAATTCAAATATAAAAAAAATAAAATTTCCAATCAGTATTGAATACAGAAAGTATTATGTAGTTTTCTCGACTATATATATATATTTTCAATGTAAAGTGGAAAAAGCTCTTCATACACAGATGAAAAAAAAGTTGAGCTTTTTGTTTCGTTTTTGTGTTTTGTCTATATAGTTCGAGATGTATGCCAAAAATTTCATTCGTAATGGACGAATATTTGAAAAGGTTTTTTTTTTCAATGTTACTCGAAAACATTTTTTGACATTGAATCCGTTGTATACGTGGGTTTGGGAGGGACATTTTCATAACCGAGCTTTTTGATGTGATATTAATTGGGTATTCAATATAATTTGATTTGTATATGTGAATAAACCTCAATCGACTGTTAAAATTATGATACAGTGAAATGATACATACAGGTTGAAGAGTTTACAGATGGATCGTTTGCTGAGGGCTAATTAACTTGCATATATGTAAAATTAAGTTAATTATGAAAACGAGCACGTTTGGAAATGTATCTCTCTCCATTAATAATAATTAATAATTTCTACAATTTTACTAACTGTGAATCGATAGAAAACGTACCGCCATCAATAATACTTTCGTCCGCAGTGCTAAAATCTGAGTTTAGCGTTAAGCTCCTTAGCTGGTGTTGACCGTGTAATTATACAATCGCCCCTTACAACATCTCAAGCTTGCTTAATTTTAAAACTTGGACTTGAATTTTTAGTAATTTTGCAGAAAGAGGTTTCATCTTCTGTATGGCAATATTGAGAGATATCTTCAAATCTAGGTGGGATATTCTATACTTTGTTGTGAGCAAGCTTGGAGCAACTTGTTTTTGAAGCCTGAACACTGACGTGAAGCGATGCCTTGCTGATCATCACTACGCACTGCAAAACCCCACCGCCGCCATTTTTATCAATTTTCAAACCATCTGTAAAGAAATTAATAAAACCTGACATTAGAAATGCTCCACTCGTCCAGTCCTGGAATGAATATCAGATAGAAATTTAACTTTGAGGGATGATGTCGAGATGGTATAGTCAATAGATTTGGAGAAATCCCCATTAATCATTAAAATAGACGAGTGTCGCATAATGTTACAGGACCACAGAGAAATTGATTTAAGCCTTATAGCTGTATTTGCAGCCACTTGCTTGGCCAGGGATGAAATTAAAGAGAATCTCCAGTGCTTAAGTAGTAGTGTTCCTAAGTGCACCACTAATACACAAGGCAGCAGTTCTTAGCACTTTCATCGACAACTTTTGGTTTGTCGCTGTGTTTAAGAGGTGTAGAGCCAATGTACGATGTGAGGCTTAAAACCTCATCCTTTTCCAATGGCATTTTTACAGGAGTAGAGTGTTATCGTAGCTTTGTTTACTCTTTCCAGTATATTTGGCTTCCAGCTTAGTTTGCTGTCCAAAATAAAACCCAAGAGGTTCATTTTGTCTGCGATATTCAAAACAAATCCATTAAGAGTTGGAGGGTTAAAACGAGGAAGGTTATACTTCCTGCAAAAAAGAACCAATTCAGTCTTAAGTGGGTTAATACTAAGACCATAACTCTTAGCTCGTATAGTTAGGATGGCATGAGCATTCTGTTTAATATCTCTGAGGGTACAAGGATATATACCGAAAGTGCCAATAACAATATCATCCGCATAAGTAACCACTTTATAGCCTGTCTCTTCCAGGTTAATAACAAGTCATTGATTACCAAGTTCCAAAGAAGGAGGATAATACACCATATCCGCCACAAATGCCACATCCATCCCCAAATTTCAAAGTGCCTGTGTGATCGGCTTCGGTATGACATTATTAAAGGTACTCTCTATATCACAAAAGAGAATTCCTAATATTCGACAGACTTCTCGTTAGGACATAGAGAGAATGGAAAGCAGTTTCAACCGATTTCCCCCTAAAATAAGCATGGTAAGACGTTGACAGCTTTACTGGCTCAATTGAGCCTTTGAGGTCAGCCGCTATTTGTCTTTCTAAAATTTTCAAGAAATAATACGATAAGCTAATAGGCCAAAGGTCTTTAGGATTGTAATGAGAGCGTTTTTCCGCCTTAGTATACAAATTACATTTACTTCAGTTCAGTTCTTTGCAATATGACAAAATTCGAGGCTACTTATGAAAATCACCTCAAGGCAGGGAAAATTTAAATCAGTGCTGTTTTGGTTATCGGGAGGAAAGACGTCATCCGAACCTGCAGACTTGAAACTGTTTACTGCCAAAAATATATTACTCATGTTGGCAAATTTCCACCCCGAGACCAGTAGCCCTATTAGCATCTAGCAAAATAGGAGGATAATCGGAATAATCCGGAAAATGAGTTTCCAGAAGAAGCTCCAAGGATTCTTTACCCGTTCACTGGCCATCCGGTCGTTGGAGACAACTTGGAATGGCCGGAGAAGTAGATAATATCTTACGTAGCCTAGCTGCTTCACAGGACTTCTGTATTTTACCACAATAGAGTCTCTAACATGACTCTAACCTTCTGTATCTGAGCATCCATTGCTAGACCGCGCAAATTTACAGGAAAAAAGTTTAGCCGTCATATGGCAAGTACGCTGATATAAGCCAGAAGGTTTCTTTGCCGAGCTCGATGCTAGCTGCTACTACAGCTGCATCGCTGTAATTTGCACGCTGATATTTAGTATGCTTTTTGCAAGAATGGTTCTTGAACCAAGACGACATTAAAGTCATCAACAGTCATCAACAGCTGACGCTGCCTTACAGTGATGAAGGTTGATTTGAATAAATGCAGTCATTTTACTTCTTAAATTTAATCTCCACCACAGTAGATTGGTCTAGTAGTAGATCTACTAGTAGATTGAACTATTCTGGAATACACGACAGCAGAATACGTTTCTTTACTGGCATCCATGCAGTTCCATTTCTGTGTCACTGTTTGTTTCTATGTAGAGGGGGATTTTTATTTCCTCTATGTGTGGTAAGATGCTTTATAGTTTCAGCCAATGTTCAGTGATGTTTGGTCGTAATTGTTAATTCCAGTCTAAATTGTCAACCCTCAAATTTTGGAAGACTATTTTGGTTGTGATAGTTACAGGTGCTAAACATCTAATTGGATCGAAAAGTTTACTGGGTAATAGTCTCCTATTGGTCAAAATGGGTCATTCACACAAAAATGAAAATAATCACCCTTTATCCCTTGTCTCCAATTCCAGACACCGAAATTTTACCGTTTTTCCGTTTTAACAATAGTCGTTGCAAATAAAATTTTTTTTAATGGGATATGCAAAATAATTTTTGAACTTTGTGTGTTTTAAAAGTGTTGTGGCGTATTTTTTCTATTTAACGATTATTTCATTTAATTTTCGTGCTAAATAGTTTTAATCTGTAATTAATGTACATTTTGGAATTTAGTTTGTTTGTGGGTCTTTTGAATATTTTTTGATAAACCTACAACATGTTTAGCAATTCAATGACCTCTGCACAAAATTCACCAAGTCGGAAATTGACCCCTTGACATGATTCTGTACGCATTTAAAATGGGCTAAGTAAGAAATAACCAATTTTCATTTTTAGGTTAACTTCTTTTATATTTATGTTCGTGATAAGAAAGACAGGCAATCAAATATATACGAGTAAATAATTTTTTTTTTTATCTAAAATTTTACTTTCTTCTACCGTATTTGAGCGCTATTGTGTTGTTGGTTGTTTTGCAAGACTTTCCCCTGAAGCAATAATTTTTTTTTTCATTTTTTTATGAATACAAATTTGAATGTTATAAAAATTTGATTAAAATTGATGTTATTTTGCGACAACAGAAGAAAATATCATTTTCCATGTGACTCTTTGTTGACTGTGAATTGTATATTATGTACAGGGAAATTTTTATTTTATTTTTCAGTATTATTATTATTTTTTTTGATAAAGTGTATCTGTGTACTTTTGATAATAACAAAATCTTTTTTAATATTTAATAGGTTAAAAACGATAAGAATAATATAGTCTTGTCAAATCTGACAAAAATGGTATATGAATTGTGTATAGACAAAAATGTATACGAGATTTCCATCGTCTTGTGAGTTTTCTCAATTTTGTTTTGTTTTTTTGCTTTACGGCCAATGAGTTTTTGAAAAATTGGGCCAATTTGAATATGTACGATTTCCCAAAAGAACTATATATATATATATATATATATATATATATATATATATATATATATATATATATATATTTATATATATATATATATATATATATATATATATATATAATATATATATATATATATATATAAATATATATATATATATATATATATATATATATATATATATATATATATATATATATATATATATATATATATATATATAAGTTTTTTAGGCTAATTTATTTATTAAAAATAAAATTATTGGTTATGCGCCTATTTATTTTTTATAATTTTCATTAATAATATAAATTAAATATTTTAACGTTTCAAATGTTAATCACATCCATCAGCAGAAAAATCAAAATAAAAAATATACAATAGGAAAAAAAACAATATTATACAAGTAGTTCTGTTCTGTTGAAAATAAAACGTGCGTTTCATATTAAATGTTCTGCTAGTTTATTTCGAAATCGTATTAAACGCACATTTAATTTTCTTCAGAACAAAACTACTTGTAAAAATACTCAAAATTCTGTATTAAAACTTTCATTATGTGATGTTAGTTTTACACTATAACTAGATAAATTGCATATCTAATTAGTACAAACTTGCAAATAAAAATATGACGGTAAATAACAAGAAAATGTAATCTAAAATTTATTTTGTAAATTTATCATACGAATATTACATTTCTCGTATTGTTTATCCCTAACATAGAACTGGTGTTCATCGGCAGAACTAATTGAAAAATTGCCCTGTTACATTGAAAAATTAACCGAAACGTAAACCCTAAAAAAACAATTGAAATTTCATTGATATTGCGATCATAGAAAATAAAACAACACAACTAAATGAAAAATTACAAGTAAAAAAATAATTAAAATTCCCGTCAAAAGATGGGGTATTATCATAAAAAAAAAGTTCAAAAATATGCAAAAACTATAAACTGTCACTTATATATTTTGAAGTAAATGGTTGTAAGTATTTTGTAAATACGCACAATCAGATTGCGTATTTAAACAATTTGGATTTAATTTAATATGAATCATTTCTAATACTCTTCTTACTGATGGTTTTAGAATTGAATAAATGTGGAACCCAAGACATTTGTTCCACAAATTCCATCACCAATTAAGCAACAGCTAAACTCACAGGGGAACCCATGGGAGAACCAAAAATTTGTTTATATATTTTAGTATTGAAAGAAATATCACAATTAAGAAGTACAAGTTTCTTACCTTCTATAAACTGTGATTTCTTTAATTTAGTTTTTGCATTTCGTTTGATTTCTTGCCACCAAAACTCAACAAAGTTAAAGCTAAATTACTGGATATATTAGTGAAAATAGACGCTACATCTAGTGATATAACTATGTGATCATCTGGTAAAATGATATGTTAGATCTTTCTTTTAAAAACAATAGAATTTTTTACTGACCAGTTAGATTGGCCAACAGTGCAATTTAAAATCTCGGATAAAAATGAAGATAAGGAATATAAAGGTGTCCCAATTGAACTAACAATTGGACGATATGACGTATTTACTTTATGTATCTTAGACAGACCATAATGTTTAGCAACCACAACGTCATGACATCTTAATACTCTACCCACACTCTGAGAGATCGTACCTTCAATCTGCCAACACATTACCGTAACGTTAAGCTTACTTGTACAGACTAAATATTGCCTCTTTTCATCAATTTAAAGATATTAGTGTCTGCCAACATCAAATCTATTTTTTCTATATAATCGGCATGATTCACTACCACTGTGGTGTTAGCTTTATCCGCTTTAATAACTGAAATTTCTTGATGTTCCTTCACGAGCTTTCTGTCATTCTTGTTCCTATAACGTTTTCTGAAGTTTGTTAAACTATTTACTAAATTATTATGAAACAACGGTTGGTCAACTAGGTCGTCTGCAGTATTTATTAAGTTCTCTTCAATATCCGCAAAAGAAACAGATTTATTGGAAATTGGAGGACAACATTTTTCACCTAACTTCAATTTAATTTAAATAATAATTTTTTTGGTAATACTCCATCTTTTGACGGGAATTCAATTTTTTTTTTTTTTACTTGTAATTTTTCGTTTTGTTGTGTTGTTTTACCTGTTTTATTTTTTATTATCACAATTTCACTGACTTTTAACTGGTTTTTCAAGCCGCTTTCACAGAAAAATTCTGCAGAATTCTTCAGTAATATTTCTTCGGCAAAATATGACGGAATTAAATATTGTTTATATTTTTTAGTAATTTGTTAGTAATAAATAATAAAATTTCATTTTAAGCTATACACTTTCGGAATTTACTAAAAAAGATAAACAATATTTAATTCCGTCATATTTTGCCAAAGAAATATTACTGAAAAATTCTGCAGAATTTTTCTATGAAAGCGGCTTCACACATTTTTTTATTCGCCATTCATGAAAGTAATCCCTCTGTCGTTCACTTGGCCGTACATCTGGAAAATGGTCAAAGAGTATAGTTTACTGCGGAAAACGCATTACAACAAGCTGATTCCTCCCAAATGCTGATAACTGTACCAATTGATGGTTTGGGATAGATGCACTATGTTGCATAAAAAGTCTTTGAAAGCATTAGACGGGTCAATGTAAAATCTAAGAAATAAGTGGTGCTTTATTTCTGATGGAAAGTGATTTCGTGTACCTTGGTATTTTCAAATGTTTTGTTGCCAAAAAGCATATCAAAGGTACACGAAATCACTTTCCGAAATAAAGCACCACCGAACCGGTTTTACTTGTTTCAAAGTTTAGCAAAATGTCAATTTTTTGTTTTAGCATTCCATATTTCTGTTTAAAAAAATCTGGTTTTTGAATGATTTGAAGAGAGTGCAATTGTCAATAAATTAAGGCGATATGCTATTAAAAACTAAAAAATCGTCCGATCCCAGTTGTCAGTTTGTTTTTCCATAATCTTCACAATATACTTTCCAAACTGGCAATAAATCGCTCCACCATGCCGTCTGGTTATGGAATTTTAGGTGACGTTCGTGTTTTATTGATGTCATTTGACATATCTTCTGGAATACAACTGGCTCGAAATTACGACCTGATCCGAATGAATCTCCATCGGTACCCCAAACCAACTGATCCAATTGTCCACTAAAGCATTCGAGACAGTCTTTGACTCCAGTTTTGCTAATGGATATACCTTCGGCCTCTTGGTGAAGTTATCTATTACTATACCAATACATACTTATTTCCACTATAACTGGCTGGAAACGGTCCTGTATCATCCATGGAGATCCTTTCGAATGGTTCCCCAACGTTGTTCTTTGGCATTATACTTCGACTTCTTCGAGCGAGCTCGTTAGCCGTCATGCATTGGCCACACTTTCGACACGGTTCTACGACTGACTTGTGACATCCCGATTTGCAAAATCTTTCTCGTAATTTAACGTTTTATTAATTTCTAGATGACCGCCATCTCTGCAACACAAAAATTATTTTCGATTGTTACGCAATAATTCCGTTCCGGCTTCGACCGTACTTTGGAATTGTACGCAATCACTCGCTCTTGTTCTTCAATCTCCTTTGTTAAAATACTTCCTAATCCACTATTAATTGCATCAGTGTCCATAAAAAACGTTTTATTGGGTATACATGGTGTATCAGTACTAGTGCCGTATTTAACCGCTTTTCATTTACTGGAATGTGCTTTCCTGCTCTCCGGTCCAATTGAATGTTTTTTTAATTATCGTTCTTTGTTTTGGTATTGAGTTTTCTATAATCGACACAAAATCATAGACTGGCATTTTTCTTTTCCACCAGGACTACCGCCATTAATCTTTGAAGTACTATAAAAAAATCGACATGTATTTTTCCAGTTTTTGTTTCGGTGTTGGGTGTTTCGCCCAGTTCTGCGTCAGATCTTCAACTGTTTTCGGCTGCCGTAGTTTCTTGGATTGTACATTCCGATTTGATTTTTTACACATCATTATTGTGGATACCTTTTCGCATATCCAACATTTCGGCCTGCCCCTGGTTCTTTTGTCACCGGTCCATGATGCATTGGTACCATCTCTCTGGCCCGCTCCCCAACTAATTCTCAAACCAAATCCTCAACCTCCCTCATCGGTCCTCGATACATTGGCAATGATGCGCCCAGTCGCTCTTTCTGGCATTTCACACTAACTCTGAATATGTGGCCTATTTTATCACAACCCCAGCATTTTATTTTTCTGTCCAAATCTCTGAACCTCTCTGATGGTTGGCTAGAGAGTATCAGCTGCAGTTATTTTAATGCTACATTCAATGATGAAGCGCGATCTTCTTCACTTAACAATTTCTGGTGGCTGGTGTTTCAAATTGTAGCTTGAATTTATCAAACGATGTTGTTCCATCAAAAGTTCATGGCTTTAATTTGACTGCACTTGCTGGAGTTATTATTTGCGTTGACGCAGTTTTGAATTTTATATCTAAGATTTCCTTTTCGAGCTGTTAAAAGCGTTGATTGTTTTTTTGTATTGTACGTCTATTTTTTCACCTCATTTCACAACATTTATAATCTACATTTACTAACGCTGATTAGCAAATAAGGAAGAGCCAACTTCTCATTCAATCGATTATTTGTCCATAATTAACCAATTTAAATATTTACAATCCCACCTCTGTCACCAATTGTTACGTTTTTATTTATTGCCGGTTCGCTATTGTTAAAAATGTTTTGCTTTTTCGCTGCGTGGGGTATGAATTTACGACTTAGTTCTGTCACTGTTTGAGGTTTGGGAAAATCGATAATTATTTTAACTTTATTTCCCGATGGTAATATGTCATTTGCCGAAATTTCAAGGCCCGAAAACGATATTTGTTCAACGCTGAAAATCTATGTACTGGGAATCATATGCTCTTCCTCTGTTTTTGTTTCGACAAGCACATCATCGAAGTTAACAAAACAAAACTCTAGTCCTCTAAATATTGCATCCACTGGTCTTTGAAATGATTGTGGAGCATTCCGAAGTCCAAAATTTATCCTCGTGAATTCAAATACCCGATATAACCCGATCGGTGTTCGTATCGCAGTCGGTGGTATGTCACACTACTCTAAAGGTATACTTGATAATATGCGAGAGCTAAATCTATAGCAGTAAAATTTTTGCATCCATCTAGGTGAGGACTAAAATTTGACAAATTTTTTTTCGAACTTTCAATGCTTGATAATCTCAATCAAAGGATCCATTCGTCCGTTTCTTTTGTCTTACCTTCCTGCTCGAAAAATATTCGAGTGGTTATTAATTTTTTATTCAACTTAAAGCTGTTTGACGTTTTTGTACTTTACCTAACTTTCAACTTTTCAACTTTTAAATCACTTTACCTCAACAAATCAAAATCAATAAACACGAAAAATAATTCATGACACCCCATCGTAACCCCATTATATCATAATCAAAAAATCGATTAACTCCATTTAGCTATATATACAAGTGGCTTCCTCCCATATGTAGCAAACCATTTTTTTTATACTTTTTACCGGTTTTGTACATATTCTGCACTGATACAACAACTTAGCTCTTATCTTTGCTCCATTCAAAACTGATTATATATTTTTCATTTTTCTACCATTTTCTATTACATGGTTCGTATGTATGTATGTATGTATACGAAATAACACAACAACATTACATAAATATGACATGAATTCTGTATAAATAATAAGATAAAAATGGATATCTACTTGAGAGTCGGAAACGAAAGCACAACAAAAAAAATTCGAACAAAATTTTTTATATAATCGTTATGAATTGTTAAAGGAAACGGAAAATGAGAAAAAGAAATAAATTTTCCCTCCCGTAAAAAAAAAAAATTACAAGGTTCAAAATGGAAAATTAGTTAATTAGATAAAATTTGTGATAGTGTACATTAAATAGACACTGTCACCTGTATTTATAAGTCACCTGACTTATATATCATGCGGTGTATTAGGCTAAATGTCAATCAATCAATCAATCAATCAAAATGCTTTGTCGCACATACATATGATCTTCGGTATAAGCTCGCAATTTACAATTCGCCTGTTCGTTTTCATCTCGAAATGTATTTGTATACGATACCCAGTAAATTCATCTTAGGTACGTCTTTGTAATCCTTGATTCATTGGAAACGACGGAAAAGACATAATATAAAAAAAATTATAATCCTTTAGACGACGTACACTCGGGAAAAAAGGGACAGTCAATTTATTATTGTTTTCCAATAAATATTAAATTTTTGTTTTTCGTGATCTGCAAGTCAAAGGATTTTTTGTTTTAAGGATAATTGGTTTTTATGTTTACAGGGTGGGACATATGGTGGGTGTCTTATTGATTTCTTGGGTTTTTATAGAAGCAAAGTACGCATTATATCAGTAGAATTCTAATACAGGATTATTTTTACGTCGTATGAAGTCTTATTACGGAGGAATAGAATCAATGTATCACTTCCTGTTTAAGTCTATTTTTATATTTTTCCTTTATCTCCAATTTACGAGCACAGGGTGTCTACTAAGCTGAACCATCTCATTATATTTAGGACTGTTGCCTTTAACTCACCTCATGTATTGCCTAGTTATTTCGCTTTAGCATAGTTCTTTTCCATATCATCGGTGGTCTTCCGAATTTCCTCTTTCCTTTTGGATTCAGGATCCTTTCTTGCATTTATTTACAAATATCTAACGTCTTCGTGTGATTATCTGCCCGTTTTTCTATTTTTCACAACTATACAGTAGTACTGATATTTTACACAGGCATTGAACATTTGTAGCTTTATATTTCTTGACGGTGATGTTGAAGTTATTTCTGGCTTTGTAAATCCTTTGACTTATTTCATCTTCAGTGTCGCGTGGTTTTGCCATTGCTCAACCAAGGTATACGAATATCACAACAATTTATGGCCTTGGTTTTTGTAATGTTGATTTTGACACCAAATTCTTATGCCAATTCTTTTAACATTTCAGCTTCCTCCTGAATTTCAATTTCTATGTGTGTTAGCAGGAATATATATCATCTGCTTGTGTATCATCTGCTTGTGAGTTCTACTTATATCCTTAGAATGCCAATATCCAAATTGCAAGCTGGCATGAGGATTAGAACCGCTGCTGCCGTAGATATATCACTATTTAATTAATCAGCTGGGATGTTGTCCGATCCAGTAACTTTGTGGTTCTTTAGCGTCCTTATGGAACTTGTAGATTGGTTCTGAGGTTAGAGTTTGGTTACAGCTGCATCACTAATTACTCTTTCTTTGGGATGTTAGGCTTCCAGCTAAGCTTACTGTTCAAGATTACGCCCAGAAATATTGCTCTGCCAGTCTCCCGTTACCTCTTCAGTTGTATAAAGATATTCACCAGAGACCGTGATTACCACATTATCAGCATTCGCTATCATTCCTATACCTTTTCATCCAGATCCAAATATCCAAAATTGCCTAGTGAGAATTCCCACAGCTCAGAATTTACAGTCCTGTTTACCACTAAATATCTACTCCACCTCATGAATGGCAATGCTTCTATGATTGCGTTCGTTTTAACATTATTAACAGCTCCCTCGAGATCGAGGAATGCTACCATTCAGTACTCTTGCCTGTGAATTGTTCTCGCGATCATTCCTATTTTGACTCATTTGTGTCTTGACACTGCTCAATTACAGGGTTTTATATTCATTCGGATTTATACATGTACCGCAGCTTTCCAAGGTCTTTATACAAAAGATGGTACTGTTGTAGGCCTTAGGTCTCTTAGATAGGCTTTCAGGAGACAGACATCCTTGACCTCCATTCTGTTCCTAAGAATATAGACCATTTTAATGAAAAATGGACATCCATTAAATATCATCTCCAGCCATGACATAATACTCTACCAGTCCTTCTGGATTTCTGCTGATTTCGGCTTGAACGCTTTTATCTCTCACAAAATTCGTTTTTTACTAAGATGCCTGCTGTTAATAACGTACGTGGTATTCTCTGTGTTCTCGCGGAATTGTTGAATCTTTCTGGAAAGTGAGTTTCAATGAAAATTTTTAAAGGTTCCTTACTAGAGGCTGTCTATGAATCGTTAAGTTTACATGGCTTATAATAGTTGATTTTATGGTGATCTTCCTAAGAAGAGAATTCTCTGAGATCTTTTTTAATTTTTCACAGAAGAGCCTCAAAGAATTCCTTTATGCTCTTCTCAATTATTATATGTATAGTCTCAGGTTGGCCCTATATGAGCCCATTTCTGAGACATTTCTTTTAGCTTTCTTGATATAACCTCAAATCTCTACACGACTAGCATTAAATTACGGCTAGTATTACTCAATGTGCCCTGACAACTTCACTGAACAACTTCGTTTTAGTTCTTGTAGTTTTGCTCTATTTGGTACTCGTTTGTAGCCTGGCTCACATGCTTTTGCCCGCTTCTCACTCATCCAGGGAAAGCCCACGTTTAGACATTGACTCTTTTTGAGCTTTCGCAGTCAAAGGTTTTTCTGGCTCATGCCTCTGCTCTACCGTGAGCAGCAACAGGGAAGTCGCAACCTCTAGTCCTTCTCTTTTTGACATCGGTTAAATTCCTTGCTTATATGGGAAGAAGACCTGGGAAGATACCTTCACATGTCTATAGTTTTTTAAGAAAGTCGACAAACTGGAGGTGGCAGTAAATTGTAAATCCTTAAAATTAGTAAATAATTCCATAAATTTTGAAGTATAAATTTAGGCTTTGTAAAAAATCCTGTGCTTAGATTTCAGTGATCGAGTTAATATTTTGTAAGCTTTAGGTAATATAGATTTTTAAAATCTCTTCCAAGTCTTTTGCCCTAAAATGTTTATTAACAACTTTAATTTTTAAAGAATAAAGCATAAAAGCTTTAAAATGTTAATTAAAAAAACAAGCTTTTACTTGTTGCATTATGTGTAGAAAAAAGTAAGTTTAGGTTAGTGAAGCTCTATTACTCTTTATCTTTATCCTTTCAACCTAATGTTTTAATAAAATTTTCTCAATTTATGAATTTTAGCTTCTAAATTTCTTAAGTAAATTTTCTAAAGCTTTTGGGTTCCAGAAAAATCAATGTACGATGATAATTCATATTGAAAGCTCGACTATGTATTCTTGAAATATTTTGTAATATTGTTTGGAGATTAAGAGATTTATATTTTGGTCATAACTAAGAAAGCTAAAAAAGAAAACATTGTGCTAGACGTTTTTTCAAAAGCTGTTTTTTAGACTAGCTTTTAATCTAAAACTGACAAAACACATTTCAGCTAAAAAATGGTAAAATAATAAAAAAGCTTACTCAACATAATCTTTTATGTCTAGATTTTATTAAAAAGCTCTTGGATTTCTCTTTCTTTAACAACATAATAAATTCAGGCAAGCTTTTACAAAATCGTTGTCCTTTTGAAAGTGTTGGCGTATCATATCACGGAAACTTGGGTCTGTAGCCTACTTTGCTTAGCTCACACGTTCTATAACATTTATAAGTTTCTTGCAGTTAGCAGCCCAAAGTTGCAGGTGCCTTTAAAAACTCGATTTTTTTTTTTTTGTTTTTTCTGTTTATGTCCGGTAAATTTTCATTTTATTTACTATATCTATGATGTATTTGATTACGTGATTTCCTGAAGCCGAGAGAGCAGAAAAAGCTCTACAAATTCTAAGTTTTTCAGACAGAGATGAAGATTGATTTAGCTGCTGGTCGAAGACATTGTTAATTTCTGAGTTTTGCTGGACTAGTTGTAGCCTGAAAGAGCTGCTGGTCGAAGTGATGCTTAATTTCTGTATTTTAGTAGAGCAGTTGCTGGTTAACTGCATGTCGAAAGGGATGCTTAAATTATGAGTTTTTCCTGGACTAGTTGTTGCTTCACATAACTGCTAATCAAAACGATACTAAATTGCTGTACTCTCAGAACATGTAAGCTTATTTTCGAAGTTTAGTTAAATCATTAAAACAAATTGTATTAACAATTAATAGATAACGCATTAAGTTCAATAATTGCTCAATATATTTTAAAGCGAATATAAGTATATTAAGAAAACATCCAAGACTCAAACCATATGCAACACCCCAAAATCAAATTTATATGCATAAAAATGAAAAAAATTAAATTTTATTTTGCATACTCTACCATTTCTTTGGCGTGCAAAAATTTTTCATATCGACTAATGCGGAAATTCCATTAAAAAAAATTTGTGATTGATTTTTAATTTTTTTTTTTAAATATATTAATAATAAATTAAATTAAAAATAAAAATTGTACAATATATTGATTATGCAACCGGAAAACTGGATTGTTGATTTATATATATATATATATATATATATATATATATATATATATATATATATATATATATATATATATATATATATATATATATATATATATATATATATATATATATATATATATATATATATATATATATATATATATATATATATATATATATATATATTCATTTTTTAAAAGGGGTTACGAACCGTATTCATGTGTGGGAAATTCAACAAATTGCGATTTTTTTTTTGATTTTTGTTATTATTAAATTTCACTTGAGGCTATGGATTGTCACCAACATGAAAAATTTTTTTTCCATCTATAGATTTGGATTCATTAGTCTCGTATATAAAATTTAATGTAATTATGGTTTGTATTGTTTATTTTCGAAATTGCTTCATTTTTTTTTGAAACATAAAAATGATGTTGCAAGTTTTCGGTGAGGACCTATATCCTATACATATATGCAATTCGACACTATATAGTGAATGACATTGCGAAATATGATATGGGAGCGCTTAAGGCAAATTTAGCACGCCTTAAATCATTCAGAATCATTGAATCGAATCATTTGTCTCGTGTTATATATTGTTGTTTGAATAATTAATGATGTGCCATAAAAATCCACAGCTATATTTGCTTCTCGTATATATATCCTGGTAGACGTACGAATACACGTATTGTGTCTCTGTGATTAAGTATTTTTTCATAAGTCTCTTGAGAGTTTTTTTTTTTAGATTTTATTTTATTTTATATTGTTCAACTTGGAACGTGTTTTTTGTCATGCACACGAACAGTGATTATAAATGAAAATTGTATCAATATTTTCGTCACTTACCAAGACAAGTGGAAAGTTATATACTCGTTTATTAGAAAAATTAAGATATTAACAACTTGAATTGAATTTACTTATAATATATATATATATATATATATATATATATATATATATATATATATATATATATATATATATATATATATATATATATATATATATATATATATATATATATAAATATAAATATAAATATATGTTCGCGATCCCTACCAGACAAGTCAACTTACCTTATAACACATTAGATCACCCTTTTAAATGCATTATCCACTGTAATTATGTACTAAAAATGTAGAACGTAATTTACTTCTAACCCTGTTAATTAGATGTCACTAGTTAATGAATCATACTTTATGCTTGTATTGTAAAAATAAACTTAAGTTAGTTAGTTGTGTACAAACCGTGCAAGTGAACAGTCGACATAAATAAAAGCCAATTAAACTTGAATAAAAGCACATATAAAAAACGAACGAAAAAGAGTTGAAGTTTTTAGTGGACTGAGAACCCTCCTTTCTAAGCTGTGAGCCCTCCTAATAAAGAAACGAGTACCCAAGCCCGAACATTTTGGTCTTTCGAGCCGGATAGGGGTCACAGACGAGTAAAATTTAATAGAAACACGCGGTCCACTACTACACGGTGTCAACCATCTTGATTATCATTGGATTTTTGGGCTGAGACCAAGAGTGAAACCATACGGAGCTACTCCGCACAGTGATTCAAAGTTATTATGACTGAGAGCTTCAAGCGACAACGCTCAGCATGTAAAGGCAGCTTAACGAAATTAGTTAAATTTTTAAATGATTTAAAAGATGGCTCGCCTGTCTCGGCAAAGGAAATTAAAATCAGGTTAGTATATGCCAGAGAGTTACTCGAACGGTTCCTAAAGTTAAAAGCCGTCATCCTTGAAACAAAAGGGGAAGAGCCGCAAATTGAGACTTTGAAGACGAATATTTAGGAGTCATCGCGAAGTTAAATGTGGCATTACGCACCAATCAATATAGTAAAGTATCCCAAAGTAGATATTCCCATCTTCTCAGGCGAGCAAACTGAGTTTTAAAGTTTTATAGACATATTCAATGCTGCTGTGCATAATATTGAAAAATTTCAATTGTTGAAGAGGTATTTGGCTGGCGAAGCCGCGTCACTGGTCCGCCACATGCCAATTACCGACGCAAACTATACAGCGGCAAACTATGACGATTTAACAGCCGAATAAACATCACTGGCATCGGACATACATCAGCTGGCACCTCTCGAGGCGCAGTAACCATTCGCATTAAACCTAAAGGTCAAAACCGCACAGATGAAATCACAATAAACGTACTAATCCTTCCAAAAATAGCAAGCTACACTAGCTGTGCAGCTGGTAGATTCGAAGTGCTACCAATCAAGAAGTATCGACATACTCTTAGGGGCCGACATATTCTTTAACGTCCTGGAAGAAGGTAAACTTAGGTCTCCCAATACCAACCTGATTGCGCAGAATACTAAATTTGGGTGGGTATTAAAATGAAATGCCGGCATCCAAGCTCAAAGGGTCCAAACACATTGTACTCTCTTTGACATAGACAATGCATTGAGACGCTTTTGGGAGGTAGAGGCGGTATAGAGCTCCAAGCAAAGGGCAATAAGCACCGAAGAAGAAGCTTGTGTCAAGGATTACAAAGAAAATACAGTGCACACACCAAATGGACGATTCATCACGAGGTTGCCGTTTAAGTCCGACCCGAGAAAGATTCAAAGCAACTTGCAGCCGTACCAGTTAATCCTTTGGCGAGACGATGAGAACAATATGTGTACGTTTCAACTTACGACGGTTACATACGGGACATCGTTGGCTCCTTTCGTTGCTACAAACACGTTAAATGAACTAACCGCGGTTTCTTCGCACGTTTACCCAAAGGCCGCAAAGGTCATCCAATGTCTACGTGGATGATGTTCTCACCGGTGCTAACACTATCGAAGAGTTGGGTACACTCAAAAGAGAGATTTGCGTAATCCTACAGGGTGGCAAATTTAATCTAAGAAAATTTGTGAGCAATCATCCAAATCTTCATGACCCTGCTCAACCCAACAACTTAAACCTATTAGACGACAACAAGGACTCAGTCAAGGTACTTGGCATCCAGTGGGATCTAATTCAGGATGATTTTCGATTTGCAACCTACTTTCCAATCAGAACAATGCACACGAAACGATCGATCCTTTCGGAGGCAAGTCGAATATTCGACCCGTTTGGCTGGTTATCTCCGCTGTTAATCCGATCAAAAATCATCTTGCAACACCTGTGGCGTAGCCATGTGGATTGGGATGATAACCTATCAGACGAAATTCTTAATGGATGGCTGAGGTTACGACATGAAATAGAAAATGTGAACTCAATTCAGCTGGACAGATGGGTGAGCAGTTCACTAAGCGGAGACGAGGAACTTGAATTACATGGATTCAGCGATGCGAGTGAGGTTGCATACTTAGCAGTAGCTTTTCTGCGTGTTACGAGTGGTAATCAAAGTACCTGTCGCATACTTAGCTCTAAAAAGAAGGTCGCACCGCTGAAAGCCGTCTGTTTATCAAGGCTCGAGCTGCTAGGCGCATAATCACGGACAGCAAGCTTCCCCTAGCACGGGTTACCCTCTGGACGGACTCCAAGATAGTTTTGGACTGGTCGTCTTCACAGTTGCATGCTTTGATCTTCGAGCGCAAACAATGCAAATTGACAGTTTGTTTGTCATGTTCATGCAAAACCGAGAATTTTAATTGGGTTACAACACTTGTATTTATAGCAATACCGCACTTCAGTTTTTAGAAGGTTATATGGGGTAGCTAATTGCAGTCCTGATAGTTTTCAGTAAAATAAATCAAATCTAAGCTTAATTTGTCGTTGATCATTCGGCATGACATATCTCAAGCCAATTCGATGATCAGGGCATCGTTTACTCATAAATATTTATCCCGTTGATCATAGTCGGGTTTAATTTCTTCGTAGTATGTATCGTAGCACTTCTTTGCTAACCTCCGGTACTCTTATGTGATTTCTACATATAAGGGAGTGATGCCTATTCGGGGATTTCCTCCCGAAAACAATTATATCATTAATGAAGACTTAACAGGTTTTGTCAATAAATCCTATCATCACGTCATCTATCATCTTTGCGGAAAGATTGCAGATGCAAACTTAAATTTAAAGACTAAGTTTTAAATTCTTACTTCCCATTCATGATTGAAAAGGAGGTTTTCGGTATGTCGGATTTTTTCATTTTGATTTGATCAATGGTGGTGAAGATCTTAGAATTTGCCAGATTCGCGATTGTATTGGAAATGTTGAGGTTTGGCTAAATATCTGGACAGGTGACTGCCTTCAATCGCTTGAAATCAATAAGCATACTGTACTTTTGTGTACCGGAATTATTCAGTTTATTTTTCACTATTCAGATCAGTGAGTTAGAGCTCTTCGAAGGTTATAAAACCCAATCTTAGAAGATTTTCGATTTGTTCCTCCACTTCGTTCCTCATATTGATTAAGTAGAATTTCGTGTAGATTGATTTCGTTGTTTTGATTGCGGCCCTTACAGAAGTATCGATTGGTGTCACTTTTTTAACTGGACCAAACAATGTTTTGTATTTTGAGATCATTATCGGAAGAGAGGCGGTTATCTCTGATTCCCAAACTATTTACCTATATGAAGGTTGTTTTTCGTGAAACGGTATCTTAATCTTTGAAACAAGTGTTGTTATTTCGATCAATAATTGCACCAAGTTTTTTCAGCAAAAAATTCTATAGCTGTGTTAATCTTCATGCTTTTAAAAAATTTTCCACAGATTTTCTTGCTGATTTCGATTTCTCCTTCTGAGGATCTATAATATTGAATTAAGCATTATTGAGTATCGTGTTTTTGGCTAACTAAGGTTTAATGAAATTTTTATTGGCATCCGTATCAATCTGAAACTTAAGATTTTTTTCATTTTTTCATCTAAAAAGGCGCTAGAGAGGCACCCATCATACAATTTAACTCTGCATTCTTCTCGATCTCTTCTTCTTCGTCTTCAAGTTCATCGATGTCTGCTTTTTCGCTTATATCAACTGTGCGACTATCCATCTTTTGCCTCTTCTTCTTGAGTCTTTATATGGTACGATGGATCAATATCCGTTGATTATGGTGGTTTGGAGTGTGTTGGCCTGGATGGTACCTTGATGTTTTGGTTCTGAGTATTATATGAAAAGTTTCTTTGTGGTAACGTCATTTGGTTATTATTCCTCTGAAATTCCGGTGGATTGATATTTGGTCGTGAAAAAATTTCAAGGTCTAATGTCATATCCCTTTGATGTAGATAGCTGAGTTGTAGCTTTAGTCCTCAAGTCTCTCTTGTAATGGCGGGAGAGACATTTTTCGGTTGCTATCCATTAACCATTGCTTTGGATCCAGAATATGTATTGCGTAGGGTTACCGTCAATGGTTGTAATTCTTTTCCTCTACATTTTTGAAACCCTCTGCATTTTTGCGATTTGTTTTATTTGGTTTTCCTGTTTTTCAAGTCTTCGTTTTATTTATGATTGTTTTATTTCAGCATTAAGCGCATTGTCATTTCCTCTAAACTGAAGAGGAAGTATATAAGTAATAAGAAAGAGAATAGAAGATCTCAGGAAGTAGCTAAAATCAAGAAATTTCCTCTACAATTCCTGTAACTTGCTCCATTTTAAACTTGCTTAAATTCAAACAATTTTTAACAGGTTTCACTAATTTCGTCTCATCAATCACATCCCTTCGACATTCGAATCCATTGCGCGTATTTAAAATATTAAAATATCATCAAAATTATATATAAGTGCATTATTGTTGTGATTAGGGTTCTCTAAGCTATTCAATTACGTCCATATGACCCGATTTACTATATTTACATCAACAAATATAAATCATTTAAGTTGAAAAATAAAAATCACAACTGTTTTGGGTGTCAACCCCTTAATCCATTTTTCCATGCACTATATATTTGAACTTCATAAAAAAACTATATGCGCGCTATCCTCATCGTTGTCGTCATCTATTCAAATTCAATCAAGACAGATGTGAGATTTTAAATTAGCTTTTCGTCCTTATATATATAATAAATGCATATATGTATATATGTAAATATGTTATTGAAAAATCTGTCTAATCACAAGAATTATGCGCACAGCTAAGTACATAAATATATACGTTGAGTATGTGTATATATTTATAGCAACAGGGAATTTAATTGGCAATTTAAAAAAAAAATTCCCGAATATAGGCGGAATATTAATTAATGTGTTGCATTTGACAAATATTAATTTGTCCCTATATTTATAATAAATCGTAACATTTGATACCTGAGACTTTGTATGCGTTATGTAACCAAAGAACAATTTGTATATATGAGGAAGATCAAATAAAACTCTTTAATTAGAATTTCGTACGTCACGTGTCAATATATAGTGAATGCCCTTAAGTTAATTGCATACAATCTCGTTGTATGAGGTATATGGCGTTTATCGATAAAAATCAAATTTCAAATTAAAAATAAAACTAGGGTTAAGAAACCTCAACCCTCCAAAAAAAATAAAAAAATCGTGCAGCAAGTAATCAATGATTTGTGAATTTTATCTATATCTATATACCGAAATGGTCTAAAGCGTAACATTGAATCCTTTTCCATACTACATTACAGTTAAAACAACATTTTATTGTTGTTGTAAGAAAAACATAAAATTTAAAAACATCTTTTGTTATGCTAATTCCATAACTTACTCCAATTCCTCACCTTTTCCCTATTTATATTTTATACTTATATACCTTTCTTGTGTTAAAAAAAAACCGATTGTTTTCCAGTTTTTCATTTTCAATTTTATTTTGTTTTATTTTATGCTGCTTGCTAAATTTAAGGGTTGTAAAATTAAAAGAAAAACAATAAAAAAAAAAGGTTCAAGAGTGTAGACTGCGTGTGTGTGTTATTCTTAGAAATAACATGAATCAACATAATCAAAAGGTATGACGGGATATGTAACAAATAAGAAGGCAAAAAGTAAGACTAATAGTTGTCTAAGACGAAATGAAATATACAAATTTAAAATAAAGGGGTTAAGGGGGTTAATTTTTAAACTCTTTAAATTAAAGCATACAAATATATATATGTATATATATATATATATATATATATATATATATATATATATATATATATATATATATATATGTGGTGAAAAATTCGTGAAATCGAAAATTCAATATTTGGAACCGGAAGTCATGTTTTAATTTTAAGATTTTTATGTTTTGAATGTGTAGTACTGTATAAAAAAAAATTTTTTTAGTACTAGATTTTTTTTATTGTTGTTGCATAAGATACAGTTGGTCAAACAATTTTAAATTTGTTGAAAATGATCGTGCATTTATGCAAATATAAAAAAAAAAACTATCCGAAAAATATAAAATAGGACTCATTTTAAAGCTAAAAGAAAAAGGATACAGAAAATATTACAAAAATAGTACCATATTCAAATGGCCACCAAACTAGTTTTTCTCAATTTTCTGGAAATTGGTATTTTTATTTTTATCTTTTTCATCATTTAATTCTATAAAACATATCAAAAAACAAAATTGGGGTTATTTTTTGTTTTTTGCAAAACGCGTTTTAATATCATGGTCTACTCTATTTTTTTTATATAAAAATAAAATATTAACCTTTATTTAATTTTAAATTTTAAATTTATCAAAATCAATTTATGTTTACTGTTTTTAATGTTTATTTTCACTCCAGAATATCATTTTCTAGCAAACTACGACTAAATAAAATTATCAACTTTTTATAAATAGGTAAAATTAAATTTAAGACAAAAATTATTGGTAAAAAATATATTATTAAAAATAAATTTAAATTATTACATCTTAAATCTAACATAATCTTCACTATTTGAATATTTCTTAAAATATTCTGTATTTTGCATTATAAATGAATAAATTTCTGCAAAATAACATAAAACCAGTGCTTCTGTAGGCCTTTAAGTAATTTTTTTTATTTTTTTCGAAGGTTGATTGTTGAAATGAAATGAAGTAATGGGAATCAGATTTTTCAACTTCTTTATGAAGTAATTCAAAAATTCTTCTAACGGGTTTGAATACTTTTTCAAATTGCATCTGTCAGTTAAAATCCAATGACTGAACGATAAATCACCATCCTCATAGTCCTTTTCTAGGAAAGCGTTTTTTAAAAATTCTCGAAATAACTTTAACCCTAGACAATTCTTCAATTTTAGAAAATAACATATCGGCTTAGGCTCAGAACAAAATATAAATTAAATGCAATCTTGATATTTCGATCTTCATTTGTAATAGTTTCTATGTTGGTTCCATAAATAATTAATTTAACATTCTGGTGTATTGTACAAACACACACTGTATGCGATCCACCGCTGCACACAGTTTTTAGGACGGAGCAAGCAAAATTTGAAAAACCCAATTTTTTTTTATTCATAATGCTGACGGCAAATCTTGTAACCCTCGTAGCATTCTTTTAATGTACTCATCATTAAACGTTTTTGAGCTTTAACTTTTTCTATAGTTACGCAATCGTGTTTCCTAGGCATTATCCTACTGGCTTCATCTTCGTTATAATAATCTATTACTGATTACTTTAGTGCATCGCTGATTCGTTTCCCAGCTTTAGGTACAGGAAGACTAAGTGGGCCGTACGTGCGCTAAATAGATTTAGCTCTACACACCAAGTGTGCTGTTGTATTGAACTCCTGTTGAATTTATCATATGGTTAGTGACATCGGTAGTGTAGTCAGCAGCTCTATCTTATCACAGATTTTCTCTAATTATTTGAATTTGCTTTTCAGTTGCTCCATGCCTTCTTTTCGTTCCCCATTAATTGATTCACAAGAGGCTCGATTCCAGGAAATCAAAGATGATGATAAACAGATTGTGAAGTTTCTGTTTCAATTTTTTGACGTTTACAACTAATATTCAAATAGCAAGTTGAAAAAATGAATAAATTTCCATTTGTTTTAATTGAAGGCGGCACAAGATCTATAAGATTATACTACTATTCAAATTTCGTAAATTTTTACAACACTTCGAGTTAACAAAAGGCTTGCAACACTATTTATATCGACTCATTTAAGTAATACAAATTCTCTATATGATAAACTAAAACTTAAATTGATAAACTATATGATAAACTCCAAAATTTGAACTATTTAAGATCTTGATTTAGACACTTTTTTATACCGACAATTTAAAACCATAAATCCATGAATAAACTTGTAAACTACAAAACTCCGACAATTTTTACTCAATTTTAAAAAAAACACAATAATTTCTACAAAATAAAAAATATATATTTTCCAAAAACTAAAATATTTAACTAATATTGTAAACTCACTATTAGTTCGATTTTAGAAAAATCATCGATATGTGATTATTTGCAATTAAAGTAAAAAGTTATAAAATTCTCTTTATGTTCAATTTTATGTACAAAAATAGAGTAGGCCATGATATTAAAACGCGTTTTGCAAAAAAAAAAAACAAAAAATAACCCCAATTTTGTTTTTTGATATGTTTTATAGAATTAAATGATGAAAAAGATAAAAATAAAAAAAAATAAAAATACCAATTTCCAGAAAATTGAGATAAACTAGTTTGGTGGCCATTTTGAAAATGAAAAACTTAAAGATGGTCCTATTTTTGTTGTATTTTCTTAATTCTTTTACTTTTAGCTTTTAAATGAGTCATATTTTGTATTTTTCGGGTAACTAGTTTTCTTTATATTTGCATAAATGCACGACAAATTTAAAATTGTTTGACCAACTGTATCTTATGCAACAACAATATAAAAATGTCTAGTTTTAAAAATTTTTTTTTTTACATAGTACTACACATTCAAAACGTAAAAATATATAATATATATATATATATATATATATATATATATATATATATATATATACATATATATATATATATATATATATATATATATATATATATATATATATATATATATATATATATATATATATATATATATATATATATATATATATATATATATATATATATATATATATATATATATATATATATATATATATATATATATATATATATATATATATATATATATATATATATATATCAGGGATGTGCGACGTCAACAAACGTCGACGTCGACAATTATTGTCGACGCATTTTTATAGGGTCAACAATAACAAGTTTTTTGTCGACGTGAATTGTTGACGCGTCAATAAAAATAGAAAAATAGTAGTTTAATTTTTTTATTTTTTATTTTTATTTTGGATATAGGCCCAGTTAGAAAAAATTCGTTCAAGTTGTCAAACTAGAAGTTTTGGAAGCTTTCATGTCGACCGAATTCCAAAAAACATTTGGGTCTTTAATATTTTTCTATTTTGGCAATTGACAGCAAAATTTTCAATGTCACTAATTTTGCCACTGATGCATACGTTTCATCATAATCGATTCCTAGCTTTTGAGTAAAACCACGTGCTACCAATCTTGCTTTGTACTTATAAGTTGAACCATCAGCTTTTCTTTTCAACTTAAAGACCCATTTGTTGGTAATGGCACTTCTACCTTTTGGTAAATTGCAAACAGTCCAAGTTTTGTCGTCAATTAAAGACTGATAATCACTATTGATCGCCTTTTTCCATCCTGGCCAATCAATTCGACGTTTTGCTTCAGATATCGATGATGGATCATCTTCAACAAACTGTTCAGCCGATAAAGCAAGATTTTCATCCTCTTGAAATTCTCCAGCAATCAATGCATTGTGAAAACCTTAGCTCCTAGTTGCCCATTCACCATATCGATTAGGTGGTCGCCGACTTCGTACACTTTTTTGTGGAATTGTCCTGTCGTTATTACCAATGCAATTTGAACTTGCATTGTTGATATTTTATTGTTCGACACCGGAGTCATCCAAATTTACACCGTGGAACTGATGCATGCCGTTACCATCACAATCCATATTGATGCTGTGGATTTCTCGATTTTCGTTGCCATCTGACTGCATATTATTACGGTTATCGAATGACTGGTCACTTGTATCATTCATACCTCGATCACCCGAACTGTTGTTTTAACCGCCTCTGAATCGATTGTCTTAATCAATTTATCTCGATTTAAAACCGATGACTCGTTGAAAGTTACGCTTCTGCCCATTATTTGCTCTTGTTGTTCTATATCCCACAGACGATTTGTACCGCATGTGATGAACCATATCCGAGCATGATACATTTCGATGATTTTTGCTGTAATTTGGTACGATTTTTCGATGAAATATGATTGTAACATTCACAACCAAAAGTACGAATATGTGACAAATTCGGTTTTTGACCAAACTGAAAACAAATTCGGTCCCGGGGTTTTCTCTTCAAACTGCTTTCTAACTGCACTTGTCGGTGATCGATTTTTAAATAATTTGCAGTGATGATAGCCTTGTTCCAAAACTTTCCATCCAGTTCACTTGCCAAAAGCATTGTTCTTGACTTTTCTTCAAGTGTTCGATTCAATCGCTCGGAAATGGAATTCCTTTCTGAATTATACGGAACAGTTAATGACATTTGAATACCTTTTTCATTGCAGTAGCTTTTAAATTCTTTTGACGTGTATTCGCCACCATTCTCAGCTTTTAGTTTGGCCACCTTTTTACTATGAAGCCGTTGCCACAAAAAGTTTAAACTTTTCCAACACTTCACTTTTCCGTTGAATGCAATAAACACTGGATGCTCTCGAAAAATCGTCTATAAATGCCACAAAATATCTGGAACCATCATATGCAGTCGTTTGCATCGGACCACATACGCCACTGTGAATCAACTCCAAAACGCGTGATGATCGAAAATTTTTATTTTTTGGAAATTATGAACGTGTTTATTTCCTAAGCACGCATGGTTCACACAACTTCGTATTGTTGTCAACATTTACTAGATTTAATCCATCAGCCTTACTTGTCAGTTTCTTCATATCATTTGAATTCAAATGACCCAATCTAAAATGGCGCAAACTTTGATAAATTTTATGCAAATTCATGTCACCTGTATAACCAGCAAACACATTGTTGTCCACATGAAATTTGACTTTATACAGATTTTCTTCGACTTGTCCAACTAATTTAATAATTCCACTGAATGAGACAAATGCTTGGTCACCCTCAAACAGCACTTTGCAGCCCTTTTTAGTCAAAGCACGTATCGACAACAAGTTGCATTTCAAATCTTTCATCAAAACAAATCTTTCACTAAAACTTCAGCCTTCCACCATTCAGGCTTTTTCCGTTTACAAATTCACTTGGTGGTTCCCAACAAGGACGGCTTTGTTATTGCGTGCGATTGCAAAACGTGTTCGCCCATTTTATAGGCTATATTCAGTTGCTCAACAGCAACGAATATTTCAATAATTTTCAAAAGCGTTCACATCGTCATAACGGTGGTTGGTTTACATAATGCCACTGCTATCAAGATTCTGATATTTTGCGTTTATCAGACCTTCACGTAAGTTTCGTTTTCCTGTGTTTCATGACTTTTGCGAAAACTTCCATATTAGTTTTGTAGTGACCAATTGATGATCACTACGTATACAAATTTGCCAGCCGACCGATAAGATCTCACATCTTTGATGACCCATAACTTTCCTGAGAAATTAACACTTGTCAATTTGATTTCGAGACGTCTTTCATGGGTGCGTCCAATTTTCCAAGTGAATATTTTTATGAGGAAAGTATGTCGTTTCTTTGTAATGTTCAGTACATCATTCTTTTCCCATTATCGGTCGCTAGATCGTGTCGGGAGTATGAACCTATGTTTTCACATAAGTCAGTCTTATTTTTCCCACTATGCTGACGTCATGTTCCCGGTATGGTTCCCATGATTATCCAAATTGTTGTAAAATTAGTCTCAATCTTTGGGTTGGCTTACATCAGTGGCCGCATGAACACAAATGATTGAGAAGTTGGCTTGTCGCATGCGTAAACATAGCCTCCACTAAAATAGCTTTTTTCATCTGGGTCCCAAGAAGAAAACCGACATCCAGATTGCCGAAGTCATTTCCACTGTAAAGCAATGTATAGCCTCGTTTTGGCCCTCGAGTTTCTCATCCAGTTCTTCTTTAATGGTTTTTTTAACAATAGTTTTTTAGGGGTGTGGGTGGCCACCCCATTGATCCAACCTGCGTTTAGTCATCGCCTACGACATACAAAGGACACTGTGGTGGTATTCTAAGGATATCGTGCTCGTGTAAAAATATTTTATAAGACATACTGTTGCACCCGCCCACAGGGGCCAAATATTATAAGATACTAAAATATTTTTTCATTTGTTTCGTTACAGGTAATTGAACTCAACTATACTATTGAAATTGTGCATAATTCAACTACAGATTGTGTAAGTATACATGCAATCATCCGGTCCGATCAATTAAAATTATCAATTACCACGTATCAGGCTATAAATTCCTTATCATAATTAAAAAATCGACAAAATTCCAATAATTTTCAATTAATCAACCAGGCCAATTCATTTGCATGTTCAGTTGTACATATATCGATCTAGATGGTTACCAAGCTTCGTTCCCCCTTTTATATGATTTCGACGCTATCATTGCGTTTTAAATACAAATTTAACGACTTTTTGTTTGTTCAAGAAGAACTAACATAAAACCATTTTTAAGAGGGTTAAAAGCTTATTGACCTTTTACAATGAGCAATATGAATATTCAAATGTCTTCGAGAATTTCTCCCTTCGTATTTTTCGTAACGATAACGCACCAAGACAATATCATTATTCCTAAAGACTGGCGTAATTAGGTGAAAATAGAAAACAACAACAATTTGGTTATATGAGTATAATGTAGGTAACATAACTTTTTATTTATTTTTATATTTTGAATTTCCATCGGCGGGCCCATCATAACGATTTTTATTGACTTTACTGTTCTGCTGTTTATATCCCAGTTGTGCAATATTCGTTTTGATGACACTTGGTACAGGATTAATTGAGTCGACAATCGATAGTCTAGGATCGATATACAATTTTGCACTGTTCGGCATAATTTGTTGGTCAAGCGTATGCGATTTATTAATCGATGGCATAAAACATGGTGTATCGATAACACCGGGTATTCGACAAATACCCTCGCTAATTTTAAGCCTGTTGATTGATGAGTGATTTTGTATTTGGCCCTGATGAACTGCATTACTCGAACGGGGAACTGCAACTATAGCCGTTTTCGATCCACCACCAGTTGTAAATGATTGACCACCTTGTCGATTAACCACCATTTTACCCGATTTATTTGGAACTTTACCCGGCACTTTGGTTTTGGCCGAATTTAACGATGTTTGACTTAAAAATCGTGTCAATTGTCGTTCACCCTCATCGATTTTTTTCGATATAACAAACCGAAAATGAATATTATTTTCGAACAAATGATTTTTTAGTGTACGATGCGTTAATGTAACGCACTGTTCCATTTTTAAAAATTGTTCTATATCAAAATCAGTATTGTAAACATCTTCGACAAATTTTATTTTACGCTTTGAATTCTCTTCGGGCGCTTTAATCGTAAATTCGTATGAAAAGTGATCGGCTTCGCTTTTCATACCCATGAGTATGATTGCAAAGTATACAAGTTTTTTTTCGGCATTCGAATGAAAATAGAACACGAATTTTTTATTAAACGCATCGATTAGATTAATCGTTCCCGATGTAATAAATTCATTGAACGGGATATGTTGTTCTTGAAAGTATGTAAAAAAATCACCTAAATCACTGTGACTTTCTTGGAAATGCTCGCCAATCGACAGTTGTTGGCCGCGCCACGGACAATAAAATATGCCCAATGATTTGCCGATACAACTTATAATACGATATTTACATTCAGTCAAATGTTCGATTAACTCATCGTCCGTAAATAACCATGTACATCCTAAATCCTTGAAACGACATGGTTTTTTGTCCATATTTAATGGTGAACTATTCGTGATACTCGTTAGTGAAAATAGTAATGGATTTTGTGCCGTATTCATAATGGGTAGAGAGCACTAAAATAAAAACAAAAAAAAAGTTGTAGATTACTCATAAGACAACACTTAAAATTTATTGGTTACTTACTTGGCATAATCCATCGAATTGAATTAAACATTTACCACACGTTAAATGATTTTTCTCACAGAAACTAATTTCTTTACTATCCGGCAATGTTTGGCACGAGCAACATTTTAATTTTTCCAATGAAGTCATCTTTCGTAAGCAATTTTAGTCCGACTACTAAATTGAACAAACAAAATCACAAAACGAAATGTCAAACAAAATGTTTTGATACGAAAGTGATTAAAGTTGGCTCAAAAGACAAAGAGTTAAGATAAGGTGATTCCCTCAAATGTTTTTTTATGACATGTATTGTAATTGTAATGACCCCTAAATGTTGATAATATGTAGTACATATTATTTATTAATGTAACCTCTCAGTTTGCGCGGTTGTTTTTAAATTTGAGCAAATTAGTAGACCAAATTGAAATATTATTTTCCATTTATTTGTGTTTAGATATCGATTAGTTGCTTTGATTGCCTTATATCTGTGTTAGTAATCACTTTGTGTTCAGTATGCTGTCAGTCAGTATAGCAGTGTAACACACCTTCTGAATTTTGATAAACCAAGGTATAGTTACGCATATTATATCGTCGAAGCTTCTTTTAGTTGTATGCAACATCCAACATATTATGATCAATACATATGAATAGTATTTTCGATGAAATTGCGTATTACGAAAGGTTCCTGCATTTAAAGTCAATTAACTTATTTATTTTCGACTGTTTCATCAATTTTTTATCTTAATACTAATTACAACAAAGCTAACCATCGACTATATATGCAAACAAAACAAAACACGACATATTTTGTTTTGTTTATTTTTGAAAACAGACTTAGAACGTCACAACATTCTTAAGAAAATTAAAGCTGGTATTCCATTTGTTTTTTTTTTGTAAAAACAACTTAGCTCCTCTTTCTCAGAGATCTTATTATCTTTATGTTTCCACGCAGAATTTACGATGTAATTAGAGACTTGGAGTGGAGTGTAATGGGGTGTTGAATGAAGTATGGAGCAGAACTATTCTGCTCTGACTCCACATATTACCACATCCGACGTATCCATCAGCCGTTTTAGTTGTTAGAAGTTCATTAGAAGTGTACACCGGCGGTTGCTATATTTACACCAATAAAATTATTCTCCGTGAAGTTAATATAGCGCAGCAATATCGCGGCTTCTCCTCGCAGAATTCCCTTTAAATATTGAATTGTCTAAACTGCATTCGGATAACGAGCATCTTCTTCCGAGTATATTCTCCCGAGAAATACGGTATCTGAATTTTTGGGTAATTTCATTCAAAGGCATAACCCAGGCGCAAATTCTTCTCGCGAACTACATTACTAAGAGCTGCAACGGCATTGTGTAAGTAATTTTTTTCGTATACGGTACCACTATTTTCAGCTGCATCAGGGTTGAATATTCCATTCTCTAATTGCGTAATTTCTATCGGAGTGTTTTCGTCAGCTTCCCGGGCTTAGTTCAAAATTGTACTGAGTCTACTCTTGTTGGTTCCTCTTTGTTTCTTTAATGCTAGTAATTTGGGCATTTTGTGGTTGCAATGTGATGCGACGGATCATCCTAGTGCAGATCAGAACTATTTCCCTGTAAATCCATAGACGACAACCAATCCTGGATGATGCCAGGTTATATATCTCGCCCACCTTCGCCCTATGTTTTTCACCACAATAACTGCCACATCATCTGCAAGGCCGACAACTTTTGTTTCTTCAAGCTAGAACCGACCCTTGTGATACTTCTCCGATTATATAATAGTCTTGTGTGCCTCCAATGCTCTCTTACTTTAAAATTTATTTCGAAGTAATTCACCACCAGCCTTGTCACATACTTGGGAACCTCTATACTTAGTAGTGCATCTATAATGAGACTCCCACCTAGCCGAGTTAAAGCATTTTTGACATCTTCCGATGTGGAAAAAAGCTTCCTGCGCTTAATCGCGTCAATGGTAAAGCGCACCTTATGGAATCCATATTGATTTTCAGACCAGTTTCCTTTGTTTTTAATGGCCTTCTGCAGTCATTTCTCAGCAAGCAAATTGAACGGTATGATGAAGTCTCTATAATGCCTTCGTTCCTTTCGACAGAAGTACTAACATTTGAACTTTTCAATGCAGAGTTTTAGCAGAACTGGAAGCCTTGTTGTTTCCCTCTTTGCCACTTGCTTAATGGCACTAATGGAATTACTTCTTTCTCTCCCCTTTGGTCGATGATTCTCACGTAACCAGGCTGTTATGGAAATAATGTCAAAACAATATTTTCCAACAATTCTTGGCACGACGGGCAAGCATTGTATGTACTGATGAACCTTTTCATAACTAATTTGTATGACGTGCCTCGAGCATCTCGGTCTACCTCGTTACGCAGTTCTAGAAAGCATCTCTGTTTGCTTGCATTGACATAAGAGCCTAGCATGGAGGCATTTTTTACGCAGCTCGGCTATTTCCTTGATCCACCAGTACACTAGAACATTCCTGCTATCTATTGATTTCCATGGCATCGTTGCATCACAAGCAATTGCAATGAAATCTGTCATTTGAGACTTTGATTAGTTGCATTCCGTCATACAAGACGTATACAATGGCTTTTATGGAGACACCCACTTCTACATGTGTGAACTACTATCGATCTGGCACTAACCCTACGAAATTTGAAGGTGCAACCAACACTCAGCATTACCACTGGAAGTAAGCAAAAATGCTTTCAGTAAAGCTTTATCTCTATTATTAGTAACTAGGCTTCCCCATTAAACGGCCCACAAGGGCTATGATTGCGTGCGTCACTAATCAGACGATCTAGAAAGACTGAACCCTTCTATGGTTGCACTGAGTAAACATGTCAGCTATATAGGCTAAGTGTTCGTCTAGGACTAAGACTAGGTCTTTCTCTAGGTCTAAATCTGGGTCTTGGTCTAAGTCTAGGTCTAAGTCTAAGTCTAGGACTAAGTCTAGGTTTAAGCCTTAGTCTAAGTCTAGGCCTTAGTCTAGGTCTAAGACTATGTCTAAGTCTAGGTCTATGTCTAGGTCTAATTCTAGGTCTAAGTCTAGGTTTAAGTCTAGGTCTAAGTCTAGGCCTTATTTTAAGTCTAGGTCTAAAACTAGGTCTAAGTTTAGGTCTAAGTCTAGGTTTAAGTCTAGGTCTAAGTCTAGCTCTAAGTCTAGGTCTAAGTCTAAGTCTAAGTCTAGGTCTACGTCTAGGTCTAAGTCTAGGTCTAAGTCTAGGTTTAAGTCTAGGTCTAAGTCTAGGTCTAAGTCTAGGTCTAAGTCTAGGTCTAAGTGTAGGTTTAAGTCTAGGTCTAAGTCTAGGTCTAAGTATAGGCCTAAGTCTAGGCCTAAGTCTAGGTCTAAGTCTATGTCTAAGTTTAGGTCTAAGTCTAGGTTTAAGTCTAGGTCTAAGTCTAGGTCTAAGTCTAGGTCTAAGTCTAGGTCTAAGTCTAGGTCTAAGTCTACGATTAAGTCTAGGTATAAGTCTAGGATTAAGTCCAGGATTAAGTCTAGGTCTAAGTCTAGGTCTATGTCTAGGTCTATGTCTAGGTCTAAGTGTAGGTCTAAGTCTAGGTCTTAGTCTAGGTCTAAAATTTCACATATTTAACGACTCTTTAAGTATTATGCAAGTATTCAAATTTTATATTTTTTGATGCTTTTGAAACACGATAGTAGTTCATTGATTTAACAGGATACTACAGAAAATTAAATCCTGAACGGTACTCAAAAATATATCATACAAAATTGATTTATACATATTGTGTTGTTGAATCCGAGCTGCTCTTAAAACCATTGAACCGAATTGCACTTTATCGCAGCATATTCTGCTCCAATCAAAAGTTTTTAAACCTAGATGGGGGTTATTCCATTGGAACCAGTCCATTTTATGCCTCAAATCAGATATAACCAAAATACCGAAAATGCATTATGGCTTGTCCATTAAATCTCTGATAGTTATACCATGTTAGACCACGAGATTGGTGTTAAACATCAAATAAGAAAGATGGAAGTTACTGACGAAAACAAACCACAGAAAAATTGCTTACGTATTGAAAAAATAGAAAGCCCTCAACAAAAGGAAAAAGAAAATCATCGCCAAAATATATTGGACAAATGATATTATTCTTGCTTATCACTTTGGATTCAGTGAAAAACACTCGACTCTATAGAGCAAAATCACGGATATTACAAAACGTCTTGGATGAATCACTTCTACAGTATTGATTTTCAACCAATTACATTAATCAATTTAAATGTTAATTTATTAAAATTAAATATCAACAATTTCGTTTATCATTTAAAAATTCTAGTCCAGGTACCCAATCAACTATAATTTTTCCCTGAAACAATATAACAATTTTTAATATTTTTCATATTAAATTTAAGCCCCCCTTGGTTTACCGCACTAAAAAAATTTTCTTTTTGAATTATGATTCACTGGTACATAAATAAGAACTTAATCAACAAGACTCAAAATGTCTATATATAGGCGAGAGTATATAAACTGGCACCACACTGACAAATAATCTTTTAAATATTTCCTAACCATAAAAATTCGGAGAGCTTTATTCTATTAAAATGTTGAAATTTTTTTTTTATTACAATACTCTAAAAATGCTAGTAATGATCATGAATAATAATAATAATAATAGTTATAGTAATAATAACAATAATCATAAAAGCTTTAGACAGAAAGCTCTATTAAATTATATAAAACTACTATGTACTATTCTCGTTCATAAAATTCTAGTATCTCTCGGTTATTGAATTAAAAAAATAAAAAAAAAATAAAAAAATTATGCAAAAATAACTAAAAACTATAAAAAAAAATAGAATAGTTTATATTTATATAAATAATTCTGAATTACAATTACTGCACATATATATAGTTTTACATACAACATATAACATACAAATGCAGACAGACACAGCCGGATAAACCAAATGGATATACAACAAATGCATGCATTGTGTAATTTCCATCGCACAACAACATGATGATGGCAAAAAAAAAAAAAAAAAAAAATAAAAAATTAAAATGTTATTGCTCCAGGAGATTTAATTCTGTTGAATAGGGATACCGTGTACCAAAAATTCAAAATTCAGCATCATTCTATATATCGTTCTATAAGGACAGTGAATCTTATTTAATATTTCAACATGTAATCGTCGGAATAGAAGCCTTCAACATGTTATGCTCTTCCTAACGCCCTCTGGTTGTAAAATTCACACATAATAACTGTACAAGGAGGAGCCATAGTAATATTGTCATTGAAATAGCTAAAACTTGTTTCCGGAACCTTCCAATTTGAAAAACGTTACCACACACGCTCAAACGTACACGCTCGGTTCTGCGCGAACTAGTATGGTCGACCCAAAAAGAGTGTTCCTGTATTCCCTAAATTTAAAATTTTTACCATAAATTGAACAGACTTCAATGGACAATCCACCAAGCATTATCTGAGTTTTGGAAATTTTCCATATGTGGCATATTTTCACTGGTTTGATGGACTATAACTATCATGTATAGTTGTTGGATATCGAAGGAACTTATGTTCACCAAATTTCCGTGTTAAAATTAATGGTAACTAATTAATGGCTTGTAATGGTTTAATTTTGCAAGATATAGTTCTAAATACCGTTATTTTTTTAACACATTTGCAATAAAACTTTGATTGCAAACTTATTCGGTCAGTAATTTTAAAAAGTGGGGATAAATTTGGGGGTAGCAAGTAAATTTTAATACTTGCGGTACAATAATTTGGCCACATTTTTATATTAGAATACAGCCCTGATATGTTGGCATCATTTACTAAAATTCTAACCTCAAACTACGAAAGTTGATATTTTGGCTCAGTGTGCTATGCGTCAATTAATGATGATATCGTCATTTGGTACATGTCTTCATTCTATGAAGGTAAATCAGGTGTCATATCATTAGTTTTGGAAGAGTTATGTTGATAATAAATAAGGAAATCACGCACTTGTACATTTGAACAAGCACCCAAGTTGCCCAAGATGGCCCGTTATTTCGGATCATCAAAATGAGCATTGTATAAATTAACATGTAAGGGAGAAACAGAACTTCCAAGTTGTAATTCATTACAATGAAAACGCGAAAGTACATCCGACTCGCAGTTGTCTCTTCGGCGAGCGGGACGTCCCGAGAGATCCCGTTGTCCCATTAACCACTTTAAACTTGCGTGTTCCGTGATTATGGTAAATTTATATTAACCTCTACGTATTGCCGAAATCTCTTGATACAGCCGCCAGACATTCAAGTTTAGTCACAATGTAGATGCCGTATTAAATTTCTTCGAAAAATAAGTAACATGAAGTTCTTCGCCGCTGGAAGTCTTCTGAAACAGGACACTCTCTTTTCCAGTTGTTGAGGCATCATACAGAATATAAAAAGTTTTTTAATAATCTGCATCGCAGAGCAATGACGTGATCAGTGCTGCAGATCATTCTAACACTCAAATGATTTTTCCGCTTCAGGTGACCATACGTGTTTTCGATTTTTTCGTAAATTTTTTCCTTCACTAAGTCAGCGTAACCAGATATAAAACGTCGGTACCACCCGGAGTGTTTTTGAACGAGCGCTGGTAAAATTGGAAAAAATTAACAACACTCGAAGTTTTTCGATGCGTTAGAAAAGACATAGGAATCAGTCATTTGCAGTTAAACAGGCCATTATTGGTTCATACCATATCAACAATCTACTTTCATTGGTTTCAATTCCAAGGTTCCTTTTGAATTATTCTAGACAACAAAAAAAAATTGTTTCTCTGTCCCAAAGACCTTTCGGTTGCTAACAGCAACCTTTGCGCTTACAAAAATGTTGTTTCTTTTTAGAGATTGCTCATTGCACCATACTTTTAAAAAGCTCAAATACAGGGCGGGAAGAATGAAAGGAAAAGCGCGGTACACTCAGACAAGATTCGGCAATAAACAAAATGTCTATTTACATACTTATAAAAAAATAAATTTAATTAAAATCTGATTTAAAAGAAACTTAACTAAAACTTAATTACAAAAAAAACTTAACTAAAACTTAACTACAAAAAAACTTAACTTAATAATAATATAATATATAAAAAATTAACTATGATTTTTTACTGTAAGCATAGGTTCACGTTAGTTTATCCATTTTCTGTGACTTTTAGGACATGAAAATCCAGAATGACTTTTATTGAAAATTAACCTATTTAAGTATTCAGCTAAAAAATAATTTACTTTTATTTTTCGATTTAAATTTGTAGTGTTATTTCTATAATTTGTAAATTTCATTTTGAAAATGTTGAAAATCTGATAGAAATATCTTCTCGAGGAGAATTTATTATTACAAAACTGAAATGTCAAATATTATGGTCGATTGTCTTCTGTATTAAGGTGTTGTCACATTGACATCTAATTATAGCCTCTTTTCGTAATTAGGTTTTAACGCTACATGAATAAAATAAAATACAGACGTTTTTTACAACAACAATTATTATTTTTTGTTTTTGACATTGAGTTTTGTATAGTATAACCAAATTAAAGCTACAATATAGGCATATTTGCCTATATTGTAGCTTTAATCTATATATTCTGGGTGATTTTTTAAAGCTGAAACTTTAAAATATCTTGGAAAATAAGCACTCTACGAACAAAATGTAGCAGATTAAAATTTAATCATTCTGCAGGGGAAATACATTAGTACTAAACTTATACCCCCTCTTCTCCTTGTAGGTGGGGTAGGGGGTAACTTTGAAATTAAAACAGGAAAACCTATTTTTTATTGCAGATTCTGACTCTCCAGCTTAAAATAAGTACGTAGGTTAGTGAATTTTGGCAGAAATCGGTTAACCGGAAGTGGCTGCTTAGGGAGTTTTTCGAGTTTTGTAAATATTTCAAAAAGTACAGCACTAATGAGGAAACTGTTAGATGCAAAAATGTTGTATTAAAAAAAAAATAAAAAAAATCTGCCAATTCCGGTTAGCTGATTTCCGCCAAAGTTAATTAACTTGCGTACTTATTTTTAGCTGGAAAATCAGAATCTGCAATAAAAAATAGGGATTTCTATTTTAATTTCAAAGTTACCTCGCGCCCCACCTACAAGGAGGGGAGGAGGGTACTAGTTTTAGCACTAATATATTTCCCCTGTGGAATATAATTAAATTTTGATCTGCTACATTTTGTTCGTAGAGTGCTTATTTTTCAAGATATTTGAAAATTTCAGCTTAAAAAAATCACCCGGTATATTCAAAAACAACCGACGTTTTTTTCCTTCGGACATTTGCGCATGAAAAAACCCATCGAAAATTATAAGTGAGTTCGGAAAAATCGTTTTTTGAAAAATTTGTTCCTAGTAACGACAAAACAAAATAATCCAAATCATGTATTCAAAATTGTTAAATTATTAGAAATTTATTATTTTAATAATTAAAAATGATTATTTTTCATTATTTTTTATCAATTATAATTAAAAAATATCTGTTTTTAGAAAAACGTCCGTAATTTTGTCGTGTGGCAATACCCTTAAAGACTGTACCATTAAGATATGTTAAAATTTTTTTTACTAAGACTGTGTCCGAAACCTATGATAAATATTTTAAATTTATTTGAAAAATATCCCCCTACATTTACAAATTTTAATTATTTTATTTTATCAAAACCAATTAGTGAATTTTATTCTTTTAAGTTTTATTGGCGACTGCAAACTACTCACAAGTACTTGTATATTTACTAGCAACTACTCATGCTTATACGATGGTGTAGAAATCGAAACCATTTACGCGTAACCATTTACGCATAAAACTTTCGCTAGATTATTTTAGGTGTAAAATTTACAATAAATGGCTTTAATGATTATTTTCGAGAGATTTTTTTTCAAGATTTCTTAATTTTTGAAAACATGTTTGTTTATATGTTGTAAATGTCAAATATAATACGAAGTTATTTTAATTTTGATAGAAATGAGAATTATTATTCTTTGGTTTTGATAGTGTGGTTTTATAATTAAAAATATACACATTAAAATAAATATACAGTAAATTATAGGTTATGTTTTACGTCTAGATTAATTTTTCATAGTTCCGCTGGTCATCTACTTGCTTGCAAGTATTTGTATTGTAAGCATTGTAGTACAAATTTCTCCCATTTGTCAAAAATTATCATATATCAATTGGCCGTGATAGTTTGTGTGTATTCGGTATTATCAAATAAATGTCAAAAATTTGTATTAACAAATATTTATCATGGGTTTCGGACATAGTCTTAATAGGAAATTTTCTGTGAAATTATGTTAGGATTCCGCTAGCAATAATGCTTTAAATTTATATATATATATATATATATATATATATATATATATATATATATATATATCAGGGGCGTATTCAGGGGGGTGTTTAACTAGTTTGGATGGCAACTGTCACCAATAGAAAAATTTCGCGGTAGCACTGCATTTCATCAATATTATGTAAAGATCCAACATCACCATAATGTTATCTACTGCAAAGCGAAAACTGTCCAGGATTGGATAATTTATATTAGCATATATTAGGGTTGGATCTAACAAAATAAATGACTCATTCTAAAATTTATATTTTACTAATTGCTAAAAAGAATGTAGGTACTAAAGATCAACATAAAATTTTAAACAGTTACATTATCAAGTCGATCATAAAGATTAGTTGACAATTGAAAATACCGCACATTACAATTTGATTCTATGTTCAAAGAAAGGTTAAATGGCCATACTTAAACGTATTTTGCAAGAAAAGGAAGGTTTGTTCCACTCCAAGTTTTTAATATGTTCAATAAAATTAAATGATAAAAAATTTGCAAAAAAAATGGACTTTTATAGAGAAAATTTAAAAAGAACATTTTGGCGGGAAATTTGAAAATAAAGGAACTACTACTTATTTTTTTATATTTCTTGAAACAAGCTCTATATCATAAATATCTGATAATTAGTTTTATTTTTATAGCCATAAACACTACATCATGTTTGTCATTTTGCCCAAAATTTGACACCCTGTGTTTTAAAAACCAACAAATACAAAAAAAAAAAATCGTGTTCTAAAAATTTTTTTTTGAAAGGGTAACTTTGAAATTAAAACAGAAACCCCTATTTTTATTGCAGATTAGGATTCTCTGGTAAGAATTAGTTCGTAAGTTAGTTAATTTTGGCGGAAGAGGCTGCTGCCATAGGGAGTTTTTTGAGTTTTGTAAATATTTCAAAAAGTACTCATGAGAAAAATGTTAAGTGCAAACATGTTGTGTTAAAAAAAATAAACAAAAAAATAAAAAGGAATAAAATTCTGCCACTTCCGGTTAGCCGATTTCTGCCAAAGTTAACTAACCTACTTACTTATTTTTAGCCGGGGAATCCGAATCTGTAATAAAAAATAGCGGTTGCCTTCTTAATTTTATAGTTTTTCCCCGCCCCACTTACAAGGATGATTTATCTTGGACATTTTGTTCGTAAAGTGCTTATTTTCCGAGATATTTGAAAGTTTCAGCTTAAAAGAATCACCCGGTATATATAAATAAAAATGTACATGTTCATTTGTTCAATCCCTAAAAACTCCGAAAGCTCTTCACCGATTGTGTTGTTATATACCTATTTCAAACCTATGACAGGCTATTTCAAACCTATGGCCTATTTATTTTCATTTCGAAATCGCACAGCATCAGGCTGGTAAATAAATAAGCCGCAATGAAGCTGTATGGCGAATTCATTTTAATTTAGAAAATAGAAAGCGCATTTATTTCATAGGTGCAAATTTGCAACAAATAGTCCTGATTCCACCGGCTGCAACGTTAACTGCTTTCTTTACGTTAACTCAAAATGACACGTTTTCAAAAATAATGATAATTCGGAAGTGCCTATGTATTACACATAGAATGCGAGTAGAAAATCATTTGAACGGTGCAAACGAGGAGAGCGAACAACCTGGCATATTCAAAGAAACAACGATAAGCTGACTGTACACCGTGCATCTCAATCAAGATGAATGCTTTTTTCTTTACATGCTGTTGATAAATGTGCCCGGTCCAACGTCTTTCCATCAACGCTTTGCAGTCAACGGCATTATACATTCCACATTCCGCAGTGCATGTCAATCTCTGAAATTATTTAAGAACAACCGACACTAGAATGTATGCATTAATTGATCATTTTGCTTTGTAATTGTCATTGAACATGCAATATTTGGGATGAATAATGAACAATGGCACACAAAAAATCGCTCGATGCACAATCACACAAATCTTGCGCAAATTTGTGTAGAAACATCAGCGGACGAAATAAATGCTTGCCTGAAATACACTACTTTAAATACAACTAAAATACACTAAGTAAAGGGGTTGAAATTAATTACAAAACTGCATCTCCAGCTGCAAAACGATCGATCAGCTGTGATATTCTCACATCAATTGCTAGAAATTGAGATCGGAAAAGTGTCGGTTGATCTGACCTCAGGACAAATTTAATCCAAGAACGAAGCCGTCTATCATGTCATTGTGCCAATTATTAGGTTGCGAAATATCAACCAGCCAAAGCTTTAAAATCGCAGTCCTATATGATTCCAACAGATATAACATTTCAAATTAAATAAATTGCAATTACCACCACGATTGGCGTTTGCAATCACCATCAACAAAGCTCAGGGTCAATCTTTAGAATTGTGCGGTTTAGATCTAAACACGGATTGCTTCTCACATGGACAATTATATGTTGCGTGTTTTAGCGCTGGCAAACTAGACAACCTCTATATCTGAGCCGCAGCAACGCGTGGCCTTATATATATATATATATATATATATATATATATATATATATATATATATATATATATATATATATATATATAATTTATATATATATATATATATATATATATATATATATATATATATATATATATATTTATATATATATATATATATATATATATATATATATATATATATATATATATATATATATATCGTGGAAGAGGCACAGTATGCAGCCCACTCATTGCACAATATTATATAAGATGACTCATATATGAAAATTATTTGAAAAAAAAAAAAAAAAAAAAAAATTTCAAATTAATTTTCAATTTCCATCGATTCGACAAGCCTCTTCATAAACTAATCCAATATTTTTTTTTTCAATCATCAGTTAAACACGAGAGTGATGAAAATGCAATTATAAATCGAATAAAAAAAAAATCATTTCCTCATGTAAATCACATATTACATATACACATATATAGAGGTTGTAATTTCCCGTAATTTTCAAATCGAACGTATGGAAAAATTCAATTTGATTGCTTGCAAGTATTTTTTTTTGTACGTTCTAGATTAGAAAATGATTAGGGTTCGAACGGGAAATTATTCAAGCAATTCGATAAAATGCATGTCCAGCATAATTATCGGATTAGTATTCAAACATGCAATGAGTTAAAGGTATATATATATAGACCCGTGTAGATATAGCATTGTCGCACGTCCGAACGGAAAACATTTTTCCTAAATAATTCGAACGCAAAACGTTCATTATTGATCAAACAATTTCCTATGTATACACATAATTTTTTGTGTATTGTTTGCTGTTATTTAATTTTTTGTCGGGAAAACGCAGGAAAATCAACTAAATCGATTGTGTATGTACGCGAGTATATATATGAAAAAATAAAAACAAAATTTGGATACAAAAACAAAAACAATAAAATAAAATACTCATCCCCCGCAATATATAGTAGATATCTAACGACTTTTTTTTTTGTTATTCTCTAAACTGGGAATATTTATTTTTCCATTTTTCATTTAATGATTTTTTGTTCCCAGTTTGTGTGTGTGTAACAGATCCATGTATTAAAAGTGAAGTAAAACAGACATTCCGATGTTCTGGTGCCAGTACACATATACAGACGTACATAGAAAAAAAGGGTTACCAAAAGAACATTGATCCGACTTTGGTATATATAGATTAGTTGAGAAACTCACGCACGTGGAAAACAAGAATATAAAAAACGAAAGGGACTAAAATTTTGTGTAATTACAGTCATCGAATAATTAAGAAGAAAACGAAATGAAACGTTTTGGAATTTTGTTGTAAATGCGGATAATCAATGCGATTTACGGTTGAATGAATTATAAAAGCGCGCAGCACCGTACACAAGATAAAATGTATAATTTACGTATATATTGATTTTTGAAATGGGGAAAATTTCGAGAAAAAGGGTTTGTTCGTGTACCTCTTTCTTCGTCGCAACTGAACATCTTTCGTTTGCACATACGGATATAAATCCATCCATAAAAACGATATATCCCATTATGTTTTATATATATGTATAGACACACAACAGCATATTCAATTTTTGTGATTATTATATCCATTGTGTTCAATGTGTGTGTGTATATAGTTTTTCTACTGTTCATATTCAAAAGCTCATAAAATTTGCATATCTTATCCAAAATAACAATAAAACGAAGTCGGAGACGAAGAAGACGAAAACAATATATGAAGGGACTGAGAAAAAAATAAAACGTATAAAATCTTATCTTAATGGTCCACACATATGCTGCGTGATACTTTATTTCATTTCACTCTCTCGTACACCTCCCGCAGCCATACATATGGCTGTATATATATATATATATATATATATATATATATATATATATATATATATATATATATATATATATATATATATATATATAAGTGGATCGAATTTTGGTTGGCTTCTTAAAACTTGAAAACGTCAGGACCAAATTGGAAACTTCTTTCTGCGAGTTTGTTCGTAATTGCTACGCAAAGGTTTATAAAAAAAGATTAGTCGAAAATTCTCAACAGGTGGCTCTGTTCCAGTTTGGAAAGTTGGCATTCAATCTTTGGGGTAGTATTGAAAAAATTAGAAAAGCGAATTGGTTCTTCTAGCCTTGAGAGTATACAAAATGGATGACGAACACGTCGAGTTTTATAATACAGTTCGGTGCGTTAAAGAAATATATATGGATAATTTTGATTCGGGAAATGACCAATGTGAATTCCTTTTAAATTGCCGCTTTGCCAAGCTAAATAAGTATCTTGAAAATTATGTTAAGGTGTATGGTAATTTAGTTAATTGGCGGTGGAGTTGGATGATGAAGCAGTTTTGGAAGGGGTTGAGTTAGATTATCTTGAGTTTCAAAGGCTCACATTTTTTGAGTTAAAGTTTTTGTTTGTAAAGGAATTGGATAGGTTTAAAAGTGTTTTAACCAAAATAGATGAAGTCGAAGCGGTACAACAGACAAAGGTAGAAGAGGTCAATGGGGAACCAAGATTGGATAAACCGTTAGAGGGTTTGAAAATTCTAGTGTAACGAGAAACGAAACAGTTATAACCGTTAATTCGCAAAATTATATTGAATCACAGTCACAGGTGGCATGTTCAGTTTCAAATTTTGATTCGATAAAACTACCGAAAATATCATTATCGCGCTTTAATGGTAGCTTAGAGAAATGGCTTCAGTTTAGGGGCTCATTCAAAATAATGATGACTGGTAATCCAGCATTGTCGGATTAAGAGAAATTTTATTATCTGAGCGGAAGTTTAAATGGTGAAGCCAAAGGTGTAATCGATGAAATAGAATTTTGCAATGCCAGATTTAAACTCGCGCGTGACGCCTTAATGTCAAGATTTGCTGCCGTAAAGCGGTAAGAAAAGGCAAGACAGATAATGACGCTTCGGCCAAAAGGTCGACTGATTTGTCACTCAACGATGTTCTTTTCGTAGGTCCAGTCGTACAAAGGGATTTGTTTTCGGTTATTCTTGGGTTTCGAAAATTTGTCTACGGATTTACAACCGAATTTGAAAAATGTATAGATAAATAAATGTTTGTAAAGAGCACACTCCATTGCAGAAGCTAATTTGGCGCGAAAATCCAAAGAACAATTTAAAGGAATTTGAACTACAGACTGTAACGTATGGTACGTCAGCTGCACCATATTTGGCAACTAATGCCCTTGTTTAATTAGCTATTGATGAACAACAACAATATCCATTGGCAGCTAAAGCAACTTTGGAACATTTTTATATAGATGATTTGACCCAAACTCAACTAATAAAAATGTTAAAGACAGCAGGAATGAATCTGCGAAAATGGGCGTCTAATGATCCAAGATTATTAGAAAATATTCCCATAGAGAATAGGGAACAATTAGTCAATTCAAACGAAACTATTAAAACGTTAGGTTTAATTTGGAATTCTACAACCGATAAATTCAAGTTTGACATTGGTATAACTCATATGCCAGCAAAAGTTTGATAATACGACTCTTTTTTACAAAAAGAGTCGTATTATCAAACATGGCGAAGCTGTTTGATCCTTTTGACCTTATAGCTCCTGTTATAGTTGTACTGCACAAATTTTGATGCAGCAAATTTGGCTCAATAAAATCGAATGCGATGAAATAATTCCAGATAATCTACATATAGCGTGGGAACAATTTCACAATAGCTTAGATATGTTGGATATAATACAAATAAATAGATGTGCCGTTCCAGAAAATACAGTTCGAATAGAGATGCACGGTTATTCGGATGCTTCTCAAAAGGCGTACGGCGCGCGTGTTTATTTGAGATACATAAATCATGAATGTCAAGTTAGTGTGAATCTTTTATGTAACAAATACCGGATAGCTCCTTTAAAGGTAATTTCAATCCCAAGGTTAGAACTCAATGCGGCATTACTTTTGGCTAATTTGGAAGTTAAGGTAAAAGATTCATTGAATATCGATGTAGGGAAGATTTTTCTGTGGTCGGATTCTAGTATAGTGATTCTAGTATATGGACCTATATTTACACATAAGTCAATCTACTTTTTGCCAGCTCCACATTCGGCTGTTTCCCAACCACAGCAACCAAAGGTTACGTCAATATGCCACATAAAAAATTTTTGATACTTCCAAGGCATATAAAACCTTTCTTTTTCGGTACATATCACATGCATTTAAATAAAATTGAAAATTATTTCTTCGCCTAATATGTTGGAAAATTTCAATTTTCCATATTATGCAAAGGTAACAAAATATAGGATATACACCTACGAACACATATAAACGAAGGTAATCGAATCAAAATTGAAAACCATAATCTGGAAATATTTTTTAATATAGATGTTAACGTTTTGGGTGCTGTATGACTTATAACAACTTTATAGTTAAATCAACTGTCAAAAACTATTGAAGTAAATAATTTCAAGATTTGTTTCACCATCAACGCGTTTTCGAGAAAATATTGATTGTTTGATGAACACATATTTTGAGTTCATAAAATTATCGTAATATTGTTACAAACCTAAATTTAGAGAAAGACATGATGGTTAAATCTGTGTTAAAATGATCATAACCTGATTATGGTTATAATCACCTCACCAGTTGCTTTTCCTACTGCATAGACTGATAAAGGCATTTGCAAGATTTCAACCGTCCGTTTACAGTTGGCTTAAAATAGGGTTCCAACATCAAAAAAAAAAGAAATTAAGAATATTTAGTTTCTCCAGATTTAAAAGACCAAGCTTACATCGGAATTAAATTCGAATAATTTTTGGCATAAATATTACATTCCCAAAAAGTTGTCTTAATAAATGTTGATCAATTTTGGTCAGAAGCATTCAATCACGTAAAATAGTTACGCCTAAATGCGGTTTCAAAATAATATTATAGTATACATATTTACCACTAATGCGCTGTTTTCGTTGAGTGTATATTCGAAATAAAAATTTTATAGTATGGTTCAGTATGTGATTTTTAAGAGATTGGTAAGGTAGTGTGAGAAGTCTAAAATAATCTATATGCACGTAAGTTTTATTTTAAGTCATTGATAGTGCCGACGTTCAGCACATCGTTCATTACTTAATTTAAAAATGACTTTTTCGACTCGTAACTATTTAATTTCACATACTAAATCATACTATAAAGTAAATATTTTTAAACACACTCTAAACGTTAGCAGCGCTTTATGTGTCAATTTATGTACTAGTCCATATAATTTTAGTTGTCACGTCAAAATGTTTTCAAATTAATTTTAGTGAAATTAATTTTTTTAAAATTATAAAATTAAATTATTTGATAGTTAAAGAATAGTTTAGTGATTTGTAAACAATACCAAAAAGTTTTTGAATGAGTAACATACATGATAAAACATTAACATACAAAAAGAAAAAATCGCATTTGAAAATGTACACCAGTGTAAATGTACACCAGTGTAAATGTTGAATGTACAATTTTATCTAAAAATACATTTAGGCGCTACTATTTTAATTTCAAATTATTGAGCAAAACTACTGGAAAATTGTTGGATGGGCTTTGTAATTAGAATAGAGGTTACAATTGTCAGTAATTATGGAGGAAATACCACAATGTTTGGGTAAGCTTACATTTTTGATATATACTAGGAATAATTGTGGTTGTCTGATTAACAAACTGACCGACGCACATAATAGTCACGCGCCGTGAGTTAGGGTGTGTGTTTTGAATGTGTAAACTCTTTATATTATATTTAATATTTGGTAGATGCAAGCAGATCGTTAGTCAATATACTAATATTGAATCGTTAGTCATTATACCAGTCCAATATACTCGCTGTCTTTTTATTTCCTGAACGATAACAGCAATCTTAATCAAATTGTCATGACTGGACAAAACTCGGTACTTGCATTCATGGTTGCGTTTGGAGTCATACATTATGCTAACGATATTCGAAAGGAGAATCTTGTTCTAGAATATTATCAGCCGTCTCTCATACTCAGCCGTTAGGGTCTGGCAGTCACAGTCAAATATGACATCAGAAGTTCAGCTTGTCGGTATATGCAAAATATTTAATTGTTAGTTGTGGGCGTAGATTATACAAAGCACGGCCGCCTGTGGAGAATCAAGTTGTTATTTCACAGTTACCGTTTAGTCTAATAGTTTTAAAATTAGTCTCGATTTATAAAACCGACCTTGACAGTAACCGATGGTATATTGTGCTATAGTGGCGTGATTGCTAGAACAATGTAATTTTTGCTGTTAATTTTTCGCGCCGAATGTCTGGAAGTCCAGTACAATCCGGCAATTTATTTAACGAATTAAAAAAAACTAGCCATTTTAGTAAACTATTAGACAAATGATATTTGTTGAAGTTGCCTTCTAGATAGAATAATAAGGGATTTCACTAATTTAATTCCAATAATTCATATACCATTGATATTAGTTTATGTCCTTTAACTTTGCATAAGTTGTCAATATATTTCATATATAGGGTTGCCAACTTAAAAGTGTTTCATGAAAACACTCGACCCGGAGATTACAATCAAAAACTAAAAAAAAAACGATTATGGAACATTAAACCAGTAAAACATCAATATAAACGTAACATGGAATTATGGATAGTCCGAGTTGTTATAAAAGACTCTGGACCTATTCCAAAAGTCACAGGTTTGAGCTTGTAGGCTTACACGTTATAAAATGGAGAACTTCTCCATAAAATCATCTGATATTTCTGGTCTTTTGGCACTACAAATGTTTGCCGAATTATTTTATCGATGCCTCCGGTAAACACTATTTAATGCTTGTGAATTCTGATGAGTATCTGATATGAAATAAAGCACTGATATGGTATAAAGCACTGATTTGGCTCGTTCATAATAACTGCTTGCTCTATGTGGCCTATGGATTTGAAGTCTGCCATTTAGCTACAATATTGATCATAAAAGTCTGGTTGTCGGACTCCTTTCCTCTCCATTGCCATTAATCACTGGAATGCCGTTGTGTTTTATTTTCCAAGTAGATTTGGCGAAGCTTTTAATGGTAAATTTATCATTTGCAATTCTTGTGTTAGTTTGTACAAAGTGACGTTCACATTCTGCTTCGTTTTGTGTAAAGTGTTTTTGCTCTGGTAGTTCTAATATTTCCCATAATCTCCGGGGGGACCAATCAATATTTGCTTTTACTTGAGGAGATGTTGATTCATAGAAACAATTGGCTGTGCGATAGCCAGTGTTGCCAGCGAAAACCCATTCAAAATTCATTTTGAAATGCCTTAATCGGAGTAAGCTGATGGTAATTTTTGTTTACGGGTGTTAAAGCACTATGTTAATGAATTATCGTATTGTACAAGCCAGAAAACGACGGTCACTCTGTATATTCCCCAGAGAACGGTGGTATGTTAATTTTCAGAGTTTTTCATTTTTGTATAATTATTATTTCCCCCGGAGATTTTTCTCTCAAACCCTGAACCCGGAGATTTTCCGATGAACCCCGAGTCTTCGGATGAAAATTACTCAGTTGGTAACCCTATTCGTATATGCACTGCATCTTTCATACTGTTTAAATCTAACTTTTCATACACATTCAGAGTTTTCGTTTAATTAATGCAATGAAGAAAATTAAATGGAACACTTCTACATATGTATAGTAAACTACATAATCTCACACAAGTCAGTTACCTTGTGCAATAAGTGTCGACCACTAGACGCAACTAGTTTAGTTGAAAGAAAACAAGTTATTTAGAAAGCTGCAAAAAACTAATTTCTAAGGATGGCAGATCGGAAGGATGGCAGATCGGAATATGCTGCCTCTTATATCACCAGGCTCATCAACATTACCTATGGTATAAAATAATGCCAAATACTGGCGCTCTGGTCGAGACTATTGATAGTTGAACACTGTCACAATTTCTAATCCCACACATAATCAGTTTCTCGTTGAAACTCGCCAGTGTGGCACCATTTTCTTGAAAATGGACCTTGTTCGGGCTTATCATAAGATTTACATGGCTATAGAGGATAACAATAAAACAGGTAAAACGAACGTTATATTGCCGCTGATACATTTTCTTGGTGATGATTTTTCATCACCTGATTATGATCGGTGATTATGAAGAACTATGACCCCCTGAAGGAGTGCAGAATCTATGGGCCGAATCATCGTCCATGTCAGTACAAGCTGACAGGAGCAATGCAATGTGCAGATGGATTTAAAATCGAACCTTATTCATGCGTCCTTGATTTGGCTGGTGACGGCGCAAGATAGCCCGTTTATAACCACAAAAAAGTTGGGAGAGCTTCGGCCCCAGAAAAGATTGCAGGGTTCAAAAACAAAAAAAAAAGTTTAGGCCAACGCCAAATACAAACCGAAGACTGCAAATATGCTTGATTGCAAATATGCAAATACATTGGGTTTTGGACAATTCTCCTAGCCATGAAGAGATACAAAGTTTATTATGGGTGGATGGGCTTCATTTCTGTTGTGGAAAGTCTCAATTTGTTTTTAGAGAAAGTGCCAATATTTCGGTTAAAAAATCGATATAGAAAGCTGTTTTTCCACAAAAGCCTTTTCCTAAATATTTTTGATGTGAAGAAGAGTATACCATTTCTAAAAAATGTATTTAAATTTTCCATTTCCTCGCCTATTTATAGTGTACTGGTTAATGTAACCAGAAGAATGAGGAAACAGATGCGCCAGGTATGATTTAATTTTGGGCCACTCCAGCTACTATTGATTTGGTACTGGAATAGTCTTTGTTCAAAGACACAAAGTTTCCTTTTTGCAAGGTATTACTCGATTAGTTTTAAAATATAGTGAGGAATTCCTCATGTAATAAATTTATAGACTAAATCCTTATGCCAGAGTATATCAAAATCTTTTTCTTTATTCATAAAAGCTCCGTTGGTTGAATAACTAAATCGTTTTGCGTTGTTAATAGGATTGTACAGCGTTGGTGGTGCTTTAGTAGTAGAGCGTCCAGCACGAAAAATTTAAACTGCCTTACTGAGATGAAGGGTACTACTATGGACTGAATTCCATTGAGAATGACAATTTCCGTAATCTTACTTACTCCGTTTAGAAGTAAAATTCGGTGAGTATGCTATATACTATGTTGAAGAGCTTTCTTGGATTAGAAATAGGGATAATTTTGCCGATTTTTCAACATTCCGGTGAGCTGTGTGATGTTTTTATTTGGTATATTTCTTAGTAGTGAGTTCAAGTTGGGCATGCTAAACAGCTTTTCTTTTGTTAAGATGCCGAAAAATATAGGAATCTTCTACTTTGTTGAAGATTCCTATATTATATGGATTATGGATATAATATGGATATTATGGATTATGAGGAAGAGAGTTGAACAAATATTAATTATTATTTTTTTATTAATTGTTTGTGTACTTTTTTTTGTATAGTGATAAGCGATTTCTTCTGCTATTTGCTTATGAATATGATCTATAATAGAGTTTAACCCTATGACTATTGTTGTGATACAATTTTGATTTTTAGAATCTTATTACGCTCTATATATTACATTAATGTACTGTATCAATGTATTGCTAGTGAACTTTATGTAACTGCCAAATCTTCCTATGGTATGCATTCGTGTGGTTTTACAATGTGCACGACAAACTGATTAACTATTTAAGACGACACACCAACGTTTAGTGTATACCTATAATATTTTACTTTAAATTAGAAACACCCTGTACATATAATTAAGATAACAATTTTTAAAATACACAATTGGTGATAAAATGCCATTTAATGACTCTCGATTTTTTAATCGCTGTCGTATTTCAAATGGATATATATACACAGTGCTAAATAAAATATACAAAATAAGTATTCGACATCTTATTCTTATGTATATTGAACTTAACGAAAAAAAAAATTATTTTATTTAATTGGATTTGAAGAAATAAAAAAATTAAATTAAATTAAAATTAAAATCGTTTAAATTCTCTTCCTATTCTGTATACTTTTCAAACCGAACCAACCAAAGTCGAACGAAAAAACAAAAAAAAAAAAAAAGGATGTTAGAGAAGTTGAAAATTAAAAATAAAGGATTTTTATCTCATTTTTGGGGAAAAAAATATTTTCCTTATCAAACAGGAAATTGTTATTAAATTAAATTTATTTCATTATAGTATTTTATTACTTTTTTTGTTGTAATCCTTGTGTTATGTTTTTCCCTTGTTACATGAAATTAAAAAAAAAATCGAAAATGGAAATTTTCCTTTTTAGCCTATTTTAAATCGTTCCACTATATATATATTCGATCATTTAACATTTAATTGTGAAAATCCTTTTTATTTATATTTAAGGTTGGTCTTTTCGTGTTGTATATATACCTAAAGTATGAATAACTGGAATGAGTTAAATTCGATTATGGTATTTGCACAAAAATCGTTGATATTAATTAAGATAAATTGTTGGAAAAATGTTAAGTATTCATAATTAAGATAGAATCGTAACGATATTTCGATTTAAGGAATAAGTTTGGGATACTTTGTATATCAAAATGCTATAAAATTAAATAATTTAAACTGCATTTAATATTTAAAATATAAAAAATTTCTTAAAGCTGTTAAGACAAAAACTTTTCATTCATACTGATTGCTTTTTTTACTGAAAAAAAAATCATAGAGAATGTAATGAATATATTTTTATAACGTCCATTAACCGGTTTGTTTAACTACATTGAAAATATTATTACTATATTCTTCAACTATGTACTGTGCAAGCAATCAATTTTTCATAAAAGTTTAAGCTTTCAATTTATATATTTCAATATTATGTTTGTACCTTATAAATAAATAAAAAATAAATAAATTGTACCAAGAAATTGTACTAAAGTATACGTGTATTTAATAATAAAGTTATTAGTTTTACGAAGATGGTTTTATAATAACAAATATTGAAGCTCCAAAAAAAAGTCGCAAAATTATGTGCAATCGAAGAGCGTTATAGATTGAAGGTAATACGATTCAAGAAAAGGCCAAATTTCCGTTTGAAAATTGTATGAATCTTTTATGTGCCAGTGAAGTATTGCGAAATGTGGAAATGCTCACACCGCATACAAATGTTATATAAAAATGTAGGGCCTAATGATTTGTTGCCTTATTCCACACTGGACTTTGAAAGTCCAGGGATCCTTTGCAAATTTTCAACCAGCTAATAATGAGTGCTGAAACTATTACTCCTTCCTGGTTCAATAAAAGAGGGATAAAAGATGGAAATGTCTTTTTATTTTGGTAAATTAACGCCTACAAGTTCTTGATGTAAATAAACATGATACGCCGGATACTTATGACGTTTTAAAATTTTCTATACACTGGTTTGGGACAGGCCACATTTGTTCTGTATTTTTTTAAACGCTGAGCGTAAATAGTTATACCATCATCAAGACTCCTGCCTGCTTTTCCATTCGCTAAAGCCATTTTAATACTCTCTTATACAGTTAAAAGCATTTTTTTTGGAGTATTGTTAACAGCCTAAGCAAGTTGTATTTGAATGTTATGTTTGTTCAAAATGTTATCATCCAGCGTGTAAGAAAATATATGGTGATAATATCACCCGACTTAGTGATCCGAAATTACAATGTTCATCTAATTGTGAGAAATCGTATGCTGAAGGTAGTGGGAAAGTAAAAAAAGTAAAGCATCAGTTTTGGATTCGTTCAAAAAAGAGATTAATAAACAAGCTTGTGACCTGAAAATGATGTTAGGTGATGTGATTAAATCCCAGGAGTATACTGCTAATAAGTTGGATGATATTAAAAAAAGTTCCATGGCCTCAAAACATCAAATATTAATCTACAAAAGAAGCTGGACGGCTTGAAATTAATTAATGAAAATTTATGAATTGATATTTATCGTTTGCCTGTAGATAGGTCAAAACAGAAATTATTACAAAATAACATAATTCTTGCGGATCTATCAGGTAATCACCATATTCAGGAAGAAATTACAAAAAATCTATGTTTACATTATGAACTATAGGCGATACGAGGATATTGTATCTTATACGTGAAAGTGTCTGGAAAATCATCCAAACAATAAACCTATTGATGGTGATAGTATAAGATGTAAAAATCAACCTCTTCTATGAAATGCTGAAATTAGTTTCAATAAAATTAAGGACAAGGATGTTCTAATTGTGTAAAAAACCCAACGATTTTAAGAAAAGCGATCACGTTCAGATGTCGTATTTTTTGGAGGTATTCACAAATTTCCGATCGTATACTGGCTTTGGTTGTGGTAAATTGTGCTAAGATTATAAAAATATTAGATTACCTGGGTTAGTAATTCGTCAGATTTGAATGGAAATGGAAAAAGCAGTGCCAATCAGCGAAATTTCCCAACTAAACTAAGCATAAAATGAGCCTGTAAGAAGCTAATATATCCTTATAATGTGCTAATATATCCATATAAAAATAGCCGATGAAATATCACACAGAGAACTTCACTGCCACTGGCAAAAGATTTGCGGACCTGGAGTTTGTCAAAAATCCGAACTTTGAAAAACCTTCTGTTTTGAAAGGACCTTGTTTTCCAGAGAAGAGTGAGCTTTTGTAAATCAAATTTGGATTTGGAGACAATTGGTACTTTGCACATAAGTTCCAAAATTAACAAAGTTTTGCTATCAATCCAGCATAATAACCACAGTAGTTATGAACATAAACTATATTCTGATGTATTTTTACAAATCAATCAAATGAGCAGTTGATACAAAGGATAAAATATTACTGCAGAATACGAAAACGCAAAGCATACCCGCAGCCTTGCTTTTTACTTACTTGCTTTTTACTTATTTTTACGACTAGAAGCCCATCTTATAAAATAAATGTTAAAACTATAGTATCGACGACACATGGAAGAATTGGATGAAAACCTTTATATTCTTATCAAAAAGAGGGCGCTATTTTCCAGAGAGCATTTTAGGGAGACAAATAGTCTAGAAACAGAATACGAATATATTTGCTTGTCTTTATAACAAGCATATAGATTGTCATCTATATAATAAAAATACTAAGAACTCTTTAAAATTTATTCACTTATTCGGAGTGGTTTCAAAATGGGCTAAAACACAATGAAATATTCAAAAGTTAAATTCACGATCTTTATCTGGGTTAATACCAACAATGTGAAGGTTACACGTTTTTAGCTTTTCTCATCTGAACAGATATCTTAAGTAAAGAGATCGACAAAAAAAAAAAATTTGTTCCTGTTTATTTTTAAATATTAAAAAGGCATTCGATTCAGTTAACCATTTTATTTTGCTGTTCGAACTAGAAAGACTTAGGCTTACTGATAAACAGTTAGAGCTTTTTCGAACTTATTTGACTGACCGTAGTCAGCAAGTATCCTTAAACTTTCAATACTCAAGGCTCCAGTCCCGGTCCATGTCTCTTCAAGATTTTCATAAATGACTTAACAATGTTTAAATTTACAAGGTCGAGTAAAATTATTTGCTGATGACTGGTTGTTGATTTATTCCGCTCATCATGTTGATGACCCTTTTTTATCGAGATAATTAGAAATTTTAGATTAAAATACCAACCGGTATTAGCTATTTTGCTTGGTTTTAAAATTATATTTGGCAAGTAAATATCTTGGCAATTATAGCGTTACTATTGCTGAACAATGTTCCTAGTCACCCTAGTCAAATATTTTCTCAAAAATACAATAGCTACGTTTCGGCAGGTGAATTAAGAAGCGATTGCAATATTAAAAGCATATTATTCAAAACGTAGTTTTATTGTGTGACGTTTTAAGAAAAAACGGCGAATGGAAGCCAACTGGTCAAGTTGGTTGTATCATCCTGTTTAAAGTTTCGTAGGTAACGACTTATGTGTTATTTCTAATATTCCGTTCGTTTGTGGATAATACGCTGCTGAATTGATTTTTTTAATATAAAATAGTTTACATAAATTTACAAATCTTCCGACATAAAATGTGATCCTTGATCCGATATTATTAAATGTGTTGCGCCAAAAGTGCAAATAAATTACTCAGCGAATGCTTAAGCTACGGTATTCGCTTCCTGATTTTCGATCGGTATGGCAAATAAAAACTTTGTTAGGTCATCTTGAAAAGTCAGAATATATTTATGTCCAGATTGACTATAGGAACTAATGGACCAACGATGTCGACAAATAATTTTTGAAAAGCCATTGACGATGTTATAGTAAATTGTAAAAATGCCTTTACAATTCAGTGGTTTATGTTTATTTATTTGACATTTGGAGTTCTCCAGGGGCATTTTCACATATTGGTAGTGTCCTAGGCTGCTACTGTAGGCTGTTTTCTTTTTATCGGATGATTTCATCGATAATTGATGATAACCGTTCGCAACGTCAAGTGTTTTAATGTATTGACTACGTCCTAATTTTTCTTAAATGTCGGTGATGTTTGGAAACGAAAACACATCACTGATAGTAGATTAATTTAACTTTTAAAAATCTACGACAATTCGAAACTTCCTAGAGCCATCTTTGGACTTCTTCGGAACTACCAACAAAGTAAAATTCCAAGGAGGTTGACTTGGCTCATTATATTTTCCTGTAGCATTTCTTGTACTTGACTTTCAATTTCTTCCAAAGAAATCAAAAATTTTGACTCACCCGTTGTACTGGATTTATCTCGCATCTATTGAATGAATGCTTTTATTGCTCGTTGTGATAGGTCATATTAATTATTCTCTGATTAACTATTTTATTGGGTATGATGATTTGTTGTTGTTTGAAATTTATGGTTGATCATCGAGTTTGGTAGTCGATAATTAATTACGAAATAATGATCGGATTTAATGATAATGATATGAACCCATGATACTGATGATAATGATGTCCATAATGATGATCAATGTGTCGAAATCAGAACGTCTTGTGCTAAATCGCAAAATCTATAGGTGGCAAATTTAGATCACCAAAACGGGAAATTACACGATCTGGAAATTACTCATATATTAATTGAAATGTTTTTCGAACCGTATTACATGTAGCAACGTCTTGTAGAAACCACTAGTGATCCAGATATATATCTTGGAATTTACGCGCATAAAACTGAATTATAATGTCGCAATATCGAGTACTATTAATTAATATTGCTTGATGCCTCCGACCATTTTGGCGAGTAACGAAACCATTAGAATGAAAAGGAGTCTAGAACAGTAGCTGTCAAACTTTCATTATTTTTTATAAGTTTGTGATCCCTATATAGCTTTATGTAGTTGGTAAACAAATTGAGTTTCCCGAAAATCTACATAAAAGCTCTTCCTCTTTTTAAAATAAATTAAGGTCATTAACAAAAATCAAATCAGTTTTGCAAGAGTCTAATTTACAAAGCTTCGATCTTGAATCACTTTAAAGTTAACTATTACTTAATGGTAAATCCAGGCCTGGAGTCATCGAATCAAAGGCGGCAAACTCCTTTTTTATTAATAATTATTCCTCATAGGATAGATTCTTTTACACATTTTCATATTCTGTATTTGTTAAGTTTGACACTTTTTGAATGTTAATGTAGTCTATCGATTCTCCAATTACTTCCATACGACAGATTTTTTTTATGTTTCGCAAAATACTCTATCTGCTTTGGAAAAAATGAGTTGTCAAAAATATGGAAAACCACTTCAATTTCACGAACGTTCGGAGGTGCTTCAGTAGATAATCATCTACAACACATCAATTATGCTGGAATTTTTATTTTGCTCACAACTTCTGGCGACTAGCCCCGAATTATTTTATTGGCCTAGAAAATACAACCAATGCTATTTCATTCGATCCCAGTTCATATTTGTCTTTATTCTAATGATAAGGAAAAAACATTTTATGGCCATCCCAGCTGTTATGGAGTAAGTTTTTAACATCTTTTTTTACGCCATAGCTAAATTGAGGATATTCACTTTAAAATTATAAAATTTCCAAGCTTTTAATATTTAATACGGGCCTTTTAACATTTAAAAGCATCATAATCGAACTTACATTTTTTTGTGCTTATTATATTTTCAAGTGCCACAAAAGCACTTTGAGATGACATTTTTTTTAATCAAATATTTTTAATTTGACCTTTTAAACCGTAAATAAACCAACACTGAATATTTTAAGCTTTCTTACTAATTTCTAAGTCATTTTTTTATACAAAACTTTAAAGATTTAAATTACAAACAATATGATTAGACAACTAAAATTACTGCTAAACCATGGTAAAAATATTTCTTAGTACCGAATCATTTTTTCTCTATAATTGTCACTTCTTATTTCTCAAAGATATTTTTTGATTTTATTAAAAGCTTTTACCGATAATGAAAAATTTATGACTATTATGTTAAAGGACAAAAATTATTTCCAAAAACCATTCTTAGAAAAAAAAATGATTTATTAAATTGAAATGTTTAAAAGTTTTATAATTTTAGGACTTGGTCGGTAATTTTGTGAGCTAATATCGTACGCTTATCGTACTATATAAGCACATGCTAACGGTATCAAGAGAAAGAAGACACCAAAAAATAGTAATCATCCTTCTAGGTACTGTACACAAAAACTTTTCATTACAGTAAAAGTCAACGGTAAGAACCAGAAAAAAGTTTGGATCTTTGCACAATGGAACATTTTTAGGGCTGCTTGAACTAATTAGTCTACCTTCATATATGTCGAAAATACGTGTGAGGAACTATAATTCAAATAATGGCTCAAAAGGTCCACAATATAATTGTTGACGAAATAAACTATTTTGGTAATTTCAGTATGTCAATCGATTTAACACCAGTTCTGGCACATATAAACCGGTTAAGTATTGCAATTGGGTACTTAAAAGACGGGCAATTTATAGAACGATTTTTAACGTTTCTGGAAATAGAAAGCTCTATACGGGCGAGGAAAATTGCAACCAGGTGTTACTGTATATAAGGCAAGTTTGTACATTTAATTTTGCAAAATGTAGGGGTCAATCTTACAACAATGCTGCTAACATGTCTGGTCGTTATAAGAGGATTCAGCAAAAAATTATAGAAGTAAACAAAACTCGAAGTGCTGGCGACTGCCAGAAGCAGTAAACTTCTTTTCTGTGGTGCAGTTGCTCTATACTTTTTTCGGCATCAACTAGTCGTCAGGGGATCCTTAAATCATTTATTGGTGATGAAAGTGTCTTAAAATCTCTTTCCAATGCCAGATGAATGGCACATGCTATGGCGACCGCTGAAATTTTAAAATAGATCGTAAATATAGTAGAAGACTTAGTATTTATTGCTGAAGACCAGTCACAGAAAAAAGAGGCTAGGAGAGAATTCAGTAATGTTTCAAATAAAATACCGGAGCTAATTAATTTTCATGGAAAGTTATATTAGACAGTTTCCATAGAGTCAGTTAATATGACTCGCAAGTTTATAATCTTTATACTTTACGAGATGAATTTGACAAATATGAAGCCAATTCAAAACAAATGCTACAAGATGTCAATTTCAAGGCAACTCAACGATTATGATGCACCCAGAAAATCGATTTCGAAAAAACGCTTTTTATATAATTCTAGATAAACTCCAAGTGGAGATGAAAAGCAGACGATATATTTATAAAGAAATAGCACATCGTTTTAGCTTTCTAAGTGATTTCCTAGATATCGCCACCACGGCACCTTCCATTGAGCTTACAAGTTAGTTTCCATGTTTTCAACAGCTTATTGATGTCTTCACCAGTTGCACGCATATATGTTTCATAAGTTTAGTCAACATTTAGTAATGCTAATAGTCGCAAATTGTTCATCCGAGCATTCATTTTTGCAGTTAAAATACTTTCAAAATCCGTATTGAATGACTCTGCAACAAGGTAGGCTACATAAATAATCGTTACTAATTATAGAAACAGATCTGTTGTGAACAATTAGTTTTGATTATCTGATCAAACAATATATATATATATATATATATATATATATATATATATATATATATATATATATATATATATATATATATATATATATATATATATATATACCAAGTGTTTAGGGTACCTCGAAAGCTTAATTATTTCACAATTATTGTGTATTGTAGTTTTTTATCACTTTGATTCAGTGACTCACATAATAATATAAAAGCAGTGCCATCTGTGTTCAGATATCTTAACTTTTTTTTCATTTTATCGTGTTATGACAATTTTAATGGATTTTGAGTGAACTTTTGAGATTTATGTCATAATTTAAAATATCCAAATGTTGCTATTTTCTTGAAACAATACAAGTTCGTACCACATACTAAAAACAGATATAAAGAAAACCAACATATTGCGTCTTTTCAAAAAAAGAAATGAAAAATTGACTTCGATTTCAACTCGAAATTTCCCATTAATACCATTCAAATCGTGTAAAATTGTAATTAAACAAACAAAAAATACTGTATCAATACAGCCAGTCATTCTAAATAAACATTAGGTATACCACCGTACCCGCGTATCCTTGCTATTGTAATTAGAAAACGAACGAAAAAAAAAAAATTGTTATTTTTAGTTTGTCAATTTGTCATAATGCTATATCGTTATTTGTTTAGTTTGTACTATATAGATTTGGTTTCATTTGCGGTTCGATATCGTACCTGACAGTGACTGTCGCTATAAATTTCAAATATATTTATATTATTTTCGATTGAAATGCGTGTCACTCGGATTACAGATAAATCAATCATTTAATTAGAATATTTTTGGCATAATTGATTTTATATATACAACATATACTTTTACCTCCCCTCGTCTATATATTTATATACATTAAGTACACGAAGTAGATACCTTGCTGTAATGCTATTTGACACCCAATCATGATTTTATTTTATTTTTTTTTCAATATTCTCTCTATATGTACAACAGGAAAAAAGCACACCTGTTTTCCGTGTTATTTCCCCAAAAAATTATAAATACATATAAACGAAATTGGTAATAGAAAAGTTCACAACGCTTTTTGTTATTTTTTGTGTGCCAAATAATAAAAAAAAAACATAAAAAGCACACAACGAGATGGGAAAATGTATAGCAAAAAAAAAAACACTTTGCTTTGTCTGTTTTTCATGTTTCATGTTATCAAATCGATTGTGTAAGTAAGTGTATATACGAGCAAAACTCTAGTAAGGTGAACACAAAATTCTCATTCAAAAGGATAAACAATGTATATACACCATCAGGACTATATCTGTCTGAATTTCACTAATACACAAAAGGTTAACAAATTTTGGAACAATACTGATGTTTCTTGTTCGTTTATCTAACAACAAGAAAAACATTATGTACAAACAAAAACATTCAGACACACACAAAAAAAAAAAAAACATTGATAAAAGGAGCAAGCATCGCAAGGAAATTAGAGATAGTCGTAATGTAGTAAATACCATTCTATAAAATACTCGTACTAGTCACAATCAACCTGTTTTGCTTATGAACATTAAAATGTTAATTTTATTGTTGTTGTGTTTTAGCACGAGGAAATTAAAAAAAAGAAGGAGAACAACAATAATAAGGGATTTTACTTATAATGTGAAAAATGTTTTTTTATGATATATTTTGTGGGGGATGCTGCAATTATGAAATTAAAAATTATTTAAACTGCAAAAGGGCGTTATATTGCTAGATGGTTGTGTACATTAGAAAAACTATGCTAATATACATTCAATTTAAGCATTTCTACCACATACGATAAAGTATCACTTAAGTTGGCCTAATATTTTTTAAAACTGGGAAGCTAAACGAGATGTTTGCCATATTTGAAAACAAAAAATAAATTAAAAGTAATTTAACAGTTTTACCAATTCATTTTCAGATATAGTCTTAAAATGTTTTAAAAAATAAAAGCTTAAGTATATAATGAATTTAAAAATGTGGCATGGCCAATAGAAATTCATTAAACTTTAAGCTTGTAATTGTAAAGTTCTATATATTTAAGCTTGTAATTGTAAAGTTCTATACATGTAATTTTAAAATAAATTATAAGATCCAATAAGGTAGCACTTCTTGTACTTTAGTACATTTATATTTATATCAGCCAAGAAGATCATGAAAATTTAAGGACCCATTTAAAATATTGGCGAAAAACGATAACTCTAGCAGAATATCTCTGCGCTAGGAAAGCTACGACTAAATACCTTCGACAAAAGAAGCGCGATCATATGAGATCTTGTATCGAAAACATCAGCTTCCAAGTGAAAATAGGAAACTCAAGGGACTGTTTTGCTAACGCCAGAAATCTTACTAAAGACTTCCACCCAAGAGCTGAGAACAAACGTAGCTGATGTTCTCTCAGTATGTCAAACCCACTTTCAAAATCTGCTAAATCGGAACGACAAAGTGGCCCCATTAGAGCAATGGTTAAGAGGTCCAGGTTAAGAGGTCCTTGTTGAATACCCCACAATAGAGGAAGTAGATGCAGCTATTAGTAGATTAAAAAATGGAAAGGCACCCGGTCTCGACGGAATCTCTGCAGAATTGAATAAGCTCGGAGGCGCTACTTTTGAAACAAATCTATACGATCTATTTGGGACCAAGAAGGGTTGCCGGAGAATTGCAAGACCGCACTCATATGTCCGCTGCACAAAAAAGTAGACCGTCTTTAATGTGGAAACTATCGTGGTATCGCTCTGTTGAGCACTGCTTACAATGTGTTGGCAAATGGTGTTCTTGCCAGACTCATCCCTCTCGCCGAAAACACCATTAGCGACTCTCAATGTGGTCTTCGTCCCAACCGATCGACCACTGACCAATGTTTTACCTTGAGGATGATCTTGGAAAAATGTTGGGAGTATAACATAATTATACACCAACTGTATATAGACTTCAGACAGGCATATGACAGTATAAACCGCGAAAACTTATGGGCTGCGCTCATATGCCTAGGAATTCCAGAGAAACTCGTTTCTCTGTGCAAATTAGCATCCTCTGGGTCTGTATGAAGAATCGTAACTGAGGGAGCTGTGCCAGACCCCTTTGAAATAACATCTGGTGTTCGACAGAAAGATGTACTCGCGCCTGTGCTGTTCAACTTAGCGCATGAGTACGTAGTGAGAAAAAGCCGTGCTTCTTGGCCGAAGATCTAGCGATATCAAGGACAGTTTCATACAGCTCGACCACTGCGCAAGAAGACTTGGTTTGGAGGTGAAAAGCAGCAAAACAAAATTGTTATCAACAGCCAGGAACATCTCCATGGTAAATCTCGGAATTGGCAACCATAACTTTATTAGCGTAGAAAACTTTAAATACCTCGTGTCAGTTATAACATCGTCGAATGATATGCAGGCAGAAATAAAAGCCCGAAACGTTGCTGGACAACGAGTTTTCTACGCCCAATCGAAATTATTGCGATCTAAACATATGTCGCAGTCGTGCAAGCTCGCACTTTATAAAACACTCATAAGTCCTGTGCTGGCTTTCGGAAGCGAAAGCTGGACCATGATCTCTAACGATTGTAGATTGTTATCTTCCTTCGAAAGGAAGGTTATTCTCTCAATCTCTGGTCCAATCAAAGTCGCAGACAACGAATATCGGATTTGTATGAACTACGAGATACGGCAACTTCTTGGAGGCTGCAATATTATCGGATTCATCAAATATAATCGAGTTAGATGGGTCAGCCACGTTACACGATCTCCACAACAACGAATGACCAATAAAGTTCCATCAACAAACAGCCGGTGTTCGTCGTAGAGGAAGACCCGTTTGCGCTGGCGTGACGACGTCGAACAAGATCTACATGCATTAGGATGCCAAAACTGGAGGACGAGAGCGATGGACCGAGATGGATGGAAGACCTTAGTGCGGCGGCAAAATCCCTTCATGGGATGTGAAAGCCAGAGAGAGAAAGAGAGAAAAACGATAAATTCGCAAATGTTCGCCTTTCTAACAACGAGTCTAAATTGGCAATTAGACAGCGATCATTAGCTAACCGATCTAGCCCCTGTTAAAAAATGAAATCAAACAATAACTTAAACTAAAAAAATTTCCCGGGTATGATCTTTGTACTGGTAATTTTGTTTTATAACTCAATTCGAAAGGTGTTTCGTAACCCCTTACACTTTTTATAATAAACACGCAAACAAACATATAAATAACTAAACGATTTTAACTCTGCAGATATCTCGCAACGAATGTAATTTAAATCACTGGAATTTTTATTTCAAATGCGGAGAGTAACACATTAAAAAAAATAGTATTTGAGGTAAGTCAAGCTAATTGGACAATGCACTTTTGAACATGTCGTGGAAGGCTTTAGTAGAAATTGGGCAGTTCCGAGAAAAACACTGTTGAAAAGCACTGTTCCGAGAAAAATACTATATATATATATATATATATATATATATATATATATATATATATATATATATATATATATATATATACCACAATGTAATAATGAGTTGATTACATAATATACCAAATATATCATTATCTCGTTTGTTCGTCGTTTTAACAACATAATGTGCCATTTTTAATAATGTCGAAAACAACGTAGTAAATCTTTAGAACAAGTTTTCTCTTCTTCATAAATTATAAGTTTTTCTTTGGTTACAAGAAAATTGAAAATTTTATTAATTTCATTGATTGGTGTATCTATATATAGTATATACATATATATAGTATATGTACTCATATATAACGAAATTATCATCACGCATTTCCTTTTTTTTTTTTGGATATACTAGTTTTCCCCAAAAATAAGAAAAACCAAAATAAAAAAAAAAAAAAAAAAACCCAGATGTGTTATCCAATCAATTTTATTTGTTTCATATGTCACGTATCCTGAGTATATGTCGTACTCGTATACGTATATAAGAGAACAGACTCGAACAGTGTAGAAAATTATTATTAAAAATATAAGATATGTTATATATGGAATCACGATGATGATGATTACGATAACGACTAACATATGTTTTTTTTTCAATTTATTTTAGGATCACAAGCACCACGAATTACAGAACATCCAATTGATACGATAGTGCCAAGACATGAGCCAGCCACATTAAATTGTAAGGCGGAGGGATCACCATCGCCTACGATACAATGGTATAAAGATGGTACACCTTTAAAAATATTACCTGGTTCGCATCGGATATTTTTGGCTGAGGGTGAATTATTCTTTCTTAAGGTAAGATCTGTTTTGTATTATAAATTGTGTAAGATGTTATTTGTTCATTGGTTCCTGTAGTTGGGGGACACTCTTATGCCTCGTAAAAAACTTTTAAACGAGGATGCTATACTTAGAATTCTACTACGGCATCCTTGGCTTGTCGTAGGAGGCGACACAAAGGTTGGATCGCTGGGCGTTAAATAATCAATAAAAGGAAATATGGATGCTGCAAAAATTTAAACCAAAATTTATGTTAACGGACACGCAGTTTAGGATCGGTACTTTGAACGTACAGTCGCTAAAAAAACCAGCTGCATTGAATGGCACTATACCAGCCGTGAAACAGTATCGCTTGGAGCTCGTTGTGCTCCGATAAACTCGGTGGCTAAAAAGTGGAGACCATGTGTCCCAAGGCTATACATTGCCTTACAGTGGATATGACCTCGGCAATCTTGGTGTTGGTTTTATTCTTAGGCCCAAGGTAAAAAAGGCTGTTTTGGATTTTAAAGCAGTTGATAATCAATTTGTATGTGTTGTATGCGCAAGTCACCCACTGATTTAAATAAAGACTCATTTTACAAGAATTTGGATTATCTGATTTGGAGAATAGTAAATGGTGACTTTATTGCTAGAGCTGGCAAACATCTGACTGAGTTATGTGAAAACTTAGGTTCCGTATTATCGACACGATCTAGCGACAGATAAAGGGGAAAGAATATTGTAGCTAGCACATCCACTGTGGCTAGCACATTCTTTCCTCATAAAAATAACCACTTCGAAACATGGACACACCCTCGTAAAACGTTTCGAAGTCAAATTGACCGTGTGTTAATCACTAAGAGAAGGTCTTGCAGGAAAACGAAACTTACGTTTCAACTGTGAAGGTCTGATAAACAAAAATGAGAAAGTACAATATCAAAATCTTATTAGCAATAGCATTGTGGAAATCATAACCACTGTATTGATGAGGAGGTATTGAAAAATTCGGTTGTGAGTGCTGTCGAGGCGACATGTATGGTAAAAAATAAATCCAAAAATTATTGGTTTGATAAGCAGTGTCGTCTTACTGTGGAGCACTATAGAATATAGCCTATAAAAAAGCGCGAATACGTTTTACAATCGCATAGAAGAAAAAGCGATCTATGCTAGGAGCATCGCTAAGCGAATTTGAACACGTAAAAAAATGTATGTGGTGGAAGGCTCAAGTCTTAAGTGTGATCATTGCTTAACTCACCAATGATCACAGTTTCTCGTAACTTCTTTAAAGGAGCCACTGGACTGTACCATACCTTCATACCTAGGTCTATACCTTCATACCTAGGTCCATTCGGGACGAGGATAGAAATTAATATTTGGTGCGGTACTTTTTACTTTTTTACCAGTTACTTTTTTACTACCATTTAATCCATCGTAAATTTTATCAAGAAAAGAAATCATTATAAATATTTCAGCTACAGTTACAGCTGACTAAAAAAAATTTTTTACAACAACTCAGTCCCTCTTTTTTCAGTTGATTTTGAATTTCAGTTAGACACATTGCCAAAAAAGTTTCTTGATCGTGCATTAGATGAACAAAATCTTCAGACATGTCGAGCTTAAAGTTGTTCCACAGTTGTAAGGAGTCAGCAGGATTATTGTGAATAACAATAGTCACAAACAACGACCTTAAGGCGCATGCCATATTTTCTGTTGCAGCTTGAACCATACAATTGTACCATCACGAGAATCGTTCACCAACCCTTTTGCTTTTGCAGCTTCACGGTAGCTGGAATACGCATGGCCGTTGCTCTTAAATCTTGCCGTTCATGGCCGTTGTTCAAAAGTCGTGGCTTCATCAACTTTTACGACCAACAGCCTCAAATACAGTTGTATATTTCGTGGTGATACGTTTGGAATTCTTCCTATTGTGAGTTCCTTAAATCTTTAATTTATGGCCCGTTTAACCCATTTTTTCTTCTCAAATTTAAAATAAATTGGTATATCTTGGTAAAACTAGCAGGGTGCTTTGAGATCTTCTTGGTTGGGTTGAAAATATGCTGTGAGTGATGTATGTGTGGCAGTTGCTCGACGCGGAGCTATCTTCTTACGATTTTCTTGAAAGTATATAGCCTGGTTATTTTTTTCCTGCAAAATCAATACGGCGTTCTAAACATCCATCACGACCCATTACAAAAACAGCACCAATAATCGTGGGTAGTGGGTGGATTGTAAAGCCGTTGATCATCATTAGAATTACGATTGAAAGTTAGCTTAATTTCACGCATTGTCTCACCGTGAACTTGAGCTCTTAATTTCTCATTATTATATTCTTCACGCAGATTCTTATAATGAGCTACATATAGAGACACATTACATATCATCAGGAATCATTTGCATAATTTCAATTTTGATATTTTGGTTTAGATTGTGCCGCCTTTGAGCTTGTAGTGCTATATCGCTGTCGTAAATATATAGTTCCGCATATTTCGGAAGATTATTTTGATGTAAGCTACCTACAGCTTGCGGATCCAATTCAGTATTGATTTGCATACTTTCAGAGGTTTTATGATAAACTTGACCAGAAATTGTGAAGCAATACGGCCCATTCCCGGAAACTTCAACAGATATGGGACCCATAGAAGCAAAAGCATTTGCGTTATTAAAATGGCGAATGTTCCCTCTAAAATTTTTGCTTTTAACGTCATTTTGCGCAGAAAGACCTTTTAAATTTAAAGGAAAATTGTCTGATATCATTAGTAAACTTACTTTTCCAGTTTTGCAGAATTTACGGGTTTCACCTTTAAAACTTACAGCTTTACAATGAGGACATTCAATATTAAGTGGTCCAATATTACAAAGATCTGGAATAAATGAATTTTCTGACCCCACTAAACCAGTTAGTTTTCGGTGGCCACCCAACAAAAGGACGAGGCATAGACACGTATGGTCCTTAGCCTTACCACAGAAGTTACTTCTCCGCACTACCCTTCTGTAACCAATTTGAACTTCTCACGAAGAATACCTCTATAACGCTCAATTTACTGATATCCGTTAGATCGCAAAAACTTGAGTTCGTTTTGAGACACACTAGGATAGGTGCATAACAAATGAAGTATTGCTTCCTCCTCTTTGTCATCGTTACAGCTTCGACAGTAATCATGAAAGAAAACACCAAGTTTTCTGGCATGCTTTTCAATAAGACAGTGTCCAGTAATGACACCCACAACTGTGCTAATATTATGCCGTTGCATAGATATTAGCTGATTAGACCTTTTAAAGTCCAGATTATGGCAAATCTGCCTAGTAATTACACATGAGGTGCAATTTGCCCATCTATTGTTTGTAATTTTACTAGCTTCTTCTTTAAGGAGTAATTTCCATGTAGTGGTACTTTAATGTCCACCTTGCACGGTAAGATGAGGCAAGTGATACATACAGCCATCTCGTTAAGAGATGAAAGACAACTACGGGCTACTTTCGACGTGATAAAGCCTGATTGTAAACCTTTAATAGCAGCCTGACTGTCCGTAAAAATGCCAATATCTCTTACAGATATTACATGATACTTCCTCCAGTATTTGGCTTCTTTGATTGCTATAAGCTCTGCCTTGAACAATACTGCAATCAGGGAGGCGGAAAAAGAGATTTACATTTAGTTCTTCGCAGAAAATCCCCCGCCGACCTTTCCATCAATTTTCGAGCCATCTGTAAAAAAGTTAATAAAGCCTGACTTTAAAATTGTTCCATTCACCCAGTCCTCTCTGGGAGGAATATCAGTTATAAATTTAAGTTCGAGGTAAGATGTCGAGATGGTGTAGTTGATAGATTTATGGATTTCCTTGTTCGTTAGAATAGATGAGTGTCCCATAATGTTACACGACCACATAGAAATAGATTTAAACCTTATGGCTGTACTATCAGCCACTTGCTTTGCCAAGATATCCAGAGGGATGAGATGAAAGAGAGTCTCCAGTGCGTGAGTAGGAGTGCTTCTAAGTGCACCACTAATACACAAGGTAGCAGTTCTTTGCACTTTCATCAGCAACTTTTGGTTCGCCACTGTATTTAAGGCGGGCCACCAAACTGTAACTTTATACATTAGAATTGGTCTAACTACAGAGGTATAAAGCCAATACACAATGTAAGGCTTAAGCACTCATTCTTTTTCAATGGTATTTTACAGGAGTAGAGTGCTATCATAGCCTTTTTACTCTTTCCAGAATATTTGGCTTCCAGTTTAGTTTACTATGCAAAATGAGACCCAAGAATTTCATTTTATCTGTGATTTTCAAAACAACTCCATTGAGAGTTGGAGGGTCAAAGCGAGGAAGTTTGTACTTCCTGGAAAAAGGAACCAAAACTTTTAAGGTGACAGCACTAAAGCCGTAGCTTACCACACCACTTGTTTAGGCTAGCACCGCTAAAGACGGTGTGTTGATGAAAATGACAACCGATCTGTTGTCCTCTTTAGCTTCTTCCACCCTGGCTATCTTCCAGTTGGAAGTTGACAAATTCGGATTGATAATCTGCAACAATTCCAAAATATCTTTTGGATTGCTTGGTTCCGCCGGAATCCACGCCCGAGCTCTCGGCCTACTGGGGATATCCTCCAATGAAATATCATCAAGCCTAGCTTCAGGCCAAACCTCTCCAAGGCTGCTAATCGCCTTTTTGTAGAGATCTAGAGATCTCTGATTGGCACAGGCTGTCAATTTGACTTGGTTCCTGTACCAACCTCCATCCCGGCATATATAGGAGCCACCCCAGGTGGCTCCTATATATGCCGGGATGGAGATCTCGGGATGGATTCTCCTTCATAATCTTAAGGAATGAGGAGGCTAAAGCCTTTTCCAACTTCCTCTAATTAGAGGGAGTGATGCTGCCAACCCCTTGATCTCCATCAACCACCGCTATAACTATTGGATCTTTTAGCACCTCACTATAAGACCTACCTGCAGTAACCCGCAATTTAGATTTTTTAGCGGCCTTCGGAGATTCATCCTGTGATCTCTGTCTTTTGGACAGAGATTATTCAGATAATACTCCTGGCATTGCTTTGACAATCTTAGTAGCCGACGAAAGCGCGGCTATATGTTTTCCACATCCACCGGAATTTTCTCTTTCCTTTTCCATGCTTTTCTCCTAGCATTGAAAGTTGGTTTGGAGGGACCTGCTTTGTCGTTGCATAAATTCACATCTTCACCTCTAGGTATAGAGGGCCTACAGACCCGTTTCTCCTTATTCTGTTTGAAGGGACCTGCATTATTTTTGCACGTATGTAAAAGTAGTCCTCAACTATAGGGAGAGAAGGCCTAAAGACCCGTTTCTCCTTATTTGAATTTTCCAGTTTTTTAAGAGTTCCAGACTCTTTATTTTTTATTTTAAGATCCATGTTTGTCCCTCGAGTAGCGGAAAAAAATGGTGTCAATCCTTGCAGAGATTCGCAAAGGATAAAGCTAAGAACAACTGGAGGTCGCCAGGTATCCAGAGGCTCCGTTCAAGACTGGGCTATTTGAAAGGACCTCCAGCCAGGTTGATTATCAACACAGTTCTCATGACACCTGAATCTAGCCGTTGTTTAATAGTGCTAGCACTCGTATCTAATATTTAGCCGACCGAAGTCGTTGCCCGGCTGGTATCACTAGGAGGTATATTAGATACAATTGGCCGACTCCATATAGTTGCAACAATGGAGAACAAGCCGTAACAAGTTACGACCATAAATCCATTGCCTACCCTATTGAGACACATAATAGGGTAGGCAATCTCTGGGTTCTCTGTGGTCTAATTATAAAATTTAATCTAATATTAGAATTTATCTTTTGTAAAAGTGAAACACCTCAGGATAACATCTTGTACCGTCAGTTCAACTAGGTTCTGGAATATGGAAGATAATATTTGTAGAATTGGATTGAATGATAACGGTGTCAAAGGACTACTGGATTCCCTTGTACGATTCCCGGCTTCCGTTGGTCTCAAAATCAATGTGTCAAAAACAAAATATATGATCACTGGTTTTAAAGACCAAGACTTTAAAAATTCTTGGAATATTGAAGGCTCTGCTTTTAAATTTTGAAATAAACATTATATATAAACTAATAAAATTATTAAAGTTGTTAAATATTTTGAAAAGCTCATTGATTGAAACTAAGGCTTTCAATGTTTATTTTAATTGTAAAACATAATTGTTTTTTAAAAGCGAGCTTTTTCAAACCTAATCAGATCAGAAGATTTTGAAATTCTTGAAAGGTCGTTTTGCATGATTGAACCATAAAATGTCTGCTAAATAATTATGTTTAACGATGACATTAATTTAAATATTAATTCACCATGGATCTTATTGCAACCACACATACACGCCTTTTAATGTCGCACATTCTGTTTTTATTGTTTTTAGCGTCTTGGTTGGATTCGTTTAAATATAAAAAAAAGCGATACTCATATAACTTTCGATTTTCTTAACAAAAAAAACGCACATAAATAATGACAACACCATAAAAAACGAAGGCACATCCTCGCACCAGAATTCCTGTTTTTTTTTTAAATTCTAATCTTCATAAAATCATAAATTTTTAACACAGCTGCTCGATGGTGGTACTTTTATTATAAAAAAAAAATCATCTCTAAGACAAACAATATTTTTATATGTCTATCGTTGTCTTCTATGTCATATATATATATACAGTGGAAAATGAGGAAAAAGTGTGAAAATTTCACAACCGCTTGAAAATATAAATATATATATGAAACGAGCACATAATTGTGAAAGAGGTTGGTTTCAACACTGTAACTATATAAAATATGCATTGTTGTTGTATCAATATTTAATACGGTATTGTTATAATTTTGGGTTCCTGCATTCAGTCGTCCGCCCCATAATAAGTACCCACCCCCGCCTTGTATATACATAATATACTTTCTCTTCGTTTTTTTTTTAAATTTTATTTCTCGTTACTTTAATTTTCATATTTCCGTCGTCATTTTCTTCGTTGTCGGCTGAATTATGTATGTCTACTATATATTATATATTATAAAAAGAGGAAGACTGGAAGGAAGGCAATGTGAAAATATAATACAGCAACACCAAAAGTCTAATTAAAATTTGAAAAAAGGAATAAAAACGGATGAATTAACTTTCCCTCTTGAATTTGTATTTTCAGTTTTTCATTTTTTTTTTATGTTAAGCTTTTTTTTTTTTTTTTTTGTATTTTCGTGGTGGTTGTGTTGTGCTGGGATTACTTTTTTGTCGATTTTATTTTCTTGTGTGCTCGGTTATTTTGGTTATGGAAAAATTCCGATGTAATTTTTTATTTATTTTATAGTCTTACCATATGGTAGATGAGAAAATCTTATATATGTGTGCGACAAACGAACGCTTAATTGGAATATTTAGAGAGACGCAAGGTACTAAAAATGGCGCGAAATAAATTATGAATTTATATTATGATGGTGTTTTGGAAAATGGATTTAAAAAATTGTCAATTGGTTTATAAATAATAATATTTGTCATGGGACTTAACATATGTCAAAGAAGTTTGGTAACCAATTGTGGGAGACCTGTTACCGTGCGAAACAAGTCTTTTACGAATTGTGCGGGTGCAAGAAATGTTATCAGCCACACTGCAAATAATATTGAGTCAGCATAGTTGGAGGGGAGCCGATGATTTTTTTGAGATTTTGGTATCGATTTTTTTCAAAAAAATAATAACCTACCCTGGTAGAATTACCTAGTAATTCTCACCGAAACCTGTTCGTCCTAAATATGATCCAAAATCACTCCTCTATAGAGTGCCATCCGCTCGAGATCCATACCACTTTTGATTTATCTGTAAACTGTAGTTTTGGTGATTAACCTTTCCCTCGTTCCGGGTTATAAAGCCATATCAACTGTCTTTCTTCGAAGCCTTTGTCCGCATAAGACGGTTGATGGAACAGCCCCAAACTTCAAATCTCCAGGCAGACGAAAATTATTTCCAAAAACTGTTTTAGCTGGTGTCATCCCTATCGTATCATGTACTGCTTGCTGATCTATACGCCACCAAAAACATCGGTAAATGTTGATCCCAGTTGCGTTGTTTTTCTATACCATTCCATCGGATTGTGGATGCAAAGGCGTCGTTCGTGTTTTATATATACCAGCATCTGGCAGATCTCCTGGAATATCCCCGACTCAATTGTTCTTCCTTGGTCCATATGAAGTTCCGTTGGTACTCAAAAATGGCTAATCCAATTATTAATAACGGCTTTCCTTACCATTGTAGTTTCCTGGTTTGGAAATGGATACACCTCCAACCATTTGCTGAAATAGTCCATTATAACTAGCACATATTTGTTTCCATTATTGGTAGTTGGAAATGGTCCTGCCACATCCATGGCAATTCTCTCAAATGGTGCTCCAACATTATACTGTTGCATAGCTCTTCGACTTTCCCGAGCTGGCCCTTTGCGGCTGTACACAGATCATATTTTTGACACCATTCAACCACCGACTGTCTACACCCGGACCAAAAAAACCACTGACGTACCTTAAGCTAGCGTTTTATTAATTCCTAAGTGGCCTTCGCTAGCTTTATAACACTCTGTGGTACCACGATGAAGGATTGTTTAACGTTGCCGTCAATGCTTTCCCACACTCGTTTTAAACATCCCTCTTTTAATTTAAGGCTTCTCCATTGTGCCCAACAAGCCGAATCTTGTAATTATTCTTCTCCGATCGCTTCATTCGTCCATTCATCATGAAGTAATATTTGTTTCATCCTGACATCAATAATATTCTCCTTCCCCTCTACACGACCGCAATGTTTGCATTCTGCCTGATATGGTTGTCGTGACAATGCGTCGGCAGTTCCGCGTGCGGTACCACTCCGACGTTCGATCTGAAAATCGTAAATTTGTAAACGATCAACTTGGGCATCTCGATTGGTCACTACCTGACCTCTACCAGGCCTTCGTACCATTGGAGATGGCGATCTTTTACGTTTACGTTTATTTTGATAGCATAGTCACCAACTCTAAGGGCCGACTACTCTTTATTACTGCTGATACTTATTTTTACCCGACGTATCTTATTGATTCCTGGTCTTATGAGAGTTTGTGCCGCCTCATTCCTTAACGTACGCAAGCAATGGTTTCCGAGAAAGTAGCCCTTAGTGATAATATCACTGCTCTGCGTGTCTGTTGGTTTAGTATGGCATCAATAAATGCGTCAATTTTAATTCTCGCCATGAAATCGGAAGCTGTAGTTGCATGTGCTAGATGTGCTAGTCTCTCAGACCGCTTAAAGTTCCTTCCATATCTGCGTTCATTACTTCACTATATCCCACTATATTCACTATATCCGTACGTTTTCTGGAATTGTTTGTAATATCTCAGCTGCTTCACCCTTAAGTGCAACTATTAACGCGGCCACCTTTTGTGCTTCGTTCCAGTGATTTTCTGTAAACGCTGCTTCAAATTGAAACTTAAAAATTTCGAACGTTGTGGTTCCGTCAAACGTTTGTGGCTTCAATTTAAACATGTTTACTGTCCCACTTGCACTGATGTCTCATTTACTTCCATATCACGTAGTTTTTTCCAGGCGCTGAACTTCTGCCTGTAATCGCGTCTGTACATGTTGAATTTCCGTTTGAAAGTCCGTTTTAACATCTTGAATTCCATATGTAACTTTTCTATTTTCCCGTCGATAGTGGTAGGTAAATCCAAAAATTTCTCGTCTAATCTCTGTTTCATTTCTTCGTTCGACTGTTTCATCATTTGTTGTGAATTTGTGTGAATGTTCATAAGCACCATTAGTTGAGCCATCTCAAAATTCCCGGATGGTGCTCCGACGCTCTTCCTAACCACAGGTGTTTTTCTTTCGATTGCTCGTATCCCGCTATCGTCTTTCTTTTCTCCAGTTACTAACTCCGGCGTTTCTATTTCAAACTCATGACTTTCCGAATCTAAACCCTCACCCGCCATTTCAATAATGGTGATTTAGTTTCGGGCCATTGCCTCCGATCCTTCGCTTTTCTTAAATTATAACTGCTGGATATTATGTGAGAGTTTATTAGTTTTTCAGAAGTGTTTTTAGCGGGTGTAGCCTTTTTAGCAGATAATTCCAGTATGTTAGATTTTTTGCAGCAAGTTCAATATTTGCTGGTGTATTAAGGAGGATAGCCAGTTTTGACAGTTTTGTTCAACTATAGTCTCCTATATTGACTCCAATTGGTTTGTTTGTTTGTTAGACGTTTCGGAGTTGCTGACTTAATGTCGTCACCACTTAAGGTTATACTGGTGAATATTCAGATGATCTCATAACAATCGATGGCAATTGTCAACTAAATCAGAAACTTTGTTTTTATCGGTAGGTCAGTATGTAGGATGCCCGGCAGATATATAATATAGGGGTTGTTGCTGCATAGCTGTAAAAAGCTGTTTGGCTTTCAGTGTTATTAGTTTTGAACCTCAATTGGTTCTTTATCATATTTCGTAGGTTTTAAAATTTTTTTTAAAAAGTCGAGGCTATCCAATATACTACAAAAAGAAAATTGATTTAATATTAAGATTAAAGAAGTCAATGTTTGCTGATTCCTTCTCGTCCGATAAAGAAGATATTGACCTCATAGAGTTAGAAAGATCGTTACATGAGTTAATGTACGAAAAAGATACGAAGCAATTTGAGGACGGTTGCAAAGTAGTAGACGAAGTGTTTGATAATATCATAAAAAGTGTAAATAATTTAAAGCAAACACAATAACAACAAGGTACGATGAGTTCAAAAAATGCTTTTTCATTACAAGATGTTGAGGAGGCGCTAGAAAAATTTGACGGTAAAACCATCAAAAGTAGCAAGAAATGGCTTTTTTGAGGAAGTGGCAGTGGCGTTCGAATGGAACAATATACAGAAATTTTTATACTGCCAAAGACTATTGATGGGTGCCGCAAAGATGGCAGTGGAAGCAGAAGAGAATTGTGTCACTTGGCAAACTTTAAAAGAATATTTGGTGAGAGAATTTAGTGCAGAAGTCTCGAGCAAGACTGTTCATCAACGAAAAAGGTAGACAACGAATCGCTATTGAAATACTTTTTCAAAATGAAGCAGATAAGCAGCGCGGGTGATTATGTGAAAGTGCTTTAGTTGAATATATTATTGCCAGAATAAACGATTCTCCATTAAAAAAAGCTATGTTGTATACGACAAAATCATGTGCTGAATTAAAAGCCCTTTTTATGGCATATGAAAAACTCAAGCATGAAGAGATCTTAACACGGAAACCCAGTCAAAAACCATACAACGGTACCTGGTTTAATAAAGCTAATACATCAGGCAGCAGCAGCAACAATAATAATAACAGTATTAAACTAAATTTTAAACTTCAGAGTAGATAATTTCAGTACAGATGCTTCAATTGCGGATCCAAAGATCATAAGCGGGCAAACTGTACAAGTGAAACTAAATGTTTCAAATGCAGTAAATTGGGACACGAAGCACGAAATTGTACAAATACTCCAAATGACCGATCCACCTCAGCCGAGAACAACGTGATGAATGTAATATTAAGCAGCAACAACACAAAACGAATAATCGATATCAATGGAATTTTCGTTGAAGCATTAATTGACGGGAAGCGATGTCACTATTATTCGAGGAAGGGCAGTCACGAGAATAAAAACTATTGACCGGCATCAAGATAAATTAGTTGAGCAAAATGCATTTAGAACCTCTTGACAAAAGTGACAAACCGCTGCAACGACAAACCGACTTTCCATGTGGATCATATAGGACCAATGGATATTACAGCAAAGCTGTACAGATATATATTTTCGATTATAGACGGGTTTTCTAAATATGTTTGGCTATATCCCACAAAAACCTTATCATCAGCCGACGTCCTACGAAAATTAACAGATCAACAAGCATATTTTGGCAATTCCACTCGCATAATTACGGATCATGAAACAGCATTCACCTCAGGCAAGTTCAAAAAATATTGTGAAGATGAAGAAATTCAACATGTGTTAGTTACCACGGGAGTTCCTCGGGGCAATGGCCAGGTTGAGCGCTTCAACCGCATCATTCAAAATGTACTACCTAAGATAGCAATAGATGAACCTTCAAAGTGGTATAAACTTGTACTGTATGTTCAGCAGATAATAAATAGCAGTTTTCCGCGAGCAATTCAGAGAACGCCGTTCGAAGTTATGTTCGGTCTAAAAATAAATAAAAAACAAAATGTAAACATACAAGAGCTGATTGAATTAGAAAATTTGGACAGAGTCAATGAAGAGCAGGACCAATTACGTTTCGAAGCAAAACAGCAAATTGAGAAAAACCAGCAGGGAAATAGATACACCTACATCAAAAAAGAAAAGTGGCAAAATTATACAAAGTCGGTGATTTAGTAGCAATAAGACAAACCCAGTTTGGTGTTTGTCATAAGCTGTGCCCCAAATTCCTTGGACCATACGAAGTTGTCAGAGTTGGTCGTCATAATCGATAGACCGTTCGAAAAGTTGCAGATGCCGACAAGTGCCGACAATATGAAAGATTGGTATCAACAACCACAAAGTGGGTCAGAAGACGAAGAATCGCAGGAGACTGAGCGAATACAGGATGGCCGATTGTAGGAATGGAGGTTCGCAACCTCTGTTAAACAAAACTTTAATGGTTAAAATACTAACTGAAATATTATTAATTAATTCTTTTGTATATACTTTTGACTTCACTTGTTATCCAGCCGTGTGCCGCATCAGCCGTATATTGAATTTGTTATTTATGTTAAATTAAATTAATAGCTTTAATTAAAAGTATATATTTCAGCTACAAAAAAATAATTATTCTGATATTTCGTGTCGTGCCAATTCATATAAGTCTCTATAACGCTACAATTACGGTTGTAATATTTATTATAAATTCCCTATAAAATCGAAACTGGGCATTACTACACACCTTCCACATGTGAATAATTAAGTATGCTAACATAACGATACACACATTTCGTCGTTATATTGGTGATCCCGACGTGATTTACACACGCAACATCCTTCTTCTGATTCTTCCATGTCAACTCTTACGGAGCCATTTTTATATCAGAAAAAGAGGGATAATCACTCGTGGAGAATTACTGTAGCGTACAAGTGTTGACAACATTTTAAGCCCCTTGAAATGTTTGTTCGGGGTAACCTCGCTAAATTTTCTTACTCAGGAGATCTCTGAAGATGATGGAATCCGTCCAAGTTCAGCGAGAATCATAGCTTATTTCACTCAACCACAACATTTATATATATGGCAAGTTCAGTGCTTTATCGAAATGGTTTACCGATTCCTGACTCAAGTTTCTCTTCTTGATGAAAAATTCCAGCTTTATTGGAGCAGTACAATTAAAGATCTTGAGATTTTTCTCAAAAAGCTTTCCCCACCCAAATGTAAATATTCTGCCTTTAATCGTAAATTGCTAGTAATCTACAGTGCCAACAAGCATTTTAGATAATTTGTCAAATACAAAATATTTTCTATTATACTTCAGAAGTTCAGATATCCCTTACATAAAAAGCATAAGTAACGTAGTATAGCAGAGACAAACACAGCATTAGATATAGAAAAACTCGTTTCTCTATAAGAATTCGGCATAACGAATTTAAACTTGCAGATCAACGATCAACTAGGTTCAAAGTTCAAATTTAAAGTTATATGAGACCCTGCATCTACACATGGAGAAGTTAAAGGAAATCGTATACGCCGATGTTGAATTAATAAACAATAACCTACAACGTGTGCATGTCAATGCAATGTATAATGTACATGAATTGTAGGAAGTAAGCATCAAGTGGGTATATACATATATGGTCGTTAACACAATCCTTTTTTTTCATATCGCGAACAGTAAAAACTACCATAATGATTATTTTCAATTAAAATAACAAACATGATTATGTAAAAACACGCAATCTATTTTAATATTAGAATTGTAGAGAACCGTAGCACTCCATAACACTAAACCGCACATCAATCATTTTATTTCCGCGAGTAAAATGTCATCTCGCATAACTTGGTGAAAATAAATTGCTACATATTTATATTGCTATATATATATGTAAAACATGCGAAAAGCACTAGATGGAAAACTTTATGTCAATCTACTATTATATACTACCTGTTTTAAAATATAACAAAAAGTTCGAGTATAATTTGTCACACGTATGAGGTAAGTACAGGTACTTTATACCTTATATACAATATACGTACCCATATATACATTGTTTCAATATCATAAATTTGCACATATAAAAAAAAAAATGATCGTCAACAAGATTTTCCAGCAACAACAATATTATTTAGTATTAGTAATAACAACAAGTACATATACGATTTTCTATTTTCTTACAGGTAGTAAATTCAAGACGTGAACCAGATGCTGGCGTTTATTGGTGTGAGGCAAAAAATGAGCTGGGTGTAGCAAGAAGTCGTAATGCTACATTACAAGTAGCAGGTGAGTTAATATACAATATACACTAATTATTAGATTTAAGGATGGTTGTACATAAATAAATTGTTCTCCCGCAACATACTTATTCTACGGATGTGGGAAAAATCATAAAATTATTCGCGTCCCAGGTGTACATTGAGCCGTTATGTGCGCGCGATATTTTTGGTTTACGATTCTATATATATATGTGTGGGATACGAGCCGAACAAAATCAACTTTTATACCCAACAATTTTTTTTCATCTTATTATTTTTTATACGACAATATTACTTCCAACATAATGTTATGTTTTAATTTGTGTTGTCGTTGTCGTTCGAAAGTTAAATAAGTATAAGAAAGTACTATACAATTTTCTTGTTTATGTTTACGAACGTACGTTACACAGGTAATATGGCTTGAGGTTATTTTTGGAGTTTTAGATTATGAGAATAAAACGGATGTCAATTTATTTTTGTCTCCGTGAATACAATATGAATATATATACGAGAGACATGACAGTGATATAGTCATGCGAATGAAAAATTGATTTTTTTTTATGTGATGGATGATAGAAGGATTTGTTGGGTTTTGGATGAAAAAAAAGAAAAAAAAACATGAAAACTGAATATATGTATGTCAAATTTAGCAAGAGTTTTCAATATTACATACTTTTAAATATAACATGGCCCAAGGTTATACGGTGATTACTCAAAAATTGGTTTTGTATATTTCATTTTAAATTAATTCCAATTTGTGTTATTTGAAAATTGACTTTTCTAATTTGAATTCTAACAAATCCCGTTTTAATTTGTGTATTATCCAACTGCCACTCGTTTGGGGTTCTATAGTTTTTATGCATAGGACTGAAACCAATGATATATGAGTTAATGCATAAACTTTGTCCTTTTACGATGCTGAAAGAGTAAAAGGGAAAGCTTTTATTGTGTTATACTTATACTTTTTTATTGGGGTAACAAAATCATAGAATACCTGTTGAAAGGAAGCCTACTAAAAAATTTAGAGAAAACTTAACCTCAATCAAACATGATAAACAATAGAAAAACATACTCACTGATCGTACAACAAAGCGAATCAGTGTGAAATAATGACGGCACGGATACCTCAAGTCTTGAAAAGATTCTAAAATGCATAGAAGCCTTAACATTTTAAAAAAGCATTAGAGCCTTAAATAGACGCTTAAATATTCAAAGTACAGTGAGTGAAATCACTTCCATGATTTACTAAAATATGGGAATGAATCAAACACTTAGAATAGTCATCTGGAATGCAAATAAGCTAGCTAATGCAACAGATTCCATAACTAGAAATTTTTTTAAATACAGAAAAAGTAGGTATATGCCTAATATCTGAAAGCCTCTTTACTAAAACTTCATTTGCTAAAATACATGGGTATTGTTGTTATCACGCCATCCATCCAGCAGGAAAAGCGAGAGAAGGATCAGCTTTATTTGTAAAAGAAAACATCAAACACCACGAAGGAATAAAAGTTGATAAAGAAATAGTACAAGTAGCCACGATCAACGTTCAACACAATGATGGAAATTAATACAATGTTTCCTCAATCTATACTACTCTCCGCAGCATAATCTAAATAAAGAGGACTAAAGAAGGCAGCCATAATAAAATAAACTAATTCGAAACTAACCAATGGGTTATATTCAATGGAATCTAATTAATTTTTCGGTATACCAGGTTTGAACGTTGTTTAATTCCAATTCGCTGGTGGATTTTTGATACAAGTCGTAAACTTCTTTTAAAGCACCTATACAAAGTTCGTGCCATTGTCACAAAATATTTCATTACAATAATCCTCGTACAGCGCACAATCTTTTCAACGCTGATAAAAAGGTAGTAGTGTTAAAATCTGACACAATTTCCAGCTTTTGGCCCAAAACAAGTGTTTTAAAACAAACGGTCAGGTAAGGCTTATTCCAACTTGAACAAATGATTTGGCTTATTTCTTGACTCTGCAAACTAGAAATTGATCTACACGGTAAAAAATCGAGACTAATTTTAAAAAATTTGTTAAAACCACAATAGTTTTATAGAATAATAAAACAATTCAATATTCAAAACTACAAACAATTAATTTTAAACATAAAAAGTTCTGATCTAAATTAAAACCAAAAAACACTTAAAATAAATCCTTTTTGTTTTGGTAACTAATAAAGAAAACTAACTTTGGTAACTTTCGTACCAAAAAATTATATATTTGGTCATACTAAATTTAAACATAAAAGGTTTAAAAAATCAAAAATTTTCTTTTAAATATTAAAATTTAAAACATAAAAGATTTAAAATTGTCCATAATGGTTCTCAACAAAAAAAAAAAAAAAAAGAGTTAAGTTAACTTTTCCATATTAAAATATTTAACGAATCGAAGGTATAATAACCGAAATTAGCATTGTTTTTTATAATTCACTAGAACAACGTGATCATACGAACTATAAACACCTAGTATAAATCTTTATATATTATCGTATCATTGTTTAATTAATCGTTGATCAATATGGACGTGTTTTTAAAAAATTTATAATTTTTTAAATTTACTTTCGGATATTTATAAATTAAATTGTTTTTCTTTCAAAATTTTTCATTTTGTTTAATAAGTTGTGTGTGAAATTTTTTATAATGGTAAATAGTGATAACCCAAATGAATTTCAAGTTTTTATTAATAACAAGAAAAGAAAACCTGATGCGGGTGCAATAAATGGTGCCGCTAAAAAGCCACCTCGGCAGTATACCGTTCCGGTAAGTAGCCGTTTTGAGCCTCTATGCAATGTTCGTATTGCAGAGCCTGTGGATAAGACAAAAACTGGTCCCATCATTGTAGACTGCAAAATGGAGAAGGTCGAGTCATTGCTAACAAAATGCACAAGCTTCATCGGAATCACAAATTTTACTGGACAAATTCTTAATCGCACCGGACAGGTGCGATTAAATGCAAAAAACCATGATCAACAGCAACGGTTGACCCAATATCTGGGGAGGCTTTCGCACCAGTTCTACTCTTTCACTCCCGAAAGTGAACGAGAATAAAGGGCCATAATTCTCGGGCTTTATCAAGTAGAGGCCGAGACAGTGAAGTTTGCCATCACCAATGTAGGAGTTGCAGTCAAATCAGTGGCAAACCGCAAAACCAAATCAAATATACAGTTGTTTGTTGCGCGTTTTGCCAGAGGGACAATTTCTCAGAGCTTCAAGAAAAATGTGGGTTGCTGTGTAATTGCGTAGTTACATGGCAACCTTTTTAACCAGCAGTCAAGGAGTACACGGAGTGCTTCAATTGCCGGCAATACGAACATGCAGCGTCAAACTGCAATCGTACTATGAGATGCGTGAAGTGCATCGAATTCCACGAGAAGGGAAGCTGTAAAAGAACAACAACTGAAGGAACAGCAAAATGCGTCAACTGCAATGGAGAAGGAGTAGCTATCAACGATGCAAAAGCACGATAGTCAAACAACGAGAAGAAACAGTGGTTACACCTAGACCAACATTATATGTACCAGCTCAGGCACTACATGTGGCACTACAAACCTCGTCATGGTCATCAAATCTTCAAAATCAACGCAGGAAGCTACCATGAACATCGCCATGTTTTACTTATTAATCCAAATACTAATAATATAACAAATGGTAGCAGAGTAGCTATACTAATCCATAAATCACTTAAATATAAATTACTAACACCTGTTCCACTTAGTAAAATTGAAATTATTGCCATAGATTTAAAATTATATAACCAAACATTAAATCTCGTAGCTGTTTATAACACTCCTACTAAACCTGATTCAGTAGCTTTTTCTCAAGATCTTGAACTCTTAATTAAATAATGTATTTAGTCATAGCTAAATACTTACTTAATTAAATAATGTATTAGTCATAGCAAAGCACCGTAATTGAAATTGCACTATGGCCAACAGCTGTTGAAACGTTCTCAACTACACCATAACCTCTAACAATAACATCTTATTAAATCACCCCGATGAACCAACTTGTTTTGTTTCCGGTAGAAATCCTTCAACTATAGACCTAATTCGTTCCAAAAATTATTCAAAAATCACTAATATAGAATCCATAAATGATTTGTCATCAAACCATTACCCAGTTCTCTTTGAACTAGGTACCAGTCCAATAATAATACCTTTGGCTCCACCTCGAACAAAAATTGTATGGAAATCATTCCGTGGTTACATTGATAATAACTTGACTTGGGACCCAAACTCTCTTTCCAGCTCGGAATTCATTGATTCTAACATAAATAAACTAAATAACCATATTCAATTAGCAATAAACTCTTCTTCATCAATAATCTCTAATTCAAATAATTTCACAATTAGACATCCTTTTTGTAGTGTAGTTAAAGATTTGATTTCACAGCGCAATAGGCTTAGGCGTATTGTGGGGCAAACACTAGATCGATTACTTTGACATTCGGTTAATCAACTTAACAAATTAATCAAAGCTAAACTAGTAGAAAATTCTAACATTGCATTGGAGAAAAAGCTTAGAGATATAAAACCTAATCACACCTCGGTTTGGAAGTTAGTTTGAAACTTAAAAAACCGAGGTAATAAAATGCCACCACTAAATATCGAATGAACAAGTAGCATATACAAATTCCGATAAAGCCAACCTTGCGAAACAATTTCATCTCGCACACCAAATCTTTCTCCATCCAACAGATCCCAAAATCGAGTCACAAGCTCAAAAATATCCCAAAAAAGGCATCATTTATCTATTAGCAATATTAAATGCATGCATTCGTTTTTTTTATTTTCCTTTAGTTTGGAAACATGCCAAAGTTATCCCAATTCACAAACTAAATAAGCCATCTTCAGATGTGTCCAGCTATAGGTCTCCTTCCTATTCTATAGGAAAAATCCTTGAACGCACCATTCTCACTAGAATACTTTCCCATGTAAAAAGTTTTAAAATTCTAGCTGACGACCAGTTTGGTTTCTCATCGGGTCATTCACCTCAGCACCAACTCGTTCGACTTAGTGAGCATGTTGCCTTAATATCAAACATGAATAAGTATACTGGACTTATCATGCTTGATATTGAGAAAGAATTTGATTCAGTCTAGCACATTTGGGCGTGAGCTTCGAACATTGAACGATGTCCTCCGTGATAATAGACCTATTGGGTCTTTTACAAACTACGAGTAGCATATTACACCATATCGTAAGACCATTAAAAATAAATATATGGATGCTCAAGAAGTGCATGAACAAACACAGGATATCCGAAAATAAACATCATGATCTTTCGAGACAACAAAACCGTTTATATAAAATTGGTGACTTGGTTTTGGTGGCTACTCACCCTCGCAGCAATGCCGATAAAGGACTTACCAAAAAGTTTGCTCCACGTCGAACCGGTCCGAATCAAACTTAAAGGTAATATAATCATACCTTTAAAGTTTTGACCCATGACAGCAATAAATCAGTTTTGGGTCGTTATCACGTCTCACAACTAATTCCTTACAAGGGGGAGCACGAGTTATCAAATTCTCGAGAACTCCTATCGGGACAGTTCGGAAGTTCTAAGGGGGAGACTTTAGTGAAATAATACGACGGCAACACCACTTAGAGAGAACGAAAAACCATTAGTATGAGTCGTATTCATTTTGGTTTTAAAAATGTCATCAAAATTTCTGAGACTCTATAAAATTTGTACTTTAGAACCTCTAAGTAAATCACAGAGATGAGTCAAATTAAATCCGTGCATAAAGGTTGGATAAACTTTAGTAAACCGTAGCCAAATAAAAATCTAAAATACCATCCCACCTGGACATTGATAAATGTATAGTTTTCACACAGCACTTTTGGTATGCAAATTTTCCAATTTCCACTTAAAATATGAATCATTAAAAATAAAATTAAAAAAAAAAGACGAAAATGTTTAAAGTGATTTTCATAATAATTCATTTGCATATCCGTTTTTATAAAGCAACCAATCCTTATTTCCTTTTTAAATATATATACATATATGGTTAGGGATATTGGATGATCGAATCTCATCAATTTTCATGTCATTTTTCGTTATAAACTGTTCAACACACACACGGACAGACGTACGTATAATATTCAATAAAAAGTTGGAAAATGAAAAATTTTCCTTTAATTTTTTGTTGTTGTTGTAAGTAATATCCTGTCGGTTTAGATTTTAGTGTGTTTTGTTGTATATAATACGGTTCGTACAAAAAATTGTATATTGGTAAAATATTTAGCCTATTGGTACATAATAAATCAGGATTATTTATTTAAAATGGCAAAAAAGAAGCGAACCGAACTACATGCACTAAACCAAATGAGGATTTTTTTTAGTTGTGTCGGTTTAGTGTTCAGGTTTGGAACGTTTAAATTTTTAATTTCGATTTTTTTTTTAGTTTTTTTTTTGGGCAATAGGATATAGGAAAGAGATTAGATCTAAGAATAGCTATAAACTATATACATATATATGTTTAGACTGGATATTTTCATTTATCCATCACGAACATGTCATGCGGTGGATTTTTAGAGTTTTGTTGGGAAATTTACATGTTTTGTTTTTGGTTCTGCTTTATGTAGATATACATAATACAACAATATAATCGGTGTGGTTAAGATTGATTGGTAATTAAGGCTGGCCGCCAGACATATTAATCTTTATTGTATATACGAGTATAACGTAAATATATGTATAGGCATTTATTGTGTTTCAAATCTCCGCATATCGCAATCACGCCCGATTAAATAAATTTATATCCCTTAAAATTGGCTATCTTGTGTGTGTGTACAGATATACATTTATATCGGTATAAATATATATCATTGCTGGAATATAAATTGAACCACATTAGCACAAAACGATCTGAATACAAACTACAAAATCGACAAAAATATGAGAAGTCACCCGAAAAAAAAAAGGATTCGGATTTGCAAGAAAAAAAAGGCAAACAACATAAATCAGACATCCTGACCAAATCTCCATAACCACCATAATCGTGTAACATTTATTTTTATTCTTCGTTGTGTGTGCCCGAATATTGGAAAAATTCTTATATCCCGTTTTTTTTTGTCGCACTGTTGATTCTCTCACAAGGATATCATTTACATTTTCTCTCGTCTATATATACATGTATATATTTATACATAAATATAGAGTCTCTGATTAAATGGTTTGGAAATAATTCTAATGAAAATTATCCTTTCGTTTTGTTGCTCATTTACGTTTATTTTTAAAGTGATATCCATACTATATACTCTTCCTTAAGATTAGTATTATTATTGTTGTTATTTGAAACTCTTAACTACCATGGAATTCAATGGTGGAAAAAAGCTAATCAGGAAATTAAAATTTAAGTCGTTTAATGTTTTTTTTTTTGTGTGTCTGTATACGAGGAGTATATATTGGTATATGTATATACGGCTGGAGAACTAACAACAACCAAACATCCTTATTCTTATTAATCGACACCAATTAATGTCAAAGTTAATTACGAGAAGAAAATGAAATTAAATGAGATAAATATGAAGAAGAAGAAGAAGAATGAATCGTCGACGATGATGAGGAAAAATGTAATGAGTTTGTTTGAGCGAGATAGTATATTATGTGGGATGGAATGAATTGGAATTGGGACGTGAAAAATAAAAGAAAAACTAAACGAAATATCTTCGTAGTGTTACTGTTTAGTTATGTGAAAATGTTTTTCTTTAACCGTTTGTGTAAAAATAGAATGAATCGTATAATGAAAAGAGTTATGGATTTTTCTGGTATTTTCTGGCGGGGGTACATCATCATATCGATATCGAAACATTTAATTTTGTTTCTGTATGAACGATTTTTTCAACGATTTTAATTAATTTATGACGTTATTTATCGTTTTACGCTTTTTTATTTCGGCTCCTGGGTGCGTGCGTGTGTAAGTCTGGATATATATATGGCACAGAAGAAAATCGGTTTATTATCGCACTTCGATGAAAATTTAATTTAATTTATGGTCGTTACATTGGACATTTTTGTGATAAAAATGGTTTTAATTGGAAATGTCAGTTATGGTTTATTTTAGCGTTGTTCAAGCGTGGTTCAAATTGCTGTAATTTCGAAGAAAATCACTTGCTGTGAATTTATCTTACTTAATTTTTTTTTGTGTTTAGAAACAGAAAAAATGGGCCACAAAAAGGTTTAATATAATTTCGTAAGGCGTAAAATGAAATTAAATATGGTGGTTGCATAAGAATTTGAACTTCCAAGTAGGATCGTTGTTAAAAATATCCTAAAATTGAGACGATTTCTTACAAGTGGCATTAAAAGTTTTGAAAGTGATACGGTAAGGTCGTAGGGGACCTATTTATTATTGTAAGTTACTCATATTTTAGACGGTGTTTTTTTGTTTTAATTGGAAATCCGAAAATTTTTTACCAAATGAAAATTCTAAAGTATGTCATAGGTTTAGTCAAAGGTTTGTTTTGTTGGAGATAGTTTCGAGAATTAATTTACTAACGATATTTTGTTCATCGGGTAATCAAAAGTAAAAGTATAATATAAAATTGAAATATAAAAAAAAAATATTATTCGAAGACACGATAGTGAAGGAGTAGCCAAAAATCAGGAAAATGATGCTGCCAGCAAAATGCTGTACATCATTTGCATCAAAAAAATCAAGAAGCATTAAGCTTAACTATTTTAAATTTAAATAGGATAAGTTGATGGCTTTAACTCTCGAATTAACCTGATTAAAGATTAAACAAAATGAAGATATGGAAAATTATCTTATCCGAGCACAGGGTATTGCAAAATAAATTTTGGGGTTGGGCAAACCAATCAGCGATCGAGAGTTGGTGCGATAAATTTTGGAAGGCCTGCCAGGAAAGTAACAATACTACTAATCATAAATCGAAAGACAACATTTACAGAAATGCGGCAAGTGTTAATATCAAAAAAGAAGTGGAAATCAAAAAACTTTTTTTGTGTGTAATAAACCAGGACATTCGGGCAGAGTGATAAGTCTGGTAAAATTGCAAAAGATGGTAAACAGATGACAATATCATCATGTGGCAATACCAAATTAAAATTTTCTGATAGATCTGTCATTTAGTTCTGTTTTGACAGCCATTGGAAACAGAAAACTCATTGTTTTTTTTTGCGCAAACATGGAAAAAAGTGAATTTGGTGTGTTAATTAAACATTATTTTTTGCGTGGAAAAACCATTACGCAAACCAAAAAAAAGCTTGATAAATATTACAGGGGCTCTTCACCATCGATTAAAATGATTCACAAGTGGTTTACTGATTTCGTTGTGGTCGTACAAGCACAAGTGATGCCGAACGTTTAGGACGCCCAAATGAAATCACCACACCAAAAATGGTTGACAAAATCCTTTATATGGTATTGCAAGACTGCAGAATGAAAATGTGCGGGATAGCTGAGATACTAGGCATCTCAGATGAACGTGTGCGCAATATTTTACACGAACATTTGAATATGAAAAGCTATCTGCGCGTTGGGTGCCGCGTTTGCTTACAATCGACCAAAAACACACACGTGTGCCAACTTCAAAGGCAGGTTTGCCTTTCATTTCGACATGGAGCCTAATGAAAATCAAGTATGGTTCCTTGCTTCTGACTGCGGGACATACATGACATCAACAAATAAATGGATGAATAATGAAACTCAAGAGCAGAAAATCACAAACGTAGCTGAAAAAGAAGAACCATAGAGGCGGATAATATGGATAATGAAACATGTCCAGGTAACGTAAAGATAGAACAGAGAGTAACATCGAATAACACCGAATGTCGAAACAACTGAGGATAACCAGAATAGAAGACCACAACGAAAAAAACACTTCCTAGTAAGTTTGAAGACTATATGGTGCAAATTGTATTACTGATGCTGAACCGAGAACATATGAAGATGTAATAGAAACACCCGATAAAGAAAAATGGTAAGCGGCCAAAGAACATGAAATGGAAAGTATGCAGAATTTACGAGTACGGAAGAAGTAGAACGACCAACGAATACAAAAGTATTTAAATTTATGCAAAAAAAACGGACCAAACGAAACATATAAGGCAAAATTAGTTGCAGCCGGGCAGAATCAAAAATTAGGATTTGATTTTGGGGAGTCTTTCAGCCCAGTAATCAGGTACGAAATTTTAAGAACCTTATTATCTATTGCAGTAATCAAAAAGGCAAGAACAAAACTCTACGACTTCAAGTCAGCATATCTAAATACCAATTTAGCCGAAACAGTATACATGGAACAACCGTAAGGACATAACCACAATCGGAACAAATTTTACCTGTTAAAAAGGAGCATTTATGGTTTACCTCATTCTAGAAGATGTTAGTATATGAAACTGAGCCAAATAATGACGGAAAAAAAATTTCAACGCCTTAAAACTGATCCTTGTGTATTTATGCGAAAAGAGGGCGAACAGTTGATCATTTTTTGGTGATCGGTGATTCCGATGAACAAGCATATTGAAAAATTACTCAACAAATATAGATTAGAGAATCTGAATTCCGTAACAACACCAGGATTAAGTGGAGTTAATTTAGACAGTTACCATGATTTAGATAAGACATCAAGAGACCAATATCAAGAAGCCATAGGATCGGTAGTATATTTATCAAGAGGAACCCGACCAGATATTGCTTATACAATTAGCAAACTATGGCAGTAAAACACTGACCTGAGAAGGATCCAGTAGACCGCAATTAAGATAGTTTTGCATTAGTTAAAGGGCACTAAAGATATGTGTTTAAAATTAAGCGAGAAGAATGAAGATTTAAGCGACACGGCAGATGCTGGCTAGTGTACTATTGCTGATGGGAAATCATTTAGTGGTTATAACATAAAACTAGGCAAATCAATATTTAACTGGAAAAGCAGAAAGCAAAATATGGTTACATTATCTACAATGGGAGTCTTAGTTATAGCAGTGTGTGGCGCTTAATGTGAGATGAAATTCATGATGAATCTATTAGAAGAGCTCGAAATATAAACTGATTTTGAAAAAAAAAAATAAAATACAAATTTCGTAAATTGACAGCCCTATAAAAAAACAGCTAATGCTGTTATTTAAAAAAACTCTACCCATTAGTGGTTTTGAAATTCAATATGGCTGAAGCCGCAAGATGGCATTGTACCTATTTTATGACGACATCATTTTATATATGCGTATAAAATTAAAGCTTTCGACAAGTAGCCTACGATAAGCTTCGTGATGTCATTCCAAACTCAATAAAGCAGTCGCCTCAAGATGGCGAATTCACCTTTTTCTTTACAACCCCCTTGATATGGGTATCAAATTAAAGCTTTCGACAAGTATTATTCGATAAGCTACGTGAAGTCATTCTAAACCCAATATTGAACTCCACCAGGTAGTTAGTTTCATGCGACACAATTTGATTTTGGTTTAAATTCAATAGAAATGTCATCTCAGTCAAAAAATAATTCTCCATCGCCGCCTAGAAAAATAATTCCTCTAACATCGCAACTTCTGTTAGAACAACCATAACATTATTTGCCGCCAATACGTAAAAGTAACGGTCAGTGGGCGAGAAAAGGCTGATATATTTGCAGACCATTTCGAAGGTATTCCATTTCTTACCTATTACTTATTTAACGCAGTATTAGAACTGGATACTTCCCATTACAATGGAAGGTTTCACAATATCAAATACTAATACCAGAACCAGGCAAGTCTCCAGAAGAAGTAACGTCGTAGCTATAAGCTTGCTGCCAATAATGTGTAATCTATTTGAAAAACTACTACTTAAGCGCTTAAAGCCTATATATTGCTGGAAAAGAAGCTGATTCTGAACCATCAGTTTAAATTTATGTCAGAGCACTCAACATTAGAACAAGTATATATAATAGTTTAAGTAATTCAAGAAGCTCTGGAAGAAAAAAGTTACTGTTCTTCTGTATTCATGGACATAGCGCCAGCTTTTGATAAGGTGTGGCATGTGGGATTACAATACAAGATAAAGCTACGCTTACCTCATGACTTTTATAGAATATTAACATCGTATTTAAAGGACAGATATTTTATTATAAAACATCAGGATGTTTATATAAATGTCCGTCCAATTAAATCTGGTATAACAGAGGGTAGCGTGCTTGGCCCGATATATATCTGCTATATATTGCAGATTTACCTGCAAGTAAACAAGTAACTGTCGCAACATTTGCAGACGACACAGCTGTGCTCTCACCACACGAAGACCTCATAACAGCGACTGAAGTTTTACAGGAGAATAATAACAGTATTCAAGTATGGATGAAAAAATGGCGAAATAAAGTTAATGAAGCTAAGTCTAATCATGTTACCTTCACGAGGCGAAGAGGAACATGTCCACCAATACAAATGAATAACTAGAATATACCTCAAACTGATGATGTAAAATATTTAGGTATTCACCTCGACAAATGTCTAACATAGCGTAAATATATATGGACAAAAAGAAAGCAGTTGGGAATAAAACTGTCAAAAATGTGTTGGCTCATATGCAGAAAATCAAGTTTAACGATTGAAAATAAACTACTCTTTTATAAAATGATAATAAAACCTATCTGGACATATGGTATACAGCTGTGAGGAACGGCCAGCAACTCAAATTTAAATACTTTCTATCCATTCCGTTTATTTCCCGTTAATCTGTTAAATTGTTTATTTTGTTTTTAAATTCCGTTTAGTCGACTTGTTTAATACAAGTAGATAAATGAATTGCTGAACAGCTGTTGTTAAGCAAACGGTGTTGTGTTTACATTTTAGTGTGTTCGGTTGGAAGGTTAATACACTGCGATTTGGAGATATTATTGTGGACACATCATTGTTTGCTGGTCTAACGCTGTTCTTGCGTTCTTTAAGTTTAAGTCTCTGATTTCCTTTGTCATGGGGAGAGTGTTCTCTCTTCAGTTTTGCAATATTCGTGAATTGCGGACAACATTTGCAGCCGTGGAACACCATACAGCTTCCACAAAACCAGCGGTTCTACTTCTCACCGAAACCAAAATTTTGGACTCCGGTGATTCTTCGGCCATCGGTATTAAGGGGTACTCCTTAATCTATCGGGTTATTCACCATAGAGGCTGGCCATGTATATCTGCAACGATATACCTTTTTCCGTTCCCAGTTTTTTAGGCCAAAGCACGAAAAATGAGTTCAGCCTTCATTTGGCTTGATATTCATGTCTCGAAACACCCCTTCTTCTGCTCATTTTGGGTTTGATACTCTATTAGACTCCATTGAGCGCATCCATCAGAAATCACCAAATGCTGAAATCGCATTGGCAGGTGATTTCAATGTCCACAATGACAAGTGGCTTCCTTATTCTAAGTCCGTAACACCTCCTGTTGAGGCGGCTGAAATGTTTGCAGCTTTAAACCAACTCACACAACTTGTAAATTAGCTTACGAGGATACCAGATCGGGCCAACGATACGGGTCAACGATACGGGCAGCGACTTAAAAATAGCATTTTTGAATTCTACATATCTAGACCTACCAGAAAAATATTGGTTCAAAGCTCTCCGATTAAGTTGATTTTTCAAATCTTTAAACGGCTATATCTCGGAAACTAAGCCTCGCAGCGACTTAAAAATAGCATTTTTGAATTCTACATATCCAGACCTACCAGAAAAATATTGGTTCAAAGCTCTCCGATTAAGTTGATTTTTCAAATCTTTAAACGGCTATATCTCGGAAACTAAGCCTCGCAGCGACTTAAAAATAGCATTTTTGAATTCTACATATCTAGACCTACCAGAAAAATATTGGTTCAAAGCTCTCCGATTAAGTTGATTTTTCAAATCTTTAAACGGCTATATCTCGGAAACTAAGCCTCGCAGCGACTTAAAAATAGCATTTTTGAATTCTACATATCCAGACCTACCAGAAAAATATTGGTTCAAAGCTCTCCGATTAAGTTGATTTTTCAAATCTTTAAACGGCTATATCTCGGAAACTAAGCCTCGCAGCGACTTAAAAATAGCATTTTTGAATTCTACATATCCAGACCTACCAGAAAAATATTGGTTCAAAGCTCTCCGATTAAGTTGATTTTTCAAATCTTTAAACGGCTATATCTCGGAAACTAAGCCTCGCAGCGACTTAAAAATAGCATTTTTGAATTCTACATATCCAGACCTACCAGAAAAATATTGGTTCAAAGCTCTCCGATTAAGTTGATTTTTCAAATCTTTAAACGGCTATATCTCGGAAACTAAGCCTCGCAGCGACTTAAAAAAAGCATTTTTGAATTCTACATATCGAGACCTACCAGAAAAATATTGGTTCAAAGCTCTCCGATTAAGTTGATTTTTCAAATCTTTAAACGGCTATATCTCGGAAAGTAAGCCTCGCAGCGACTTGAAAATAGCATTTTTGAATTCTACATATCTAGACCTACCAGAAAAATATCAAAGCTCTCCGATTAAGTTGATTTTTCAAATCTTTAAACGGCTATATCTCGGAAACTAAGCCTCGCAGCGACTTAAAAATAGCATTTTTGAATTCTACATATCCAGACCTACCAGAAAAATATTCAAAGCTCTCCGATTAAGTTGATTTTTCAAATCTTTAAACGGCTATATCTCGGAAACTAAGCCTCGCAGCGACTTAAAAATAGCATTTTTGAATTCTACATATCCAGACCTACCAGAAAAATATTGGTTCAAAGCTCTCCGATTAAGTTGATTTTTCAAATCTTTAAACGGCTATATCTCGGAAACTAAGCCTCGCAGCGACTTAAAAATAGCATTTTTGAATTCTACATATCTAGACCTACCAGAAAAATATTGGTTCAAAGCTCTCCGATTAAGTTGATTTTTCAAATCTTTAAACGGCTATATCTCGGAAACTAAGCCTCGCAGCGACTTAAAAATAGCATTTTTGAATTCTACATATCTAGACCTACCAGAAAAATATTGGTTCAAAGCTCTCCGATTAAGTTGATTTTTCAAATCTTTAAACGGCTATATCTCGGAAACTAAGCCTCGCAGCGACTTAAAAATAGCATTTTTGAATTCTACATATCCAGACCTACCAGAAAAATATTGGTTCAAAGCTCTCCGATTAAGTTGATTTTTCAAATCTTTAAACGGCTATATCTCGGAAACTAAGCCTCGCAGCGACTTAAAAATAGCATTTTTGAATTCTACATATCCAGACCTACCAGAAAAATATTGGTTCAAAGCTCTCCGATTAAGTTGATTTTTCAAATCTTTAAACGGCTATATCTCGGAAACTAAGCCTCGCAGCGACTTAAAAATAGCATTTTTGAATTCTACATATCTAGACCTACCAGAAAAATATTGGTTCAAAGCTCTCCGATTAAGTTGATTTTTTAAATCTTTAAACGGCTATATCTCGGAAACTAAGCCTCGCAGCGACTTAAAAATAGCATTTTTGAATTCTACATATCTAGACCTACCAGAAAAATATTGGTTCAAAGCTCTCCGATTAAGTTGATTTTTCAAATCTTTAAACGGCTATATCTCGGAAACTAAGCCTCGCAGCGACTTAAAAATAGCATTTTTGAATTCTACATATCTAGACCTACCAGAAAAATATTGGTTCAAAGCTCTCCGATTAAGTTGATTTTTCAAATCTTTAAACGGCTATATCTCGGAAACTAAGCCTCGCAGCGACTTAAAAATAGCATTTTTGAATTCTACATATCCAGACCTACCAGAAAAATATTGGTTCAAAGCTCTCCGATTAAGTTGATTTTTCAAATCTTTAAACGGCTATATCTCGGAAACTAAGCCTCGCAGCGACTTAAAAATAGCATTTTTGAATTCTACATATCCAGACCTACCAGAAAAATATTGGTTCAAAGCTCTCCGATTAAGTTGATTTTTCAAATCTTTAAACGGCTATATCTCGGAAACTAAGCCTCGCAGCGACTTAAAAATAACATTTTTGAATTCTACATATCCAGACCTACCAGAAAAATATTGGTTCAAAGCTCTCCGATTAAGTTGATTTTTCAAATCTTTAAACGGCTATATCTCGGAAACTAAGCCTCGCAGCGACTTAAAAATAGCATTTTTGAATTCTACATATCTAGACCTACCAGAAAAATATTGGTTCAAAGCTCTCCGATTAAGTTGATTTTTCAAATCTTTAAACGGCTATATCTCGGAAACTAAGCCTCGCAGCGACTTAAAAATAGCATTTTTGAATTCTACATATCTAGACCTACCAGAAAAATATTGGTTCAAAGCTCTCCGATTAAGTTGATTTTTCAAATCTTTAAACGGCTATATCTCGGAAACTAAGCCTCGCAGCGACTTAAAAATAGCATTTTTGAATTCTACATATCCAGACCTACCAGAAAAATATTGGTTCAAAGCTCTCCGATTAAGTTGATTTTTCAAATCTTTAAACGGCTATATCTCGGAAACTAAGCCTCGCAGCGACTTAAAAATAGCATTTTTGAATTCTACATATCCAGACCTACCAGAAAAATATTGGTTCAAAGCTCTCCGATTAAGTTGATTTTTCAAATCTTTAAACGGCTATATCTCGGAAACTAAGCCTCGCAGCGACTTAAAAATAGCATTTTTGAATTCTACATATCCAGACCTACCAGAAAAATATTGGTTCAAAGCTCTCCGATTAAGTTGATTTTTCAAATCTTTAAACGGCTATATCTCGGAAACTAAGCCTCGCAGCGACTTAAAAATAGCATTTTTGAATTCTACATATCCAGACCTACCAGAAAAATATTGGTTCAAAGCTCTCCGATTAAGTTGATTTTTCAAATCTTTAAACGGCTATATCTCGGAAACTAAGCCTCGCAGCGACTTAAAAATAGCATTTTTGAATTCTACATATCCAGACCTACCAGAAAAATATTGGTTCAAAGCTCTCCGATTAAGTTGATTTTTCAAATCTTTAAACGGCTATATCTCGGAAACTAAGCCTCGCAGCGACTTAAAAATAACATTTTTGAATTCTACATATCCAGACCTACCAGAAAAATATTGGTTCAAAGCTCTCCGATTAAGTTGATTTTTCAAATCTTTAAACGGCTATATCTCGGAAACTAAGCCTCGCAGCGACTTAAAAATAGCATTTTTGAATTCTACATATCTAGACCTACCAGAAAAATATTGGTTCAAAGCTCTCCGATTAAGTTGATTTTTCAAATCTTTAAACGGCTATATCTCGGAAACTAAGCCTCGCAGCGACTTAAAAATAGCATTTTTGAATTCTACATATCTAGACCTACCAGAAAAATATTGGTTCAAAGCTCTCCGATTAAGTTGATTTTTCAAATCTTTAAACGGCTATATCTCGGAAACTAAGCCTCGCAGCGACTTAAAAATAGCATTTTTGAATTCTACATATCCAGACCTACCAGAAAAATATTGGTTCAAAGCTCTCCGATTAAGTTGATTTTTCAAATCTTTAAACGGCTATATCTCGGAAACTAAGCCTCGCAGCGACTTAAAAATAGCATTTTTGAATTCTACATATCCAGACCTACCAGAAAAATATTGGTTCAAAGCTCTCCGATTAAGTTGATTTTTCAAATCTTTAAACGGCTATATCTCGGAAACTAAGCCTCGCAGCGACTTAAAAATAGCATTTTTGAATTCTACATATCTAGACCTACCAGAAAAATATTGGTTCAAAGCTCTCCGATTAAGTTGATTTTTTAAATCTTTAAACGGCTATATCTCGGAAACTAAGCCTTGCAGCGACTTAAAAATAGCATTTTTGAATTCTACATATCTAGACCTACCAGAAAAATATTGGTTCAAAGCTCTCCGATTAAGTTGATTTTTCAAATCTTTAAACGGCTATATCTCGGAAACTAAGCCTCGCAGCGACTTAAAAATAGCATTTTTGAATTCTACATATCTAGACCTACCAGAAAAATATTGGTTCAAAGCTCTCCGATTAAGTTGATTTTTCAAATCTTTAAACGGCTATATCTCGGAAACTAAGCCTCGCAGCGACTTAAAAATAGCATTTTTGAATTCTACATATCTAGACCTACCAGAAAAATATTGGTTCAAAGCAGCGACTTAAAAATAGCATTTTTGAATTCTACATATCTAGACCTACCAGAAAAATATTGGTTCAAAGCTCTCCGATTAAGTTGATTTTTCAAATCTTTAAACGGCTATATCTCGGAAACTAAGCCTCGCAGCGACTTAAAAATAGCATTTTTGAATTCTACATATCTAGACCTACCAGAAAAATATTGGTTCAAAGCTCTCCGATTAAGTTGATTTTTCAAATCTTTAAACGGCTATATCTCGGAAACTAAGCCTCGCAGCGACTTAAAAATAGCATTTTTGAATTCTACATATCTAGACCTACCAGAAAAATATTGGTTCAAAGCAGCGACTTAAAAATAGCATTTTTGAATTCTACATATCTAGACCTACCAGAAAAATATTGGTTCAAAGCTCTCCGATTAAGTTGATTTTTCAAATCTTTAAACGGCTATATCTCGGAAACTAAGCCTCGCAGCGACTTAAAAATAGCATTTTTGAATTCTACATATCCAGACCTACCAGAAAAATATTGGTTCAAAGCTCTCCGATTAAGTTGATTTTTCAAATCTTTAAACGGCTATATCTCGGAAACTAAGCCTCGCAGCGACTTAAAAATAGCATTTTTGAATTCTACATATCTAGACCTACCAGAAAAATATTGGTTCAAAGCTCTCCGATTAAGTTGATTTTTTAAATCTTTAAACGGCTATATCTCGGAAACTAAGCCTTGCAGCGACTTAAAAATAGCATTTTTGAATTCTACATATCTAGACCTACCAGAAAAATATTGGTTCAAAGCTCTCCGATTAAGTTGATTTTTCAAATCTTTAAACGGCTATATCTCGGAAACTAAGCCTCGCAGCGACTTAAAAATAGCATTTTTGAATTCTACATATCTAGACCTACCAGAAAAATATTGGTTCAAAGCTCTCCGATTAAGTTGATTTTTCAAATCTTTAAACGGCTATATCTCGGAAACTAAGCCTCGCAGCGACTTAAAAATAGCATTTTTGAATTCTACATATCTAGACCTACCAGAAAAATATTGGTTCAAAGCAGCGACTTAAAAATAGCATTTTTGAATTCTACATATCTAGACCTACCAGAAAAATATTGGTTCAAAGCTCTCCGATTAAGTTGATTTTTCAAATCTTTAAACGGCTATATCTCGGAAACTAAGCCTCGCAGCGACTTAAAATAGCATTTTTGAATTCTACATATCTAGACCTACCAGAAAAATATTGGTTCAAAGCTCTCCGATTAAGTTAATTTTTCAAATCTTTAAACGGCTATATCTCGGAAACTAAGCCTCGCAGCGACTTAAAAATAGCATTTTTGAATTCTACATATCCAGACCTACCAGAAAAATATTGGTTCAAAGCTCTCCGATTAAGTTGATTTTTCAAATCTTTAAACGGCTATATCTCGGAAACTAAGCCTCGCAGCGACTTAAAAATAGCATTTTTGAATTCTACATATCCAGACCTACCAGAAAAATATTGGTTCAAAGCTCTCCGATTAAGTTGATTTTTCAAATCTTTAAACGGCTATATCTCGGAAACTAAGCCTCGCAGCGACTTAAAAATAGCATTTTTGAATTCTACATATCTAGACCTACCAGAAAAATATTGGTTCAAAGCTCTCCGATTAAGTTGATTTTTTAAATCTTTAAACGGCTATATCTCGGAAACTAAGCCTCGCAGCGACTTAAAAATAGCATTTTTGAATTCTACATATCTAGACCTACCAGAAAAATATTGGTTCAAAGCTCTCCGATTAAGTTGATTTTTCAAATCTTTAAACGGCTATATCTCGGAAACTAAGCCTCGCAGCGACTTAAAAATAGCATTTTTGAATTCTACATATCTAGACCTACCAGAAAAATATTGGTTCAAAGCTCTCCGATTAAGTTGATTTTTCAAATCTTTAAACGGCTATATCTCGGAAACTAAGCCTCGCAGCGACTTAAAAATAGCATTTTTGAATTCTACATATCCAGACCTACCAGAAAAATATTGGTTCAAAGCTCTCCGATTAAGTTGATTTTTCAAATCTTTAAACGGCTATATCTCGGAAACTAAGCCTCGCAGCGACTTAAAAATAGCATTTTTGAATTCTACATATCCAGACCTACCAGAAAAATATTGGTTCAAAGCTCTCCGATTAAGTTGATTTTTCAAATCTTTAAACGGCTATATCTCGGAAACTAAGCCTCGCAGCGACTTAAAAATAACATTTTTGAATTCTACATATCCAGACCTACCAGAAAAATATTGGTTCAAAGCTCTCCGATTAAGTTGATTTTTCAAATCTTTAAACGGCTATATCTCGGAAACTAAGCCTCGCAGCGACTTAAAAATAGCATTTTTGAATTCTACATATCTAGACCTACCAGAAAAATATTGGTTCAAAGCTCTCCGATTAAGTTGATTTTTCAAATCTTTAAACGGCTATATCTCGGAAACTAAGCCTCGCAGCGACTTAAAAATAGCATTTTTGAATTCTACATATCTAGACCTACCAGAAAAATATTGGTTCAAAGCTCTCCGATTAAGTTGATTTTTCAAATCTTTAAACGGCTATATCTCGGAAACTAAGCCTCGCAGCGACTTAAAAATAGCATTTTTGAATTCTACATATCCAGACCTACCAGAAAAATATTGGTTCAAAGCTCTCCGATTAAGTTGATTTTTCAAATCTTTAAACGGCTATATCTCGGAAACTAAGCCTCGCAGCGACTTAAAAATAGCATTTTTGAATTCTACATATCCAGACCTACCAGAAAAATATTGGTTCAAAGCTCTCCGATTAAGTTGATTTTTCAAATCTTTAAACGGCTATATCTCGGAAACTAAGCCTCGCAGCGACTTAAAAATAGCATTTTTGAATTCTACATATCCAGACCTACCAGAAAAATATTGGTTCAAAGCTCTCCGATTAAGTTGATTTTTCAAATCTTTAAACGGCTATATCTCGGAAACTAAGCCTCGCAGCGACTTAAAAATAGCATTTTTGAATTCTACATATCCAGACCTACCAGAAAAATATTGGTTCAAAGCTCTCCGATTAAGTTGATTTTTCAAATCTTTAAACGGCTATATCTCGGAAACTAAGCCTCGCAGCGACTTAAAAATAGCATTTTTGAATTCTACATATCCAGACCTACCAGAAAAATATTGGTTCAAAGCTCTCCGATTAAGTTGATTTTTCAAATCTTTAAACGGCTATATCTCGGAAACTAAGCCTCGCAGCGACTTAAAAATAACATTTTTGAATTCTACATATCCAGACCTACCAGAAAAATATTGGTTCAAAGCTCTCCGATTAAGTTGATTTTTCAAATCTTTAAACGGCTATATCTCGGAAACTAAGCCTCGCAGCGACTTAAAAATAGCATTTTTGAATTCTACATATCTAGACCTACCAGAAAAATATTGGTTCAAAGCTCTCCGATTAAGTTGATTTTTCAAATCTTTAAACGGCTATATCTCGGAAACTAAGCCTCGCAGCGACTTAAAAATAGCATTTTTGAATTCTACATATCTAGACCTACCAGAAAAATATTGGTTCAAAGCTCTCCGATTAAGTTGATTTTTCAAATCTTTAAACGGCTATATCTCGGAAACTAAGCCTCGCAGCGACTTAAAAATAGCATTTTTGAATTCTACATATCCAGACCTACCAGAAAAATATTGGTTCAAAGCTCTCCGATTAAGTTGATTTTTCAAATCTTTAAACGGCTATATCTCGGAAACTAAGCCTCGCAGCGACTTAAAAATAGCATTTTTGAATTCTACATATCTAGACCTACCAGAAAAATATTGGTTCAAAGCTCTCCGATTAAGTTGATTTTTTAAATCTTTAAACGGCTATATCTCGGAAACTAAGCCTTGCAGCGACTTAAAAATAGCATTTTTGAATTCTACATATCTAGACCTACCAGAAAAATATTGGTTCAAAGCTCTCCGATTAAGTTGATTTTTCAAATCTTTAAACGGCTATATCTCGGAAACTAAGCCTCGCAGCGACTTAAAAATAGCATTTTTGAATTCTACATATCTAGACCTACCAGAAAAATATTGGTTCAAAGCCTTGCAGCGACTTAAAAATAGCATTTTTGAATTCTACATATCTAGACCTACCAGAAAAATATTGGTTCAAAGCTCTCCGATTAAGTTGATTTTTCAAATCTTTAAACGGCTATATCTCGGAAACTAAGCCTCGCAGCGACTTAAAAATAGCATTTTTGAATTCTACATATCTAGACCTACCAGAAAAATATTGGTTCAAAGCAGCGACTTAAAAATAGCATTTTTGAATTCTACATATCTAGACCTACCAGAAAAATATTGGTTCAAAGCTCTCCGATTAAGTTGATTTTTCAAATCTTTAAACGGCTATATCTCGGAAACTAAGCCTCGCAGCGACTTAAAAATAGCATTTTTGAATTCTACATATCTAGACCTACCAGAAAAATATTGGTTCAAAGCTCTCCGATTAAGTTGATTTTTCAAATCTTTAAACGGCTATATCTCGGAAACTAAGCCTCGCAGCGACTTAAAAATAGCATTTTTGAATTCTACATATCTAGACCTACCAGAAAAATATTGGTTCAAAGCAGCGACTTAAAAATAGCATTTTTGAATTCTACATATCTAGACCTACCAGAAAAATATTGGTTCAAAGCTCTCCGATTAAGTTGATTTTTCAAATCTTTAAACGGCTATATCTCGGAAACTAAGCCTCGCAGCGACTTAAAAATAGCATTTTTGAATTCTACATATCCAGACCTACCAGAAAAATATTGGTTCAAAGCTCTCCGATTAAGTTGATTTTTCAAATCTTTAAACGGCTATATCTCGGAAACTAAGCCTCGCAGCGACTTAAAAATAGCATTTTTGAATTCTACATATCTAGACCTACCAGAAAAATATTGGTTCAAAGCTCTCCGATTAAGTTGATTTTTTAAATCTTTAAACGGCTATATCTCGGAAACTAAGCCTTGCAGCGACTTAAAAATAGCATTTTTGAATTCTACATATCTAGACCTACCAGAAAAATATTGGTTCAAAGCTCTCCGATTAAGTTGATTTTTCAAATCTTTAAACGGCTATATCTCGGAAACTAAGCCTCGCAGCGACTTAAAAATAGCATTTTTGAATTCTACATATCTAGACCTACCAGAAAAATATTGGTTCAAAGCAGCGACTTAAAAATAGCATTTTTGAATTCTACATATCTAGACCTACCAGAAAAATATTGGTTCAAAGCAGCGACTTAAAAATAGCATTTTTGAATTCTACATATCTAGACCTACCAGAAAAATATTGGTTCAAAGCTCTCCGATTAAGTTGATTTTTCAAATCTTTAAACGGCTATATCTCGGAAACTAAGCCTCGCAGCGACTTAAAAATAGCATTTTTGAATTCTACATATCCAGACCTACCAGAAAAATATTGGTTCAAAGCTCTCCGATTAAGTTGATTTTTCAAATCTTTAAACGGCTATATCTCGGAAACTAAGCCTCGCAGCGACTTAAAAATAGCATTTTTGAATTCTACATATCTAGACCTACCAGAAAAATATTGGTTCAAAGCTCTCCGATTAAGTTGATTTTTTAAATCTTTAAACGGCTATATCTCGGAAACTAAGCCTTGCAGCGACTTAAAAATAGCATTTTTGAATTCTACATATCTAGACCTACCAGAAAAATATTGGTTCAAAGCTCTCCGATTAAGTTGATTTTTCAAATCTTTAAACGGCTATATCTCGGAAACTAAGCCTCGCAGCGACTTAAAAATAGCATTTTTGAATTCTACATATCTAGACCTACCAGAAAAATATTGGTTCAAAGCAGCGACTTAAAAATAGCATTTTTGAATTCTACATATCTAGACCTACCAGAAAAATATTGGTTCAAAGCTCTCCGATTAAGTTGATTTTTCAAATCTTTAAACGGCTATATCTCGGAAACTAAGCCTCGCAGCGACTTAAAAATAGCATTTTGAATTCTACATATCTAGACCTACCAGAAAAATATTGGTTCAAAGCTCTCGATTAAGTTGATTTTTCAAATCTTTAAACGGCTATATCTCGGAAACTAAGCCTCGCAGCGACTTAAAAATAGCATTTTTGAATTCTACATATCTAGACCTACCAGAAAAATATTGGTTCAAAGCTCTCCGATTAAGTTGATTTTTCAAATCTTTAAACGGCTATATCTCGGAAACTAAGCCTCGCAGCGACTTAAAAATAGCATTTTTGAATTCTACATATCCAGACCTTTCAGAAAAATATTGGTTCAAAGCTCTCCGATTAAGTTGATTTTTCAAATCTTTAAACGGGTATATCTCGGAAACTAAGCCTCGCAGCGACTTAAAAATAGCATTTTTGAATTCTACATATCCAGACCTATCAGAAAAATATTGGTTCAAAGCTCTCCGATTAAGTTGATTTTTCAACATATTTAAACGGCTATATCTCGGAAACTAAGCCTCGCAGCGACTTAAAAATAGCATTTTTGAATTCTACATATCTAGACCTACCAGAAAAATATTGGTTCAAAGCTCTCCGATTAAGTTGATTTTTCAAATCTTTAAACGGCTATATCTCGGAAACTAAGCCTCGCAGCGACTTTTGGCTTGATATTCATGTCTCGAAACACCCCTTCTTCTGCTCATTTTGGGTTTGATACTCTATTAGACTCCATTGAGCGCATCCATCAGAAATCACCAAATGCTGAAATCGCATTGGCAGGTGATTTCAATGTCCACAATGACAAGTGGCTTCCTTATTCTAAGTCCGTAACACCTCCTGTTGAGGCGGCTGAAATGTTTGCAGCTTTAAACCAACTCACACAACTTGTAAATTAGCTTACGAGGATACCAGATCGGGCCAACGATACGGGTCAACGATACGGGCAGCGACTTAAAAATAGCATTTTTGAATTCTACATATCTAGACCTACCAGAAAAATATTGGTTCAAAGCTCTCCGATTAAGTTGATTTTTCAAATCTTTAAACGGCTATATCTCGGAAACTAAGCCTCGCAGCGACTTAAAAATAGCATTTTTGAATTCTACATATCCAGACCTACCAGAAAAATATTGGTTCAAAGCTCTCCGATTAAGTTGATTTTTCAAATCTTTAAACGGCTATATCTCGGAAACTAAGCCTCGCAGCGACTTAAAAATAGCATTTTTGAATTCTACATATCTAGACCTACCAGAAAAATATTGGTTCAAAGCTCTCCGATTAAGTTGATTTTTCAAATCTTTAAACGGCTATATCTCGGAAACTAAGCCTCGCAGCGACTTAAAAATAGCATTTTTGAATTCTACATATCCAGACCTACCAGAAAAATATTGGTTCAAAGCTCTCCGATTAAGTTGATTTTTCAAATCTTTAAACGGCTATATCTCGGAAACTAAGCCTCGCAGCGACTTAAAAATAGCATTTTTGAATTCTACATATCCAGACCTACCAGAAAAATATTGGTTCAAAGCTCTCCGATTAAGTTGATTTTTCAAATCTTTAAACGGCTATATCTCGGAAACTAAGCCTCGCAGCGACTTAAAAATAGCATTTTTGAATTCTACATATCCAGACCTACCAGAAAAATATTGGTTCAAAGCTCTCCGATTAAGTTGATTTTTCAAATCTTTAAACGGCTATATCTCGGAAACTAAGCCTCGCAGCGACTTAAAAATAGCATTTTTGAATTCTACATATCCAGACCTACCAGAAAAATATTGGTTCAAAGCTCTCCGATTAAGTTGATTTTTCAAATCTTTAAACGGCTATATCTCGGAAACTAAGCCTCGCAGCGACTTAAAAATAGCATTTTTGAATTCTACATATCCAGACCTACCAGAAAAATATTGGTTCAAAGCTCTCCGATTAAGTTGATTTTTCAAATCTTTAAACGGCTATATCTCGGAAACTAAGCCTCGCAGCGACTTAAAAATAGCATTTTTGAATTCTACATATCCAGACCTACCAGAAAAATATTGGTTCAAAGCTCTCCGATTAAGTTGATTTTTCAAATCTTTAAACGGCTATATCTCGGAAACTAAGCCTCGCAGCGACTTAAAAATAGCATTTTTGAATTCTACATATCTAGACCTACCAGAAAAATATTGGTTCAAAGCTCTCCGATTAAGTTGATTTTTCAAATCTTTAAACGGCTATATCTCGGAAACTAAGCCTCGCAGCGACTTAAAAATAGCATTTTTGAATTCTACATATCCAGACCTACCAGAAAAATATTGGTTCAAAGCTCTCCGATTAAGTTGATTTCAATCTTTAAACGCTATATCTCGGAAACTAAGCCTCGCAGCGACTTAAAAATAGCATTTTTGAATTCTACATATCTAGACCTACCAGAAAAATATTGGTTCAAAGCTCTCCGATTAAGTTGATTTAATATATTTACGGTATATCTCGGAAACGTAAGCCTCGCAGCGACTTAAAATAGCATTTTTGAATTCTACATATCTAGACCTAACCAGAAAAATATTGGTTCAAAGCTCTCCGATTAAGTTGATTTTTAAATCTTTAAACGGTATATCTCGGAAACTAAGCCTCGCAG